>JAEAOA010001492.1:1852500-2077500 GCA_016746295.1 Potamilus streckersoni | reverse complement strand
TCATTTTCTTATTCTTCCCAAGGCTTAAACATATAAACAAAAATACACTGCAATAAACAAAGGAACTAAATATATACCGTATTCCAAACTAAATAAATAAGCGTTGATGCATTATTACACGGCATCATTAATGAGCGCGTAACTCTGCCTGGATAAATTTGAAGTTTGTCTCGCTCTAGAAGTGAGTTTCAAAAACAAAATGGCGTTTGGTCTACTTAAAATTGAAATTTGAAGTAATATTATTAATGAATACGCATTGCAACAACTCTTCCATTTGATCTTAAATGAAAACGTTTTTTGGTATTTTTGTCGATTTAACACAATTTTGTGATTATGGTTTGGATTTATCTACATGAAGAAACTTGCATCGGATTCCAGCAGCATCTGCCAATTTAATCGTATTAAAGTGTGTTAACATCGTCATTCGTGTTTCTGTTCAGTCAATTAATGATTCAGATCATAATGTGGGGAAAATTATGAAGCCTTTCAATTGCAATTATCAAAAAGATGCTGTGAAATTTAATGTTTATTTCATTTTGAGTGCAGTAAGGAGGATGTAACTGCACTTGGAATATAAAACTCGAAATCACTGTACAATTTCAAAATGTGTATTCAACCTTGAGAACCCATGACATGGCTCATGTAATTCGAATTTGAAGAACTAAGAAAGTATATTTTTGGCGAAATTCAGGATGTAAAATTGTACGTATATATTTTGCCATTTTTATTACCAGCTAAAAAAACAGTTTATGTATTATAACTTGCTCGCTATTGTGAAGACCCTCTTTGGCGTCTATAGCTAGCCTAAATCTGAAACATTGTATCATAAAAGTTAATGCGAAATGTGTCAAAGCAGTTTGTTTTTGTCAGTCTATGAAACATTTGCTGGTATGTGGCAGTCCATGAAATATCTGCTTTAATTCATTCGTAAAATTTGTTTGCGTTAGAAAATAGTTCCTTTATTCACGTTCGTTATGTATGAATTGAAGGGGGAGTACAGTATGAAGGTATATAATATCGGTAAATACTGAACGATTCTGACAATGTAAAATGATCGGAAAAAATGAGCATATAATAAAATACCGTTACTACGCTTCAGGTCTACTCCATTGTAATACAATGACGTTACTACATCTCAGGTCATTCTAATCCATTGAAATACAATGACGTTACTACGTTTCATGTAATTCTACTCCATTGTAATACAATGACTTTACTACGTCTCAGGTAATTCTACTCCATTGTAATACAATGACGTTACTACGTTTCAGACCATTCTACTTCATTGTAATACAATGTCGATACTACGTCTCATGTCATTCTACGGCATTGTAATAAAATGTTTTTACTATGTCTCAGGCCATTCTAATCTATTTTAATACAATACCGATACTACGCCTCAAGTCATTCTACTTTTTTTTGTAATACAATGCCGTTACTACCTCTCAGGTCATTATACTCCATTGTAACACAATGACGTTACTACGTCTCAGTTCATTCTGCTCAATTGGAATACAATGCCGTTATTACATCTCAGATCATTCTACTCCAATATAATACAATGCCTTTATTACGTCTCAGGTTATTCTACACCATTGCAATAAAATGACCCTGCTACGTCTCAGGTCATTCTACTCCATTGTAATACAATATTTCTACTCCATTGTAATACAATTCAGTTATTGCATTTCATGTCATTCTACTCCATTGCAATACAATGCCGCTACTACGTCTCATGTCATTTTACTTCATTTTGGTACAATGCTGTTACTATTTCTCATGTAATTCTTCTCCATTGTAATACATTGATGTTACTACGTCTTTACGTTTAAGGTCATTCTGATCTATTGTGATACAATGCCGTTATGATGTCTCAGAGAGAGAGAGAGAGAGAGAGAGAGAGAGAGAGAGAGAGAGAGAGAGAGAGAGAGAGAGAGAGAGAGAGAGAGAGAGATGTTATTGATTGAAGAAATATACACATTTGAGATCACTAAGCTACTGCTACTCTATGGCTTATCGCAATGTATATGGATCATTAAAAAATCAATATACTATATCATCCGTGTTGCATGAAAACAACAACAAATATTTATGGATATGAATGAACTAGTAACTGTGGTTTTTATCCGGAATTAGTTCTAGTCACCGTTATGATTTACTCAAATAGTTGATAACACTGAGATATAAGTAGAATCTTAAAATTGTCTCATGAGTTGACAAATGTTGGCATTATGATAGCCCCTTTAAAAAAACTGATATAGTATTAAATTTCAACTCAAGTACATTCGTAAATGGTTACCTGTAAATAAATAAAGAGCTTCCAATGACAGATTGTTTACTTCTCAATACAATCTCACTTTAAGTGCACTTAAAGAAGGTATGTATTGCCATTTACAGAAGTCAAAAAGCGCAGTGAACTTGATTCAAAGTATTAGTTCAAATTTTATATGTGACTTGTCAGCAACTGTACATTGATAGAAGACATTAAAGTGAGAGCATATCCAAAGGGGATTTTACAAATTTATTGAACTTAATTTTATGTTGTCATACTGAAATATTTTTATGTATCAAGTTTGCATTAAATAACACATTTAATATTCAATATGGATTATTGTGCAGCGGGACATGCCAGTAAAGAAACCAGTTTTCAAGAAAACAATTCTAGAAACCTTCTACACCATGGCCAGAAAAGGTGATCTATTCAAACATTTTGGAAACATTGTAGAGGCAACGTATGTACACCATTCTAAACTTTCTTTATCTCTGAAGGGAAAGGACACTATCTATACATTATTTAGCGAAGAACACGATCTAGACATTCTTTAGCGGACTTAAATTTTATTTTGTCGTGAAGAAACGTCTTGACACGATAGTTTTAAAAAAGTCACGTTTCTTTTTCATTCCATAAAATAAGAAGCTAAATTTATATTTACCTTTGTTGACACAATGTTTTAAATCATGTCTTGTTAAAGCAATGTTTAGAAACATAGTATCCAGCTTAATATTTTGATGTGATTACGTAATGTAAATAATTATTTATCATCATTGAAAATACGTTGAAGACTACAGAGCTTCAAGTTACTGCTCTTGAGCCTCAAAGTAAAGATTAAATAATATCCACCCATTGCGTAAAAAGTTATTTTTGTTACCCATTGATCACATTTCATGAAAAAATGCTCACAGCGATATAAAATATATTAACATTTTACATGTTCATGTCTTGGTATCTAGGTCCCGCGTCACGTGAGATCAAAGTTTATCTTTCTCAGACGTCAGAAAAGCTGACACGGTGGTAGCTGTTGAGAAATGCTGATTTCTGAAGTTGGAAGCGTATTTACTAGTTATTGGCTTGCTGCTGTTGTTTACACTATGAAACACTTTAAACAACAGCAAAACTATAATATAGATGTTTTGATTCAAGTTTTAGGAAAATCATTTCCTTCGAATATGCTTTTCAGTTATCTAATACTAAAGTGAGACGTGAATGAAATACGTCAACTTAGGGAATAAATTGGAAGCAAGAGTCTTTAAAGAACGTTGACATTCCAATTTTCCATACGTTATAGTCCGAATGCGAATAGAAATACAACGACACAATGCATCAAGAAGAGTATAATCTATTTTTGTTTTATTTTACTGATATATATATATATATATATATATATATATATATATATATATATATATATATATATATATATATAATCAATTATCTTCATGTTTTATTCACAATATTTATTTTAATATTCCAATACAAATAAATGCGAAAATTGCACTAGTAAAATGCAAAAACCTGTATAAGTTCTAATCACCCATGAAAATAATAAGTAAAAGAATATCCAAAAATGTGAATAATAATAATAATAATAATAATAATAATAATAATAATAATAATAATAATAATAATAATAATAATAATAATAATTTAATCCCTCAGAAAGTTGTTTTACTGAATCTTTTAGTACATGTGGTGGGGTGATTTGTGCTTATAATTATCTCCAAATCCAATTTTTATTCGAACTTCGAGCCAACCTAAATTCACCATCTGTACCAGACAAATAAAGCTTTGAATAATATTGATGGTTTGCCTGTCATTTCTAATATCATATACTTGTATATTTATGAAATTCTATTTGTGACAGTTTGTCTGTAAGTTAATTTCTATGTGAAACAGCTCGTAACAGAATGGTCTGAGAGACTAACATGCAGTTTATAATTAATATATTCAAAATGATCAGTCTAAAACGTACACAACATAAAATCCATAGTGTTCCAAATGGCTTTTCAATCGCATATTGTAAGTTCTGTACAATTTCACGTTACTTAAGTATTTTGATCTGTATTTAATATCGGTATTCTGTATTTACTATAGATACATTTCTGAACGAACACTCTATTACGAGGATGTGAATATTTTTGGTGGATACTTAGCTTTAAGGGAAGAACTTGAGTAGGAAATACGATTCTTTTTATCACTGAGTTAATGTGGATGGCGATGGAGGTACAGAAATGTGTGTGAAATTTTGGTGCCGGCATTGGGTAGAAATATCAAATAGTTTGATAATGTCTTGTCTGATCACATAATATGATCGTTATAGCTTAAAAACGAAATGATATATTGATATTCTTTTCTTTATTATTGGACTTTTAATATATTGTTTTCTATTATTATACATGCATGTGTTTACGTGTATCGTGCTCGTGCAGACATACTTGAACAATAACTAAATCATGCATTACGACCTTGCGGCGCATATTTCAAACACCAATGTAGTCACTCCCTTGTGATAAAATATTTCATAACAACCGATAACAAACTTTGGATTTCAGCATGAACATTTGTTATTCTTGTCCAACGTCTATGCCCGCGGGTGAGGATACAGGTGTAAATGTTTTCACTTAGTTACAATTAGCTCAGAAATGATTGTGAAAGTGCTAGTGTTAATCAAGATGCAGCGTCTGAGACTTTAGAATGGTATCCAGAATTAAGTCTACATGAGTGTTCTTTAAGATAACCTGAGACTTCAGACTGGTATCCAGAAGAAGTCATTTTGAACGCTTTAGTCTACATGAGTATTCGTTAAGATGAATTCATTCATAACGTAACTTGGCTCTATTAATGATAATAACAAAATTAAGGAGCTTTGATTGGTTATGTTCGAAAAAGAGTGAAAAGATTTCCCTCTTGGAAGCAATGTCAAGATGAAGCGGCATTTACATACTGGTAGTGGAGATTCAGTAGCAACCAAATTAGCAAAGGATATACATGCTCTCTCTCTCTCTCTCTCTCTCTCTCTCTCTCTCTCTCTCTCTCTCTCTCTCTCTCTCTCTCTCTCTCTCTCTCTCTCTCTCTCTCTCTCTCTCTCTCTCTCTCTCTCACACACACACACACACACACACGTGGGTGAAGGTCTATACTTTATTAACAACACCAAGTACACCAATACAGTCTATAATGATGTCAACTGCTTTTGGTTTGGAACATAACTAAATCATCCGTTTCGAAGTCCCATTCTTTACAATGCTAATGTTAGCCACTGGTTGGAGAACTGAATAGATCAGCCTGTAGTCTGCGAGCAGAACGACTTATGTTAATAGGAAATTAATCTAATGGAGTCACGGTACTAATTCAATTCCCATAGTAAACATATGGAAACACCATCATATTTAAAATTCAATAACTTAAATTTTTTTATTTCTGGGTACTGATGATCAAACCTATATTTCTCCATGCACAACTATCCTTGGTGCAAGCTTCTATGTGGAGAACACCATATGAGCCGCGGCATTTTCTTGACCTGCATATGCATGAAGTCCATGTTATGGATTCAGCACCAAGCGAATCAAGTGCTACTTTCATTATTGAGTAATCCTAAGTCAAGTCTTTAAAAATACTAAAATTGCATCAATAGAAATTTGTCTATATTTTTTAAATTACACATAGGATAAGCTTTCAAAAGATATTTTTAATAAAATTTTACTTTTCATTTTTAACCAATTATGGACCACCAAACCCGTGTATACTCTATTATTTCTTCACCCATTTCTAGATTGGTTCACAGTTCTTCCATTGAATTAGTACAGTGTATCCTAATATACAGACGATTATAGACTATAGGTTCTAATAATCATTACAAGTCGTAAAAAGAAATATCTTTACACGTAGATAACGTGAGAAAGACTGATAAACTGTCGTTAAGTTCAAATTAGGAGCTTGTAGCATCTTGTTCATGTGAACTGCGTACAAGTTCAAACTTTGTGAATACAAATGTGGTTCAAATGGGCCAGATTGGTTACAGCCTTTTTCCTCATTAGGATTGTAGCTGTACATGTTCTAGTTAATCAAAAGGTGTCTGTAAATGAAGGACCAAATATGTTACATGGCTCAGTTCATGTTACATCCAACAGTTCTTCCATACATCTAACATTGTCTCTAAATATAAACCAAATATATCTCATGGCTCAGATCCCAGTATTTACAATCAAGCAGCTACTAATCAAGGTAACCATAAGGTAGATGTTGAAAGGGAACTTACTCTAATAGCAGTTCCTGACAAAAACGTGGACTCAGATGGTAATTGATAACACATTGATATCCAGAGTTCAGGTTTAAATGGTGTTGATAGTTCTGCTAGCATTTCAAGAATTCAAAAGGTGAGAAAGGTCATGACAGCTATACACGTATGATAACGGCAACGATTAAAACCATAATAATGAGTTGATCTTGTGGTGATTATCCTGATGATGATGACACTGATGCTGATCGTGATGATAATATTGATGGTTTCATTGGGGTATGTAGAATACGATCGAAAAGGTTTATGTAGCTAACATTAATCTATCATTAGATGAGAATACCGTTCATATGTTTCTTGTGAAGCATGTGTTTGAAGTCACTTTGGAAAGAGTTATGAGATGCAAGCAACCGGATTCTATATCTGATATGATAAATGTGAATAATTCTTAGAATCTGGGAAAATTCTCGGAGAAAGTCAGTTTTGTCTATATGTCCTTTTTGAAGATGAGATGATTAACAAATTTGAAATGAAATACTGTTTGGTTTTACTGAGAATAATTAGACAAGTCAGAAACTATGCCGGTCTTCTTTTTCTTAGTCGATTCTGTGCAGCACAAACATGGCTGGGTTTAATTTTAATATTCTTACATGGAATGCCTCAGGCTTTATGTCGAAGGTCTTTATTCTTAGTTACAATTAACTCAAGCAATACATATATGTGACATCTCTGAAATCTTCAAGAACAACTCAGATTATTGGACGGTGTAAATGATATGTACAGGTCTACTGCCGCTGTTAAGAATACGTGATTCTTATGCCGGATACATGGAACAGGGGATATGGCTGCTTTATGGCATGTTAGAGACTGATGATAATCGCATTTATGGCATTATATTTGGATTAGATTATAATAAGTATGTTGTTTGCATTTAAGTTTACGGACAATGTTACAGACATACAAATGACCGTTACACGGAGTACTCTGAATTAACTGCATTGAATTTGCAAAATGTGCGTTTAATACGGATCCATAATTCTTATGTGCGATGTTAAATCCTATTCCTGTATGCATTTAAGTGACACAATAAATAATATGCCGTGTCCCCTTTCCATTCGCAATGGTTTGGTTTCTTTAAGTGTAATGGGGAAATTTTTCTGTCGATCTCTGTAGAACAAATTGAATTAGACAAGTGTACGATTAATTAGATTTATCGAAGCGTGCGCGTGTAAACTAGTCATAATGCACGGATTGGTACCATCTCTGTTATGGGTTTAGTAATTTTCAATTAAGGGCTACGTTTTTTTTAAACTGAACAAGTCCGGTGTTAATTTTCGATCTGCAGCGAAGTTGTCAGATTTGAAACATTGCGGTGAACAGTAGTGATAAGCTAACTTGTAAGACGACCTGCATTGTTTGAGCCTAGTTCAGGAGGGAAATACATTTTATTTGCATTGGACACGCTGTAAAGGAGGCGTGGTTCCACATGAAAACTCTCGGTTGAAATACGATAATAGCAAATTTGAAATTAGTCTACGCTTTTGTTTGCAAGAGAAACAAATGTAAGAAGACTCCTAGTTGAATTTAAGAAGTAAATTCAGTCGCAATATTATCCAGGGAAAATTGATCGTCTGGAAATCGGCAGACACAATTCTGGAAGTAAGAAATTAACGTGACGTGACGTGACGTAATACGTAGTTACAAAACCAAAAGGACCACACAAAGTTGGAAGGGCCAAAGAAGCGAGATACCTGAGAACTTGGAAAAGAAATGGAAAAAGTGGAAGGGACCCATGCTTGCAGACACAAGGACGTCAAAGAGACAGTCGGTGTCAATTTGGACTGAATCAAGGCCATCAAGTTATGAAACTGTACAAGGCAATGTTTTCGATCTTTCACTCTATTCGATGATGAATTAATTTTTTTATCGCTTAAAGTATTGCTATTGGTATAATTATATTTGTGTTTGAAATTCGCTGATAAAGTTAATTCAAAGAAAAGAAGTGTATCATTCAATCTTAATGCATAATTATTTATGAATTTTATCGTTATGAATTTTGATTAAATTTTGTCTTTGTTTGTAATGAGGGTTCGTGTTATTCTGTTCCATATATTTTCTCAGATGTTTATCCATTCCACCTATAAGTTTCACACTTTACATTGATATTTACTCTTTCCTGGCAAATTGCACCATCTAGATAACTATAACCAACACCAGGCAACCCTCCCATACACAATATGGAGAAGTATCTCACATTGAGCAAGATTGACTTTTCCAAAGGTCCCCGCTATATTTGTTTCTGGTGTGAGTATTAAACTCATTGTTATTGACAAGTCAAAAATGGATTTGGTTAAAGAAGCTATAATCATCGAAGATGGTACACTGTCATCTTTAAACTAGAGACCTTTAGTCAGAAATTCTGATCTTCTGAATTTCCGGTGGTCAAATCGGTTAGAGCGTCCGCCACTGATGCTGGAGGTAGCGAGTTCGAACCATGGCTGAGTCATACCAAAGACCGATATTAACCACATGATACGAAATGTGATTATCAGTCTGTACAAAATATATACAGAAGTATTGTACGTTAAATAAAAATTTCTAACAGATTTACAGTGTTGAAAGACACAGGTAAAGATGTAATTTGAGCTCCAGAATGTCACAAAATGCCATTTTGGCTTTGTATTATCGAAAATATGTGACCTTGCCGACTGTAGCAGATATGTGTACATAAGCCTTTCAAAGTTAGAAACGGATCACTTACGAAAAATCAGTTTTTAATACCTTATAAATTGGGGATTCAGATACAACCCCCACCCACAAAATGGTAATAGGATTGTTTTTTTTGAAAATTAACATGGCTGCAAAAGTAGATATTAAACATTGGTCCTTTGAATCCGACCAGTTCTAGTAATAGAATCATGTTGACTTTTATGCACTAATGCATGTACGTGCAGCGAAATCTATACCATGATGAAAGCGGATAAGGATACATTTTAAGTTCTCTATTCGTCTTTATTGATATTAAACTTAACGAGTGCAGTTTAAGTCCCGTCACAGTGAACATGTTGAATGAAACTATTGCAATACTTAGCGTATTGTAGCAGACCACTCAGATGTACTTACATTAGAGACAAGTCATGGGATTTGCATTATACACGTGCAAAGATTATTTAGATATGCACAAAATGGCATTGCACTGAGTTTACTGAGTGCGTAACCCATTGAGGCCTGCACTGATCTGAATAAGTTGGTTTTCCTGGAGCAACGTTGTACATTGCATGCAGTCTGTTTGCAAACCAAGTTTTGTACTCAACGTTTTCTAAACCAAATAGTCAAATTAAAATAAACTAGTTTTATCCCGGACATTTATCATTTATAGACTAGAAAAACAATCTCTTATATACAGACAAGTGGAGTTGTTGCCAGTCTCTCTCTCTCTCTCTCTCTCTCTCTCTCTCTCTCTCTCTCTCTCTCTCTCTCTCTCTCTCTCTCTCTCTCTCTCTCTCTCTCTCTCTCTCTCTCTCTCTCTCTCTCTCTGGATGGATGGATGGATGGATGGATGGGAGTTATGCTTTCAATAACAAGCGTGAACTGTATGCATACCACTCCCAATTGTATAAACTGGATAATGCTGAACATACTAATTCGATGGAATTTAAACCTCCATGTCTTAATGGGTTATGTTTTGGCGCAGTAACAAGAAAATTAGTACACCTTTAATTTATTATTCAGTCGTGCGCGTAATTATTGTTTGGGTAAAAGAAACTGATTGATGTTGAGTTATTCTTGGTTTTATTGGATCTTTCAACACATTATTGATCACATCATGTTAAGGAAATATGAGCTAAGCGCTTTTGCCACATGTGGTTTGCCTTGGTTACAAAAAAGGCTTGTTTTCGTTGAATCGTTATATACAGGGACGGAACTGGGAGCTGAGATGAAGAAAGACGGAACATGCGCTTTCCCTCCCGTCTTCACACCATCTATCCCACTAGAAAATAACCCGATGAAACTGCAAATTTCCAAGAGTAAGTTTCTTTGCAACTAAATATTTAAAATTATGCCCTGGAAACCTTAAATTGTATGATGTTTGAGGGACTCGTCTACCCTCTGATATCCCACCGAAAGACTACTTCACTGCTTGTTTACGCCCCCCTCTCTCTCCCACACACACATATACATATATATATATATATATATATATATATATATATATATATATATATATATATATATATATATATATATATATATATATATATATATATATATATATATATATATATATATATATATATATATATATGCGTGCATTACCTTTACCATTGCAAACCAGACGTGCATCGATTGAGTTGCATACTTTTGGTTTGTCGAGTGTGCAAATGACATTACAAGTGTGAATTACCTTGAGGGATTTCAGACGGAGTAAGCGGTATAAAATCCTCGAGACAACCCGCCGATCGTCTGCTATACTTCTTGGTCTGAATTAGGAGAGGTTGCCTTTCATCTGAACAGATGCACTGTTTAATAATTAATTGTGTTGAGACCTTCCCTTTGCCGAAAATGTTTTGCGGGAAAAAATGTCGATGAAGTGTTTTCTTCTCTATTTATTCATTCAGTATACTTTGTCTAAACCAAACTCGTATTATTTCTCAACAAAACCAAGCGTTTCTCTATTCATCGACTGATTGATAGTATTGTTTCAAACGTTACGTTACATGTGGTTGTGGTGGGGTTTATGGTTGTTGTAGGAGAAGTGGGGCTTACTGTCCTGATGGTGGTTGTGGCTATGATTCTCGTAAACAGATAGATTCGACATAAAGCGGAATTATTCGATGTGAAGGCAAATAGATTCGACTTATAACAGCAGTTGATGTGGGAGTATGAAATCCTAGATTAGGTTGTAAAAGAATTAGATAAATAGCGGTAGGAGTGTAGTAGTAGCAGTAGCAGCAGCAATAGTTGCAGCAGTGTTGTAGTGGCAGTAGCAGTGTAGTCTTTGTAGTAGTACTGGCTGTAGCATTTTATTAATAGGCGTAGTAGTAGCAGCAGGACAGCACCAGTAGGATATTAGCAACTGTATTTGTTGTCCCTGTTATAGCTGATGTTGTCGCAAAGCGTCTAGAACAGTTTTGTTCTTTCAATTCTCTTAATATAAATTGAATACATGTAGATTTCAAGCATCGGAAAGATGACTCGAATACATTTAGATCTCTACTAGCGATTACACAAGTCAAATAAATTTAGATCTCGAATATGAAGTATATAATTGTGCCTAAAATATAGATTATATACAAATATAAAATGCTGCTAGAAACGTATTTGCTTACTGGGTTTTCCAAAAATAATTTATATTCTAGACATTTAAGAAACACATTGATCGTGAATTTTTCATAGTATTCGTCAGAAATTATCAAATGACATAATTAGCTTTTACGTATCTTGCTACCATTAGGAATTAATTGTCTTTCATATTCAGTTTGTGAAGAGTTATCGTATGATATCTTAAAAGTCGAGTTCAGCTGCAAACTGCATAGATCCATATCTGACGTCGCAAACTGAGCCGGCAATTCAGGATCTTTTTAATAGTAAGCACTAGGATATATATAAGTCACAGACCATTATCCTGGCATATGATGCGAAGGCAGATAGATTCGAATTATAAGCGGAATCATACGATGCGAAGGCAGATAGATTCGACTTATAAGCGGAAGCATACGTTGGACAATAATGCATGTCGGGGTCTTTTGAATGCTTGAAAATCCATTCATTACTCTAGAGACATCACGCCTTTTATTATTAGTTACAAAAAAAACCTTAAAAATCTTGTTTTCCTTCAATTAATTTAAAAATAGACTACTGAATGAACGATGTGTTTATTTGTATTATTAATTTTGTACCTATGAAATCTATATGTAATAATATCTTGACCGATTTTTAATATACAAAATAAGTATTTTAAAGGTGTGTTTTAAGTGAAGTTTGCATTGAGTATTACTATCACATCTACCATTTTGCGGTAGCCATTTTTAACACCTACAAAATGTCCCCTATTCATGTTCAAAAATTAATTTTCCTTTGGAATTTACCTGCATTTGAAGATCAAAACGAATCATCGCTTTAATTACAATCGTGATAAGTATAATCGAATCTCACTGATAAACAAGGAATGTGATATAAAATGAAGAATAAATGCGGATTGGTGTCACCTAGTGCAGTGTTTCAGCAAATAAGAAGTTTTCTAGCTTTACAAGGTTTTACGATACATATACATAATTGGCAAGATCTCAAGTGTCGACGTTTGTAGAATTCAATAAGAAATTAAATCGAGGAAGCTTTTGTAACAGGGAATGTCAAGGATTATTATAGGATTATCTTTTTATTGTCGTAGAATTATCCAATGATTGTAGTAGTGATTTGTATATTTATATTTTCTGTAACTTTTGATATAAGATTTTTTTAATTTTTGATTTTTTTTAGTCATAGTCGTAAATTGTATAAAATATCTTTTGTTATAAATTGTGCATGTATTTTGGCCCTGTTAAAAGCACAAATTACGTAATATCTATAAATGTATGTTTAGTATGTGTTGACAATTAGTAATAAGTGTTGTAATAATAAGATTAAAAATGGCGCCTATGGCGTATTTTCTCAGTGACTGATGGGATATCGTATTTCCAGAATTATTATGCGAAATTCCCATTGCTTGCGTGAAGTAATGTGAACATGGTTAGTTTGTTGTAAACAATATTGCATGTTGTCTCATTAGGTCTATTGCGAACTACAGTCGCTATGAACGGTGTACAGAAGTAGAAAATTTAACATTCCCTTTCATTCTGGTTTCTGGAATCATTCACACTTGTGTGTTTCTGTTGTATCTCTGTAGACGTATTTTAAACTGTACTTAGATCTTTTTCTAGAGGAAAAAAACAAAATATTTTTGGACTGTTCAGCGGTGATAGAAAGTGCTCATTATTTGGACTCTAATATTATTCTGAAACTGTTATAAATTATTCGAAAGAATTCTTGACAACGCCATCATGGAGAATCAGTACATTTCCGGTATTGCAAATTATAAGGGACTTTTCATTCATTTAGGACTTTGATATTCATTTATACCGACCAATTTGGATTCACTACATTATACTGCAAGTTCCTCGCACATTTTTCATTTACTACTTAAATAATAGAAACTGTCTGTTAAGTTTTATTAAACATTTTGGCTTTGCTTCTTTTCTGTTACTTATGTTTGCCACCATAGAGTCGTAACAGTTGGTTTGTCCAATGATTGTGACATGATTGTCATTTGCTTTTGGTGGGGTTGTCAAATCGTGACAGAATTGTCCAATAATTGTGGTAGGATTGTCAGATGATTTTGGTGGAATTGTCCAAAGCTTATAGTAGAATTTTTAAATGATTGTGGTGGGATTGTCCATCGATTGTGGTAGGACTGTCCAATAATTTTAGTGGGATTGTCCAATTAGCGTGGTAGGATTGTAAAATGATTGAGGTAGGATTGTCAAATTATCGTGGTTGGATGGTCAAATTATCGTGGTTGGATGGTCCAGTAATTATAGTGTGATTGTCAACTGATTGTGGTAGGATTTCCAATAATTGCAGTCGGATTGTCCAATGATAGTGGTGGGATTGTCCAATGAGTGTATTAGGATTGTCCAATGAGTGTGGTGAGATTGTCCAATGATTGTGGTAGGATTGAAGAATGATTATGGAAAGATTGAAGAATGATTATGGAAGGACTGAAACACGAGTATGGAAGGATTGATAAAAAAAGACGATTTGTCAAGTAGTTATAGTAGGATTTTATATGGATTTTCGAGCTATTATTGTATTAATAAAGGAAAAATACTCGCAAGTTTGCTAATGTATTTCACAAACTACTTCTCTCTCTCTCTCTCTGTCTCTGTCTCTCTCTCTCTCTCTCTCTCTCTCTCTCTCACACACACACACACACACACACACACACACACACAGAACACTGAACCATTATGTATCGAGTGATAGCTCTATAAAATCTTGTTTCAGATTTATTTATTATTAAATTTTGCACAAACATTCAGAAATTGCATTTCAAAGGACTATGTATGTATTAAAGAAATTTAAATCAACCAATAACAAAATGCTTTGCTTCGGAAATGATGTCATTTAAGATATAAATAAACCAGTTTGACCGCCTTGGTTGCCTATATGAGTTGGAGCGTCCGCCTCTGATAGGGGTTTGAAGCTCGGCCGAGTCATACCAAAGACTTATAAAAATCATACTAGCAGCATCCTCGCCAGGCACTCAGCATTAAGAGGCTAATGTTAGGACTGGTTGGCCTGGTGTCAGGATATAAACCTGCGTCTGAGGCATGAGACCCCTGTACTAGACATCATTATAAACTGCCACACTACAGACATCGTGGCAAGATGACTAAAAGTTGTTAGATGCTACATTAAAAATTTAAATCTTTCTCTCACACACACAGACATACACACAGACAGACAGACAGACACACACAAATACAAACACAAACAAACACACACCGGTTTGTTAAGAGTCATTTGGCCTTTAGCCTGTGAAAGCACTTCGATAGGAATGTTTTGGGAGCCTCAATGTAAATAAGTTCAAATTATTCTTTGAGAGTTGTCGTTTTCCATACATTTCACTTACCTATGTTCTTAGATCTTTAACTTCAAAGAATATTTACCAAAAAAAACCTGTATGCACAGTTTTAAGAGGATGCTCTACTATACAAAGAATGCATACGAAAAGCACTCCATCAAGGAAAGATATGGCTGATTCATTCCTTAATTTCTTCTCTAGGATGATATTTAATATGGGCCTTGTAATGCATCTTTTTGATTTGTATACCATGGTTCTGTGTTAGAACGATTCCCTATCTGACTTTTATATTCGACATTTTAACTTCTCATTCAAATTTTCGTCCATTGAACGTTAAACAACTCCACCAAAAATTTGAAATCAAAACAAAACGGGTTGATATCAATACAGAAATTTGGGATGAAATTTATATAGTCTATTTGCACAGCAGCTTTCAAATCAAAATCAGTTATATGAATTACGCCGTCCATTGCTTAAAGCAGTCGAATAAACAATGATAATCAGTCAAGTTAAAGAGGATACGGAACTCATTCTAGACGTCCACATACGAGATCTGTGTTAAGTCTAAACCAGACTTCTAATTAACCATTAGCTTGAATTCTTTGAAACTATTGAGTGCGAGTCTGATACATACCTGTCATATTGTGCATACCTGTCATATTTTTCATACATGTCATACTATGCATACCTGTCATATTGTGCATACCTGTCATATTGTGCATACCTGTCATAATATGCATACCTGTTATATTGTGCATACCTGTCATATTGTGCATACCTGTCATATTGTGCATACCTGTCATACTATGCATATATGTCATATTGTGCAACCTGTTATACTATGCATGCCTGTCATATTGTGTATTTCTGTCATACTATGCATATCTGTCATTATTTGCATACCTGTCATATTGTGCATACATGTCATACTATGTATACCTGTCATATTGTGCATACCTGTCATACTATGCATATCTGTCATTATTTGCATACCTGTCATATTGTGCATACATGTCATACTATGTATACCTGTCATATTGTGCATACCTGTCAATTTTGTATACCTGTCAAATTGTGCATACCTGTCATACTATGCATATATGTCATAATGTGCTTACCTGTCATACTATGCATGCCTGTCATATTGTGCATACCTGTCATAATATTAATATGTGGAAAGCTATTGTAATTTGCATACTAGTTGTAAATCTTTGCACATGAGAGTTAGTGAAAATGTTACATATAAGATGGAAAAAGCAAATATGTGCTAATTAGGTTATAATTTGATATTTGTATTTGATAATTTGCATAATTTAGACATTCATTTAGTCATCACTCTGTGCTCACTCTAAAATTTTCCTTATCTAGCATCCTTGATATTACCAAATTATTCATAGTATATATACCGAATATAGGTGTCAAAGGAAGTTTCCAGCTCATTTGCATTTTATTTTCTATTCCTTTTGTTTTTGATAACGAATCTAGAAATGAGTAGTATACTTTCCATAAATAACACTTTCCATAAATAATTATTTTTTGGTTGAAAGATTGTTTTAAATTAACCAAATACTTCTGATCGATAATGCACCAATTTAGTCCATTTTTCTATTTTTGTCTAGACCTTCCATCTTCAAAGTTTTAAAGCGAAGACTTTAAAGAAAAATATATAAGCCAAACAAAATAAAAGTTCCTAAAAGAATTAGGTCAGATATCAAACCTGCACCATGGACAGAAAATATGGAAAATCGTGAGATGCATTATAATAATTATTTCAGCTTTAGAATGGTTTATGTGGACAAGATATTATTTCCATACCAAATATACACATTGTATGCACACCAATTTACCTGTCTTATATGGAAAAGGTCACATGGAATATTTGAATAAACCCAGCGCACTACATCATGTTATTCTATATTATATTGCAGTAAGCAAACAATTGGTTCACCTTGAATTTCTTGTTCAAGTTGTGTTGGTAACATTGGAGTAATGGAGTGTCGTAGTATTAACCTATGAATGTCGTAGTTTTGTCCATTGAGTGTCGTAGTATTAACCTATTAATGTCGTAGTTTTGTTCATTGAGTGTCGTAGTATTAACCTATGAATGTCGTAGTTTTGTTCATTGAGTGTCGTAGTATTAACCTATGAATGTCGTAGTTTTGTCCATTGAGTGTCGTAGTATTAACCTATGAATGTCGTAGTTTTGTTCAGTGAGTGTAGTAGTATTACCTATGAATGTCATAGTTTTGTACAATGAGTGTAGTAGTATTAACCTATGAATGTCGTAGTTTTGTTCATTGAGTGTCGTAGTATTAAACTATGAATGTCGTAGTTTTGTCCACTGAGTGTTGTAGTATTAACCTATGAATGTCGTAGTTTAGTTCATTGAGTGTCGTAGTATTAACCTATGAATGTCGTAGTTTTGTCTATTGAGTGTCGTAGTATTAACCTATGAATGTCTTAGTTTTGTTCTTTGAGTATCTTAATATTAACCTATGAATGTCGTAGTTTTGTTCATTGAGTGTCGTAGTATTAACCTATGAATGTCGTCGTGTTTTCCATTGAGTGTCGTAGTATTAACCTATGAATGTCGTAGTTTTGTTCATTGAGTGTCGTAGTATTAACCTATTAATGTCGTAGTGTTGTTCATTGAGTGTCGTAGTATTAACCTATGAATGTCGTAGTTTTGTTCATTGAGTGTCGTAGTATTAACCTATGAATGTCGTAGTTTTGTCCATTGAGTGTCGTAGTGTTAACCTATGAATGTCGTAGTTTTGTTCATTGAGTGTCGTAGTATTAACCTATGAATTTCTTAGTTTTGATCTTCGAGTATCTAAATATTAACCTATGAATGTCGTAGTTTTGTTCATTGAGTGTCGTAGTATTAACCTATGAATGTCGTCGTTTTTTCCATTGAGTGTCGTAGTATTAACCTATGAATGTCGTAGTTTTGTCCATTGAGTGTCGTAGTATTAACCTATGAATATCGTAGTTTTGTCCATTGAGTGTCGTAGTATTAACCTATGAATGTCGTAGTTTTGTTCATTGAGTGTCGTAGTATTAACCTATGAATGTCGTAGTTTTGTCCATTGAGTGTCGTAGTATTAACCTATGAATGTCGTAGTTTTGTTCATTGAGTGTCGTAGTATTAACCTATGAATGTCGTAGTTTTGTCCATTGAGTGTCGTAGTATTAACCTATGAATGTCGTAGTTTTGATCATTGCGTGTAGTAGTATTACCTATGAATGTCATAGTTTTGTAGAATGAGTGTAGTAGTATTAAACTATGAATGTCGTAGTTTTGTCTATTGAGTGTCGTAGTATTAACCTATGAATGTCTTAGTTTTGTTCTTCGAGTATCTTAATATTAACCTATGAATGTCGTAGTTTTGTTCATTGAGTGTCGTAGTATTAACCTATGAATGTCATAGTTTTGTACAATGAGTGTAGTAGTATTAAACTATGAGTGTCGTAGTTTTGTCCATTGAGTGTTGTAGTATTAACCTATGAATGTCGTAGTTTTGTCCATTGAGTGTCGTAGTATTAACCTATGAATGTCGTAGTTTTGTTCATTGCGTGTAGTAGTATTACCTATGAATGTCATAGTTTTGTAGAATGAGTGTAGTAGTATTAAACTATGAATGTCGTAGTTTTGTCTATTGAGTGTCGTAGTATTAACCTATGAATGTCTTAGTTTTGTTCTTCGAGTATCTTAATATTAACCTATGAATGTCGTAGTTTTGTTCATTGAGTGTCGTAGTATTAACCTATGAATGTCATAGTTTTGTACAATGAGTGTAGTAGTATTAAACTATGAGTGTCGTAGTTTTGTCCATTGAGTGTTGTAGTATTAACCTATGAATGTCGTAGTTTTGTCCATTGAGTGTCGTAGTATTAACCTATGAATGTCGTAGTTTTGTTCATTGCGTGTAGTAGTATTACCTATGAATGTCATAGTTTTGTAGAATGAGTGTAGTAGTATTAAACTATGAATGTCGTAGTTTTGTCTATTGAGTGTCGTAGTATTAACCTATGAATGTCGTAGTTTTGTTCTTCGAGTATCTTAATATTAACCTATGAATGTCGTAGTTTTGTTCATTGAGTGTCGTAGTATTAACCTATGAATGTCATAGTTTTGTACAATGAGTGTAGTAGTATTAAACTATGAGTGTCGTAGTTTTGTCCATTGAGTGTTGTAGTATTAACCTATGAATGTCGTAGTTTTGTTCATTGAGTGTCGTAGTATTAACCTATGAATGTCGTAGTTTTGTTCATTGAGTGTCGTAGTATTAACCTATGTATATCGTAGTTTTGTTCTTTGAGTGTCGTAGTATTAACCTATGAATGTCGTAGTTTTGTCCATTGAGTGTCGTAGTATTAACCTATGAATGTCGTAGTTTTGTTCATTGAGTGTCGTAGTATTAACCTATGAATGTCGTAGTTTTGTTCATTGAGTGTCGTAGTATTAACCTATGAATGTCGTAGTTTTGTTCATTGAGTGTCGTAGTATTAACCTATGAATGTCGTAGTTTTGTCCATTGAGTGTCGTAGTATTAACCTATGAATGTCGTAGTTTTGTTCATTGAGTGTAGTAGTATTACCTATGAATGTCATAGTTTTGTACAATGAGTGTAGTAGTATTAAACTATGAATGTCGTAGTTTTGTCTATTGAGTGTCGTAGTATTAACCTATGAATGTCTTAGTTTTGTTCTTCGAGTATCTTAATATTAACCTATGAATGTCGTAGTTTTGTTCATTGAGTGTCGTAGTATTAACCTATGAATGTCATAGTTTTGTACAATGAGTGTAGTAGTATTAAACTATGAGTGTCGTAGTTTTGTCCATTGAGTGTTGTAGTATTAACCTATGAATGTCGTAGTTTTGTTCATTGAGTGTCGTAGTATTAACCTATGAATGTCGTAGTTTTGTTCATTGAGTGTCGTAGTATTAACCTATGAATGTCGTAGTTTTGTCTATTGAGTGTCGTAGTATTAACCTATGAATGTCTTAGTTTTGTTCTTTGAGTATCTTAATATTAACCTATGAATGTCGTAGTTTTGTTCATTGAGTGTCGTAGTATTAACCTATGAATGTCGTCGTTTTTTCCATTGAGTGTCGTAGTATTAACCTATGAATGTCGTAGTTTTGTCCATTGAGTGTCGTAGTATTAACCTATGAATATCGTAGTTTTGTCCATTGAGTGTCGTAGTATTAACCTATGAATGTCGTAGTTTTGTTCATTGAGTGTCGTAGTATTAACCTATAAATGTCGTCGTTTTGTCCATTGAGTGTCGTAGTATTAACCTATGAATGTCGTAGTTTTGTCCATTGAGTGTTGTAGTATTAACCTATGAATGTCGTAGTTTTATTCATTGAGTGTCGTAGTATTAACCTATGAATGTCGTCGTTTTTTCCATTGAGTGTCGTAGTATTAACCTATGAATGTCGCAGTTTTGTTCATTGAGTGTCGTAGTATTAACCTATGAATGTCGTAGTTTTGTCCATTGAGTGTCGTAGTGTTAACCTATGAATGTCGTAGTTTTGTTCATTGAGTGTAGTAGTATTAACCTATGAATGTCATAGTTTTGTGCAATGAGTGTAGTAGTATTAAACTATGAATGTCGTAGTTGTGTTCATTGAGTGTCGTAGTATTAACCTATGAATGTCGTAGTTTTGTTCATTGAGTGTCGTAGTATTAACCTATGTATATCGTAGTTTTGTTCTTTGAGTATCTTAATATTAACCTATGAATGTCGTAGTTTTGTTCATTGAGTGTCTTAGTATTAACCTGTGAATGTCGTAGTTTTGTCCATTGAGTGTCGTAGTATTAACCTATGAGTGTCGTAGTTTTGTCCATTGAGTGTCGTAGTATTAACCTATGAATGTCGTAGTTCTGCCCGTTGAGTGTCGTAGTATTAACCTATGAATGTCGTAGTATTATCCACTGTGTTGTAGTATTATCCAATGAGTGTATTAGTATTGTCTAATGAGTGTCGTTGTGTTATCCGATGAGTGTCGTAATATTGTCTAATAAATATTTTAGTATTAACCGATTGATGTCGTAGTATGATCAAATGAGTTTATTAGTATTTTCTAATGAGTGTCGTAGTATTATCCAATGAGTGTCGTAGTATTTATCCAATGAGTGTCGTACTATTATTATACAATGATTGTCGTAGTTTTGTCCAATGAGTGTTGTAGTATTGTCCAATGAGTGTCGTAGTATTGTCCAATGAGTGTCGTAGTATTGTCCAATGAGTGTCGTGGCATTGTCCAATGAGTGTCGTAGTTTTGTCCAATGAGTGTTGTAGTATTGTCCAATGAGTGTCATAGCATTGTCCAATGAGTGTCGTAGTTTTGTCCAGTGTGTGGTGAAAAAATATTGGGGTTTTTTGCTATACATTGAGCAGTCTCAACAAATAAACTCAGATTTATATTTTTCTGCACAGCTGTTTGCCCAACTGAATAATGTTTTTTTTATTTTTCTGCACAGCTGTTTGCCCAACTGAATAATGTTTCAAATTTAACCACTGACCTATACAAATTGTTTAAATCAGGCTTTCGTGATAAATAACTTATCTCGGCGATTTTGCCATATACTCGCTACCATGGGGCAGAGGAAAGGGTAATAAAAAAATTAAATAATATATTTTGTATTATACGTTATATCAGTACTTATGTCGAGCGATGTTACTTGCCACTTATCCTGTGTGACCTTCGAGATTGTTATAAATTATTCGAATGATCAAGATAATATTGTTTTGTTTTTACTCGGTTGATCAATCAGAACATGCACGCTGTACCTCTGAAGTTCCAAATTAGCTATTTGTTGTCGAGCAGTGGAAAGACGAATGTATTTCTCGCAAATACATGCTAGCTTTTATTTCATTTTATCTTGAACCACTCTGGTATCCTTTTCTTCTTCCCCCGTCAACCCTGTTTTTCTAAAGAACACTGAGCGCAACAACTTAAGCTCTGGATGATAGCTGTATGCAAAATTACATTGCTAAAGATTTTACACGTGTTAAGGAAACGTGTTAAAAATCGAGAAATACTATAATACTTTGCTTTGAGTAGGATTTCATCGTACAAAGGTAAAAGCGCCCTGAAAAAGTCATTTGTCAAGTCGCCTTAGAAAAGAGATTTCATACGACTGCTGTTGCGTGAGAATGTAAAACAGCGTACATTTATATTTTAAACTGTCGTTTCGCCCTACATTTCGTTTGCCTAAGTTCCTAAACATAAATCTTCAAAGAATATTACACATTGATGGATACACCTTACATGCAAAATGTTGAGAATGAATGCTATAAAATAACTGCATTGTCCATGCATGACCTAGTCACAAGATCCTCGATAGGTTTATTATTGTAATTTATTCTATTGGATGATATTTAATATTAACCTATTTCTGCAATTGAAATATATTTTTTTTCCACAAAATATTGTGCAAGTTCAATATGCTAACCCCCGACAGTATTTGAAATAGAAAAGCTAAATGACGGTACATGATACATTTAAATATATATCTGACAGTCAGTTTTATTAGGTCAACCATACGAGCATCAAGATTATCTGGTATCACCGGATGAACAGCCCGGGCAGGAATATTGACAGGTATAATGGGGTGAAACTCACGAGCAGCAATAGTACTGGGTATTATAAATATATAGACAATGTAAATAAAAACTGAGAGTTCTACATTAATAGTTGAATCTCATTTGGTTGGTAATTTAGTAATTACTTGGCATAAAGGTGTATATTCTAAACGTGATAATTACCTCCACATACCGGTCTCTATCTGATTCAAAAATACGTGAAGCTGGTTTGTGATGCGCGTAAACGTAATATTTCCAGCAGCTACTGTTTGTATTTACAGATTATTTTGAAAACGTTTTGCATGATAAAAATTTTAAGACATGGCGATAACAGCAGTATTTCAAGTTTTTTTTTTTTTTACTCAAGCATCAAATTATAACGAACCAAATAGTTCAGATGGGGCAAATGCTATAATGTAAGGTAACAGAGCTCCTGTGAACTATGGTGTCTGCAATTTATGCCACAAAACAAGTATTTTACTTAGTTATTTTGGGGTGTGTGGGTGAGGGTGTTTACTGTTATCAGATTCCAAATGAAAGGAAATTGGCTTTACTTCAGAATTATATAAACTTCTGGATAAATTTTTATCTAAGAGCCGTTATAGAATTCTATAAAATCTACTTTTTGTAATAAGGCTGGATGGAAAATTATTGTTACAATCTATTTATGTTAGTTATATGTAATTGTGCTTCTAACTATTAACTTTATGAAATTATTTCGTTTGGCGATTTCAGTAGTTATTACTTCCTGGCGGTTTTATTCCCTCTGTAATATGGGGAACAGAAAACAAATTTTCAAGATCTCTAGAGTCGCGTCGTCTCGTTGCCAATAGTTACCAAATGTTTGGAAGAAGCAGTGTGTACTCTTTGTCTCACAGCATTTCAGTTGGTGATTATTTTCTACCACCTATGCAGTTTTCTTACCTACCGTGATAAGTTTTAGGGTCATATTATTGATCCACTTGAGATGCATGTTTACATGCACTTAGAATCAATGTCCAGTATTGATTTGATGTATGAATGATTATCCGTAATTTGTATATTCTTTGAAGCAATGAATAACTGATGTATTATTAGCTTGTATGCAATGTAACTGTTGCTTCCACGTGAAACCAATATGCAAAAGAATGTTTGAATGTAATGATGCTGATAAGGATCGAGCTTCTAGATAACTCTTGTCAGTAACCCTAGAATTTAGTTAATTGACGTCAGATTATTTAGTTAATTAACACCATATATTCTGGGTGATTTATTATTTGTAGTATCACCTCAGTGGAGGACCATCTCAATCCTTTTATACGATGGAAGCAATTACTGCGTTGATAAAGACTTCTGTAAGTACCTCCTCTAATGATAATGTGATTTGCAGTTTTTTTCGGGGTATGTTGCTAACAGTTTAAGGTTTAGTAATGCCAACAATTTAATTACTTTTCTGAATTAATTGCACTTCGGTTTCGCTCTAGCAGGAAATCTTTAAGCTACCTTACAAGTGTGTCACTTATGTTCACATAATGGTAAGTAGCATTTAGAAAATAGGGTGAACACGAATTGTGACCTGACAGTGTGTTCTATCAGTTTTCCGTAGCTCTTATGTGAATATTCCCCATTCATGTATTTATTTATGAATAATCAGTTGTATCTGGTTTCGCACCTTTATTACTGTTTCTTTCCATTTTTGCAGCATTCTTTAAAGTAAAGATTGCACACTTCGTTATCTACGGATGAAATAAAGAAATTAATAGCAAACACGGTGACATCAGGACGATGATAAACGAACCATGAGACTAAAACAACATCGATGCGTATCGCAAAGGACTGTGGCTCAGAGAGTACGAAATCAATAAGACGATAAATGAACCATGAGACTAGGACAACATCAAGCAGGTATTGATGTGTACCGCAGAGAATTTTGGTTCCGAGAGTACGAAATCAATCTTAATCTTCTGGTTGAAGATGATGGAACCCTTGAAGTGATGGGGGGCGGGGGAAGGAGAACTTTGTTAACGCTGACGTAAGAAAACAACTGTTTAAATTCCTGTCCTACACTTGAAGAAAAAGGGAGAGTTACTAATTTCCGAGTAATAGGCCTAGCAAATGTACACACCTCAGACGAAGCACAAGGAAAGATCACCGCAGATCAAACAGAAATTTTGACAGAAACAAAATGGCTGATAGACATTGAGATAACTAGGATTCCAGGATTGGAGGACAAGGACTTGTCAAGGTGAGAAATATTTGGTTGAAAAAAAAAATCACTTCAGATTACCGTGGCGTGATTGATAATGCCCATGCTAAGATCATGGAGATCAGCAATGGCTTGGAAGGTTTTAGAACAAGTCTGGAAGAATTGTCGGATGAAGAGGAGTTTAGCAGTTACCGTCTCAGATTGCAAGAAAGAAGGTTCTACTTGGCTTGCATTTTTAATCAGCCAGCGCATTCGAAGGTGACGTTTAGAATTTACTTATCTCATTTCGGGAGAAAATACAAAATTACCAATATGGATACATCCCTAGCCCAACAGCTGAGAACACTCTTTCGCGAACAGACATTCACTATATCATTGATTATCACCATTCTGGGATTTGTGATAGCACAATTGTACTCTCAATCGCAGGCAGTGGTGGTACAATACCATCTCCTGCTCCAGTTCATGCACCTAAACCAGACGCCGCCGGTTTAAAAATATGGAAAATAACCAGCTATAGCGATTGGGTGAATGCTGCACATTCTGACAGATGAAACAAACCTCGGGTCGTTCGTGATTTTGTTATTGAGAACCGTTTGTATTACCATCTGCTGGCTAACTGGGAACCTCTTGGTGCTTCTCATCATGATAGCGACTGTGTTCCTTAACATTATCCGCTCTCGCTATGCAGACAAACTATAAAGCTAGATGCATGTGCTCAAAGGAGCTCCTGCCTCTCCCACCTATTATTTTCGCAAAAAGGGTTCTACTTTGGCACAATAACCCATTTAGACATACAACTAACGGCATGGCCCTGAAAGGACTGATTGGTTGACTTTTACCAACTCATACAGAAACACCTCCCGAAGATCACCAAAAACAAGGAGTCACTAAGACTCTGGTACTTCGACCTAACTTTAGGCCACAGAAGTACGCTAAGTACGCCAAAAGAACATTCTCAGTAATTGTATAGGAAACACACAATCATTATAGTGACACGTATGTGGCTCACACATGCTTGGCTCGATAGGGACCCCCACTATTTAGGCAACTGGGATATTAGACTGTTAATAAATTAGAGGGTTACTTGACAGTGTATATCTGGTCACAGCCTCGGTGCACACACAGAAGACACAGCCGACCCAGGACACCTTGGATACAAGCAACACGTAAAACGACAGAGAAACTTCCCGGTCAAATAATAAAAGAATCTCCAAATTGCCAAAAAAGAGAAGAAAATTCAATTGCCTTATGAAAAGAATTTGTAATTTCAGCCAACAAACAAAACCTAAACATAAACCCTAACCCCACCACCCAAAAAACCCCGACGCCCATCTGAAAAGATGTATACTCTCAGCCAACAAATCAAGCTTAAGGATAATTCACCAACCCAATTACAATAAGGGATTAGCTGGCGGCACTGCCAGTGGGTCCCACAAGCCTAAGCCCAAACAAACACCACCAGCCCGGCCAAACAACACACCATATTCGATGAATATGGTACAAACAACAAGGGATTAGCTGGAAGCTCTGCCAGTGGTTTCCAAACAAAACAAAAACAAAACAGCCACATAGAAGCCTTCAGGGCGTTACCTTCTCCCGCGGATGGCGAAGGCGCATTCTTTCCTATGTACTCAAATCAAAAGCAAAGGTCTCTAGGTCAAGCTTCCGAACACACCCAAGCACTCGGGTGACCTGCCCCAGCTCGAGGGGCACAGAGAGCTCTGCCATCGTAGTGGGGCCTCTAACCCTTATCAAGGCTATAAACAGTCGTAAAGCACCCAGGTGCAGATGCGACATTAAAACCTTACAAGTCAAGTCAAAGGAGAAACAAGATGGCGAATCATCACAACACGATGCCATTCATGACTAGTGCTATTTAATTGGGTTCGTAGTCTTCGAGTTATTTGGTCTGCATTTGCACTGGTATATATGCATGGTGCTTGCACAGTGTTTCCTTCGTTGGATTGTTGCAGCATGTTTCTCACCTTGTCCTGAGCGGTGGTCATTTGTGCAGACATCCTTATCGAATTGATTGGTACCTATCGCCAAGGATATCCGCGGTAACTTTAAGCTCCATTTCAGGTGGAATTATTTAGAGGCCACTCCAACAACATGATCTAGTTTGCGTTTGTTTTGTCCGAGGAGTATCTTGTACCTATGAAACAGATGGGGCTAGGGGGTGTGTTTTAAACTTGATTGACCATATTTTCCAACGTTTGCAAGAAATTGTTTCTTTTATATTAGATTTCCTTTCCTAACCCCACTATTAATATAATTTGTTTTCGATTTTTAGCCAGGATTAAATAAAAGTCAATAAAACGCTTTTATTGAAAAGCTCTACGCCAGCTTGTGTAAAGCTTTGCGACTGGTCAACATAAACCACAGAAAACCAAGGTTTGATCCCCCGTGTGAAGTAGTCACCTTTGTGCTACTTTGTAAAGTCAGACGCATACGTTTGAGGTTCCAAGCGTCACGGATGGGCTGATACCTGGTATTGACTCTATATTTACCACATCGTACACAGGGTTTTATTTGTGTTTATGCTGACAGTCAGAATTTCTCCCCACATTAAAATGTTGCAAAAGCTCTTATAGTGAACCATGCTGATGCCAATTTTAACCGCTTTCTCCGGTTTGGCTTGGAAAGATCAACTGGTGCAAAGTGGGAATCATTCGTACACAATATTATACACAGAACCAATAAAACTGTGTTTGCACCAGAATGCGTATTTTTATTTAGCTGGTAAAAAAAAAAATTCAGTCATTGACATCATAAGTTTTCTTGACAAAATGTTAATTCTGCCACCTTCCCCATTCCACACACTGTTGCCCGTAGACATATCCATAAATGCAGTGTCAGCACCATCTATTGCGTTATGAATATATCGGGGGGGAGAGAGTGCTCCCCCCAAAACACAGACTGGTATAACTTTTTCTAGCGGATCAGTTCGTCCCTTAGCTTTGGTTATAGACACATTATAATTCCTCTATGAGGAATGAGATATAAAAGTTTAATTGGTCCAGACGGGTCAGGTTGGGGATTGTTCTTCTGTGGACATGCATATCTAATGTATCAAAGCAGTGTACAGATAGTACAGCAATTATTATTGTTATTCCAGTAGGCAAATGGTAGCACGTTCTTATCGGCTGTGTCGTTATATTTAATGCACAACGAAATACAATCACATACATACCTATCTATCTGTGTCATTGCCTGTCCAAACGTAGAGAATATCATTTGATTTTAACGCCTATATCATCCACACTAGATAATGATCTGATTTCGTTACAGTGGATTTATGTTCGTAGAAGGAAATTTCTCAGAGGTCTGCACTGCTTACCTTAATGTCTCAAACTTAACTGTTCATATAGACCAGATGACACAAAACTTTGAGTTTACTCATCTTTTACAAACTGATTATACAAGAACGGTTGTTAGTGATGGCGTTGTCCTATTGTTAACGGAGCTGTGTATTCATTGAAAAATTTCAAATCTCTGCATGTATTTTTTTTTAATTAAAAGAAATTTGGACACAGAATGCCTCGTTGATACAAAACACTTCCCGACTTCATTTTGCTTAGCGGTAGCTTCAGTTATACAATGTTTGCAGTACGCATTTAGTCAAGCGAGGTGCAATTTATTGATCCATAGCAAATATTCTGTAGTACGTATTTAGTCAAGTGAGGTGCAATTTATAGCAAATTGGTTAGTCTTCGATCAGTAATGATATGTTATAGTCTGATTAGTTCAGAAAAAATATGCAGTTAATATTCATTCTATAGCTTTTTGTTTACTGGATTGAATATTTATTCATTAAAGTTCCAAAAGGCTTGATGCTACAAGGAAGTAATCTTATAAGATTCCTGATTTTTAGTGCCAGGATATGGGCAATGGTTCAAATGTTTTGGGTCCACCCGGAGAAGGGGGGATTGGCCCAAACAGGCATTTTAGCTGCTAAACGTAAGATTCCCACCGTAGGGTAATGGAGTGGAGTATAACTTCATTTGTATTTTGTATTTTCTAATCTATCATTTGAATTGAAACACTAACGAATAAAAGAAGAAAATCTTAGCAAAAAAGGTGAGTTAGACACATATGTAGTGCATCGCATCTAATTTTAATTAGGAACAGATTTTATATCTTCATATTTTTAGACTTAACAACGCACGGTATAGCAATGTGACTTCCGGTGTATTATTGCCACTATCAAGGTCTTTCTATGATATGCTGGGTGAGCAAGACTGGACATCCTTTAGATCAGTGGTCCCCATCCCCCGGTCCGCAGACCGGTACCGGTCCGTGGATCAAATGGTACCGGGCCGCCCAGAAACATTAAATTATTTCCGTTTTATTTACTGTGGTGTATTTCTCTCGGATTTGCGCGACTTTCCATGGACGAGAGGTTAACCGGGAGCTGAGAGACGTCACCTAAAGCCGCACCAACTTGCATGCGCAAAATATCGTGATATTTGAGAGGATTTATGTTACGTCTGGAGCTGAGCGGCTATAAGCGTAAGTAGCGTTGAAGCTTTGGTAAAGAGAAGGTGTGTATCGCTCTCCTCTCTGTTCACCGGTATTTGTTTAACAGTGCTGGGTGTAGGTGTATATTGTGTTTGCTCAAATTTAACCCACAAACTAGCAAAAATGAGTACGAAACAGACGTCATTAGAAAGTTTCCTTGGGAAAAAGAAAAGGCACAGTGAAGAGACAGAAGAAGAGTCTTCAACATCAAAGAAACATTAAACTTTTATCAGACAATACTATGAGTCCTACTTGAAATATGGATTTATCAGGACAGGTGATTCCCACACACCAACCCCGCTCTGAATATTCTGAGGCGACCACATCTCTAATGAAGCAATGAAACCTTCAAAACTGCTTTTCCACTTGAACACCCAGCACCCTGGACAAGCCCTTAGAGTATTCTGAAAAAAAAGAAAAACGGAAACACGAAGAACAGAATAAATTTATGACGGCCAACACATCAATAAGGGAGAATGCACTGAGAGAATCATATCTGATGGCTAATCGTATTGATACGGCTAAAGAGCCATTCACTATCGGTGAAGAATTGATATTGCCCGCCACTAAAGATATTAGCCGTGAACTTCTAGGAGAGGCTGCTGTGGAAAAGATAGCACATGTGCCTTTTTCGGCTAGCACTGCGACTGGGCGCACTGAAGAAATAGCCAAAGACATTGACATACAATTATTGGAGAGGATTAATACATCATCGTAGTACGCACTCCAGGCTGACGAATCTACAGATATCGACAACAATGCAATATTAATTGCATATGTGCGATATCTATATCAGAAGGATGTGCATGAGGCTTTGTTATGTGCACTATCTTTGCCAACCAAAATCACAGGAGCAGAACTGTTCAAGTAACTGGATGGTTATATATCTGGACAACTAAAATGGTCCTTTTGTGTCGGCATATGCACAGACGGAGCTGTTGCCTTGACCGGCATGATACATCCTCAATATATGTCAACAATATAACAGACAGATAGACAACATGAAAAATTACCAGCAACGAATCGAGTCACCAACAACGTACTCTGACATGCTGGGCAATTCCAAGATTAAAAGCCTGGAAATGACCTATATAAACATTATACAATTTTTAAAAGCAAAATCAACTAAAACATTTTAAATAAATAAATATAAATCATAAAAAAATTTAACAATAACCTGTACTAAATACTAAACTTAGAAAACAACCTATACTATATAAAAAATAAATTACCACAAAACTCAAATATTAAAGTAAAAGTCAACTGCAGCTAGTGAGGAAAAGGGCGTGAAAGAACCAAAAAGACTACATCAACAAAAATTAAGGTAGTGAGGAAAAGGGATGAAAGAACCAAAAAAGACTACATCAAAAAAAAGGTAGTGAGGAAAAGGGGTGAAACAACCACAAAGGCAACATTATGGGAATCACGAACCAAACGAGAAATGAAACAGGAGAATACAACCCTGTACACTAAGGACCAATGATCAAGAGGACCACAATAACAAAGATATAGAAAAACACAAAGGAAGGAACAGTCCAGGAAGCTCAGTCTGCTGCTCCACAAACCCTCCCCTTGGTTAAATGGGTAGTTCTACCCACTACTGCATAACTATGGAAGGAACAGTCCAGGAAGCTCTTCCTGCTGTTAAAACACCTCAATAAGCAGATGGGAAGCTGCTCCACAAACCCAACCATTTCAAAAGTTGATGGGCAGTTCTACCCGCTACAAAATAAAAACAAATCGGTGAAAAAAGGAATAAACAGTCCATGAAGCTCTACCTGCTGCTCTACAAACCCCTCTCTCACCAGTAGACGGACAGCTATACCCAATACAAAACAAATCCCCAGAAAAAAAAATCAAAGCAGGAAACAGTCTAGGAAGCAGTACCTGTTTCTCCATAAATTCTATTCTTCTCTCCCTGTACTACAGCCCAGCCTGGCGCCACGGGCCCAGCCCGGAAATATAATCAGTCACCAAGCACTCAGAGTATAGGCCTCTTTATTCCATGGAAAAAAGTATGGAACAGTTATCTAAAAGTGATTTATTAATTTAAGTAGTTTTTTTAAATTTGCTTATACATAATAAAATATTAATAAAACTGTTTATCTATCTCTCTCTCTCTCTCTCTCTCTCTCTCTCTCTCTCTCTCTCTCTCTCTCTATATATATATATATATATATATATATATATATATATATATATATATATATATATATATATATATATATATATATATACGACTATTTATGACTCACAAACATTTTAATTTTTAAATACGTGCATTTAGCTCTCAGTTTCGATGTTCAGAAACTGCTTTGATTTTCTTTTGACAAATATTTCATTGGTTTAGTTTATATTAGATGAGTGTATTGATGTATCATATGTGGAATGAAGTCAGCAAACCTGACACATATAGAGAACCTAGGCTTGTGAGGTGAGTTGGGGTTTTCACCCCTATTTTCGTGTGAAAAGCAAAGAAAACAAATGTCACGACTTTGTTATGGTTACCTAATGGTTAAATGATATTACACTATACTTATATATCTATCTCTCCATAAATAATTTTCAATGTCAGACTACATGGTCAATATATGCAATGACGTCTAATTAAAATATAATTTAAATTTTAGCCTATAAAACAATGTCTGTCGTATGTGTATTCATAATGATGAATATACAGATACCGAACGTGCCTTACAATGTTAAGAAGAATATGTTACAAAGGTCACTTGGCAGATAAAAATATATTTTATCCATCGAGGCTAATTGGAGAATTCAACGAATATCATTCTAACACAGAAAGTTTAAGATTCGGTTCTTTCTAATAAATATTCTCATCATCACTGAAGACACATATTTTGTAATCAACTCATACAAAACTATAATACAATTTACAAAAATGATTAGAAAGTTTGTTCCATCTATGAAACAATAAATGCTAAAGCAAATAAATAATCTTTTTAACAGTAAATTTTGCATATAGTAAACGAGTGCAGGAATATTCTATCTATATATGTTTCTTATATATATATATATATATATATATATATATATATATATATATATATATATATATATATATATATATATATATATATATATATATATATATATATATATCCATTCTTCGGCTATATAATTTTCTCTGTATCTATCTATGTGTTCATCTATTTAACTTGCAATCGTACAGCTGATATACAGCTGCCCTGGGCAATATTTTAAACAGCCACGTTTAAAACTGCTTTTAGCTCAGGCAATTCAAATTTATTTGTTGCAGAAAGTGCAAACAAGCAAGGCAGTTGTGTTATCATTTCATCTAGAAACTCAGATCATGTTTTGGAACCATGTACATAACCAACTGGCATTAATCAATGCTTTACTAATATAACACTCAAATCCATTTCAAGTGTTTCTTGCATTCCAACTATATTCGAAACTAAGTCCTGATATTTCTTGGTCAGTAAAATACCCATATTAAAGTATAGTAGAAAGAATGCTGGTAGCAACTGAAGGTAATAACTTATGTTCAAGGTTATGACCAAGTCAAAAGTCAAAGTACAGACACCATATGTTAGACGCAGATCCCCCTGCGGTATTGATGAAATGCCATAATAATGTCGCTTCATATTAGCAGATAAATATATTCCCCTGTTTTTACACAATAGTACATGCATTATTGCTGAAGGACCTCCTTGAAGAATCGTTATTTGCTTTGAAACCACGGCGTCGTGAAATGGTTATGCAAACACTCCGATTAGAACAATTAAAATCGATTACGTTGTCATCACAGGAATGCGTTGGTCCTTAATCTAAATCAAATATTTCAAAGTTTAGGAATACTTAAAGTGTCAGCTACCTCGTAGTAAATGTGAAGAGAACCAAAAAACTGACATCATAATAACGTATACCGAAAATGTAGGTGTATGAGGGCAAACGGTTGATTGATAACAAACAGATGAACAACACATTTATCAGTCTAACACATTTCGAGGTCGGAACATTTTGTGTTAGTTCATTATTCGTCCATGATGGAGCTAATGTTGTAAACGAAAGTGTAAAACCAATCTCTCTCTCTCTCTCTCTCTCTCTCTCTCTCTCTCTCTCTCTCTCTCTCTCTCTCTCTCTCTCTCTCTCTCTCTCTCTCTCTCTCTCTCTCTCTCTCTCTCTCTGAGCAAGCATAAAGTAAAGAACAACACCTCCTGCAACTATATATATATATATATATATATATATATATATATATATATATATATATATATATATGTGTGTGTGTGTGTGTGTGTGTGTGTGTGTGTATTGCGTTGTATTAGGCGAGTCTTTGAATATTAAACGGCATAGTCTACAACTTAAAAAGAGAAACCTTCACTATTTCACTATGTACAGCTGCTGAGTCAAAAGGTAAGTTGCACACACTGTAGTTGGTGTTCACAATTACATATAATTCTTTTGCTGTGACTTCTAAATGTGGCAATAAAACGTAATCCTTGCGCAACAAGCCACAACAATGGCAATCCACGACGACTCCGGTGTCCTGTATGTGAGGAACGTAGATTTTCAGGAGAAAAAGAAAACAAGATGCGTGTACTGTATGTGCATACATTTATATTACTGGGGAAATAAAGGATTTCAAATGGGTAATGATTTAATACTGAATTTATGAAACAAGTTGAATAATGTGCAGCTTTTGCGAGCCTTGGCTCGCAAAAGCTGGACATTATTCAACGAATTTCATAACTTTAATATTAAATTGTTACCCATCTTAGTTTCTTTTCATCAAATAGGTTTTTTTTTGAGTGGAATTTATTTAGATAGAAAAAAAGAACGAATAATTTCGTTCGTTCTGACATACGGTGCACCTTTCATTTGTTGTGCATAAAATATATTCCCAAGCAAAGCTGAACTGGTAAAATTAGACTGTACTGTTTTGTAAACTATAAATCAAAGAAAAAGCTTCCATCCTAATAAACAGAACATTTTATAACAACTAACGTCAAAATGATTTTTCAAAACAGAATGATCAATGCGATGTGGTGCTGCAACATTAATACGGTACACTTTACAGTAGGCCGACAGTGGAGTACACGTTTACCCTAAAATATCACTTTTAGAACTAATCGTTACATTGTTTCGATTTTTATGTGAAATATGATTACCGGATGCAAAAATTCCAACATTTACTGCAATGCATTTGTGACCGGATATTTTCAGTGATTGATTTGGAACAATATACTGTACAGAAGGTATCAACAAATTTCTTTTCCTATCGGAATTACATCCCATGTTCTACGAAAAGATGCTGCAGTTGGATAAAGTTCTGTCAGTTAGGAGACCCAGTCATATCCAGATTATTCTGAGAACAGAGGTGAGTATATTTACTTCTTTAAGTTACCATTTAAACCACGCTTGCATATATGGTGGATTCTATACCTATGTTAGAGATATACGTCTCCCAACCCTCCACTTTCCCTTAGTTTTACTCCTAATTGTGGTTCTTGTCTTGTAGTTTTACGCCATTTTTCGTATGACATAACAAACCCCTGTGGGTTTAACATGTCCATATTCAGACAGCCGAGATTATTTTTCCTCAATTTTTTTTAGCGAGCAGTTTTAAAAAAATGGCCGCTAAAAATGTTCATTAAAATCAACACATTCCAGAAGGCGTGATTACAAATGTTTTCGCACGATCCCAGCCAGTCAGTAAAGAGGATCGTGCACAATAATTTAATGAGCTTTTTTGGACCAATCAGAATCACATAAGTTATATGTTCACACGTAAAATATAAAACAATATGAAACTGCAAACACTGTAAGCGAAGTGTACCGACAATGTGACAACGTATTTTATTGAAACTTCTGAACATCGAGTGTAATACTGTTCATAGGAGTTTTGGAGAATGCATATCAGATCAGGTGACATATGCTACAAAAGTAAATGTAATGATGGAGTTGGAACAGTTGACTACTGGAGAAAAGTGCTTACTGAATAAATATATGCTTATAAGTGACCATCCCAAAACAGAGTAGAGTTTGTTCTTTTTATAAGATAGCAATAGACTAACAGAAGGAATGTGTACACTAATTCAAAAAAGGAAGTCTCAGGTGATACTTATTTTAGGTGGCCAGGTACAAAACAGAACATATATTACGTTGTCTGTTGCAGGTATACATGAGAGTTTAAAAAGATGATTGAAAACTGTATTTGTATGAAAAAGGTAAAATAAAAACATTTTGAAAGATTTGAGTAAGATGTATCTGATTCGATATTTAGGATAAACAAGTCCATTGGCGGTGATGGTGTACTTTGTTTTTTACAAATGCTTATGGTGGTAAAGTATGTAGGTTACACTAATAATTTACAATAGTAATCAGATACATTAAGTCTCGGACAAATAATTTTAAAAAAAATATAGACATGGTAAATAATGACATTCCCGCAGACGATAAACAGTCTGTAACAATTTGTTAACCAACATATTAAGAAATAACTGATATAACAGAAAGAACATGGTGAAGAATTAAGTGACCAAGAATGATACATTTGTACAGAACAGAACAGAATGTTTATTCAGTACTTTAGGCCTCTGGCCAATAATACACAACATAATAAAACTGGGTAGAATGTGCAATACACCATAAACAATATATTAAAATAAAAAATTAAATTAAATTAAATTAATTTAAAAATTATTAAAATAATATTTTAACAGCTCATCTCTTAGTTTAAAAGCAAAATATAAGATGTTTGAAATATTGTTAATAAGGCTTATTGTCTGAATAAACATTAAATTTGTAAATTTATCTGCTGAATGGTTCATATAATATACCTAGATATTTCCATCTTATATTAATAAGAAGTTTATATACATAAAAGTGGTACTCATTTACGCACTTGACATTTTCTTTAAGACATAATTTGCAAGCTCTTTGATCTCTTTGAAATTTAGCGTGACTTTCTCCTTCAATCATTAAATCAAGTTTTGAACTTCGAAAATATGCACACGCTTTTCTGAGAATGGAAGGTATATCTAATGTAAATATTTCTCAGTATCCAAAAAGACTTCTACTGACTATAATAAACATATTTTCTGGTATGGACTTTTTACTTGACCAGATCTGTAGCGAGGAATGAAATAGGCCTTCTCAGAATATGGTTAGAAATCTGTTACAGTTACTAACCAAAAGTTTTGTAATAAATGCGCAGATTAAAAAGAACAATTTCAGGAGTCAAATTAATCTGTCTTTATAGTTATGCCAACATAACCATGACCATAGCTGGAGGAGATGTTGTTCTTTACTTTTGTTTAATTCTTTCATTTTCCTTTTGTACGCACTTGGTCAACGTAGTAAATAACAAACCGACTAAGGACTCAATAAGCACAATTAAATTATCAGCTACTGCAAAAAAAAATTCCCTATTTGATATGAAGATTCATCTTGTTACACTGTCAATGACTCCACTCAAATAATAGTTGGAATATTTTTCATTGACACTTATTTGAGTAATGTATTACCACTAACAACACATATATCGCCACCACTACCAACACATATATCGCCACCACTACCAACACATATATCGCCACCACTACCAACACATATTCTTCAAAACCAAAATTGGAATTACTGCTATCCTGCCTATAAATAGTAGCAATTGTTTTTTTGTGACAGTTATAACCTTTCGTAAACTTTCATTTAATTTCAGACATATTTCGCTACATTTTCTCTAACGTTAATTTCTATATCTATTAAATGTCCAACTACGTATGCGCTTTGTTTATAATTTTATTTGAGATTTCTTGCAATTTTAAAGTCTCGATTGAATCTCTTTCTCTGGACATATCCCAATGTATCTCTTGATGATGTTGGTCATATGTTTAGACGTCTGATTTCACATATACTATTTTGATTCAGCTTCTTTAACTATATCTGTAAAGCCTCTAAATTCGTTCTCTTCATTGGGCAACCTTATTAGGTGTAATATAGTATATGCATGATGTAATGTGATGGTACGATCTAAACAAATTGATATCATGACGAGTTTTTTTTTTCTAACATAAACTACACTTGCACATGTTAAATTGTATATTCGTTATAAGAAATGATTTCTGAATGCAAGTGTATACTTTGGTTCTATCTTTGCAGGTTCTAAAAGTATATAGTTTGCTTCTAAAACCATACACATTTGTTTCCTTGATATATCTATTTCGTAAACACATGTTAAGTAAATGTCAATATTTTATTTCATCTCGTTGTACGATTTATTTATTTCAACACTGATGCATAGACAATCTGCTTTAGTAAAATTTATAACTATTTTTATTACCATAGCTGTCTCATTAAGTTTTTTTAATAGAAGTTATACGTACTCAAGTTTCTTACATGCAACACTCTAACTGGTTTAGTTAATTTGATTGTTTCATTATTTTAACAACAAATACCATATATGTGATATGTCATTTCGCCTTCTAATGCTATATTGAATTTTAAAAACATATCGTTTTGTTAGTATATATTTTGTTATCGTCATATTTCTTAAACATTCTATCTGTATCTCACATAAAACATTATTCATAAGTGTTAAGGAATCGTTTTCAATGGTGACAGATTTTCTCTCAAAAATGTATTGCATTCCATGTAAGATTTTTATTCTGACGTTTGCTTAAACAAAGCCTGTTCTCTGTATTTATTTAGGCTTGTTGATAACTCAACTGACAACATCAAAAAAATAAAAGACTGAGGATAACATGCCAGCACAATAGGATAACTACTAATGGTATACTCTATTTATTTTACATCAATTTAATCTGCAAGGGAGATAATAAGGATTCATTAGGAACTAGTGTTCATGGTACAGGGGCATAGTCTTTGAGGTATTTGTGTAAATGTGCTACTTATAAAATTCCATCAAATGTATTTTTGTAATTTCAAGACATTTAGTTTTAAACCAATGTTTTTACCTGTTGTTTGTTTGCCGATATATTATCTTACATGTAATTGTTGACACATGAACCAAATATACAACGTGTAATATTACAACTGTTGGAGTACAAACACGCACATAACGAATGATGTTGACATTGATATCAAAATTATAATACCTTATATTGATATCGCAAGAATATTCATCTCATAGTTTATATATCACCGCAATATATACTAAACTGTCCCCTTCGTATGCTAATATAATTTTATGTGAAAATCGGTTGAGTGTACACAATACCAGTGCGTACGTTTTCTCGATGATATAGAAATAAAGTGCCAACATCGAAGAGAGAGAGTTTGGATGATTTCATATCAGAGGCAAACAACTTCCATCCTTAAATAAAATTCACAGCAGAAATCTCCAACTCAAACCATGTTTTTCTTGGATACAACAAGCAGACTGGTCGAAAACAATCTCCATACAGACAGCTACTCAAAACCAACTGTCACTCACAACACTGCATTAGGAACATTCCATATAGCCAGGCACTGAGGATACGCAGAATTTGCTCCGACGATGAAACATTCCTAGAAGGGTCTGAAGAGATGTTGAAACATTTAATTGACCGAGGCTACGACAAAGACCTGATTGCGGACCCACTCCAAAGGGATGAACAAACAAACCGCGATGACCTACTAAAATATGGAAAGAAAGAAAAGGCTGATAAGATATAACTTATCCTAACGTATCATCCAGACAATCTCAAAGTAGGTAAAATTATGGTGAAACACGGGCCCAATGTGGAATCGTCTGAAGTGCTAAAAACTAATCGTTCCGAACAAGCAACTAGTAGCCTACCGAAGACGAAAAAACCTCGAAGATTTTTATTTTTATTGATGGCAATTGAGTTTCATTCAACCTTTCAAAACGAATAAATGTATATATATATTGCTTGGATAGATATATTTTCTCCAATAATTTTGTTCTATTCGAGCGGCAGTCTATAAATAACTTGGTTATGCCTTGAATATTTTCCACCTTTATTCGTTGTAAGGCGTACAACGTTACCTGGGGTGAATCACTCTTCTCCAGGTAAAGCGATCTCGAAATTACATGCGGCGGAAACTCACGAAAGCATGTTATACACGAGCATTTGACCATAACTATAATTCACTCTTATGAATTTAAGCTTGATACGTTTCGAACTGAGACAAATCATTTGGATTTTGTTATTGGTGTGTGTTTTACCCACTATCGTCTCAGACAATATGGATAAATGTCAAAGTTTTGTTTTTGTTTTGTGAAACCTTTTATCGGTTTTATCTTATGTCGGGTGATGAAGCTTTGTTAGATTACGTGCTTTGTTATTACCATGTTAGTATTTTATAATTTGGATTTGTTTTAGCCTACTGGATACTAGTGGACACTATTAGATTTTATTGGATAAAAGTGGATACTATGTGAGCTTAGTGGACACGATTGGACATTATTGACTATTATGGAAGCTATTGGACATTATGAGAGCTATTGCACACTATTGGATACTATTCAATATTATGGGAGTTATTGGACATTATGGGAGCTTATTGGACGTTATGGGAGCTTATTGGATATTATTGGGGCTGACGATATTTTATTGGGGCTGACGGTGTCTTATTGGACCTGACGATGTTTTATGGGAGATTCCGTGTCTGATAAGAGCTTACTGTAGCTACTCATTGATGGATATGACAATCTATATTGCGGCAGACCGTCTATGGGAATGAATACATATATGTAGGTGAATGAAGGGATCCGTGAGGTATATGAGCGAGGATCGATACAAATGATTTGGTGAAACTGCAGTTCCAGTTTGTATATTGAATAAACTGTAGAGTAACAGTTTGTAAAGTGAATGACTATTTTACTTTACAGTGATGTGTGTTCATCTGTTTGCGTATTTAGTTGAACACATTATTGTTTAGTCGAAAAAAGTAATAACATTATATGAGTATTGCTAAATTTCCTTCGTTTGTTGTATCTCAAGAGATTACGTGAATCTCAAAGCTTAATGTGTTACAAGAGATCACATGAATCTCATTTTACGTAATACGTAGTATATTTGTGCCCCTCAGTTTAGTCTAAAGGCCAATGAATCATGTTTATGCAGTTTTTCTTTCTTTATCGTTTCGTGAGTGTGTAGGGTGATTTCGATCAGTTGTAGGATAGGAGTGTGAGTTTCAGTGTATTTGTTTTATATTCACATATATATGTCTAATATTTCATTTTATAAATTAAAATTATTCATCGCTTTGTGTTTGTTATTTATTTAGTCCAAACGGAGAAATCCCATTCGGTTTCAATTCTGATACAAGGCATTGCTTTTAACTTGTTCATGTAGCTATCGGGCTCATTGGTAATGTTTTATTGTTTCAAAAAATGTATTACCATTTACATACACGTTGTTCTGGTGATTGGTTAATCAATATAAAAATATCTTGAAATCGGATTGTTCTTTATGCTAAAACTTCTTTGCCTGTCTTTTTTTCAATAGAAAACTAACTTTATACACTTCTTTTTCTCACTATAATCTGTACAAGTTTGGAGTAATGTGCAGACAAATTATGAATAATTTGTGGTATGTATTTATTATAGTTCTAATTCAAATTACAGATTTGCAGGAACTTTGTATTTAGGTGATCTTGATCTAGTATGTTGTAGTTATTATTATTAACCAATAAACTTTTAAAGTTTAGATGCTGTAATCTTCTGTTAACGAATATGACATATAGTTTTGAGAATATACTATGTCATATTCTCATTTGCAAATGTAATTTTAGTTTCGTTTCTAATTATGATGTTGTCATATGCTCCTGACTGCATACACTTGTAAATTTTGTTTAAACAGTCTTGTCTCGTTGTACTATAGCCTTGTAAATTTTGAAAATTGATTTAATGTAGAGACGCAGTTCTGGTGGTCTATATTGAGCTAATTTTATTGTTTATGGTGTATTCCTTTTTCTTACACCTAAGCAATGGTTCAACAATACGTTAGTACTTGTCAGTAAAAATTGGGGGACATACAGGGGTTAGCATTAGCCCATACGGTTATATGTGGGAATTGGTATGGGGATAACAGGAAGTCCGGTTTTAAATGGGTCAATATGTTTGATATGGAAACTGTTAATAAGACAATGGGGACTAAAGTATTATAGGCAAAAGGAAAATATAATGTTATATCGCTAATAGAGAAAGGGTCGACAATTTATGAGGACAATGGAAAGTGTAGCGTAAAACTGGTGAAGTCGACATTTAATAAGTGTAAGGAAAATGAAATGTATAATTATAAGCGAACATAACCCTCTACAATCCAACACACCATATATATATATATATATATATATATATATATATATATATATATATATATATATATATATATATATATATATATATATATATATATATATATAATTTAAACACAGACACAGACACACACACACACATACACGTAACCCAGGACCGCTGTTTGATTACTATCAGAACAAGCATACACACACACACCATTCAAATTAAGAGGGTAGGAGGTGTGGATGAACATTTTTACATAAGAACACAAACATATTTTAGGCTCCCGGAGTGGCTGAGTGGTCTAAAGCGCTGTCAGTTACGGATCACTGCCATCTCACCTCTGTCTGCGTGGGTTCGAGTCTAAGATTCGGCGAATGTGGATATGTGATAAGAGTGCGGTTTGCAAAACTAAGACAAGAGGAACTACTGCTTCGTGTGCGACAAGGATATTAATCCACGAAACGTTTCACCCTACCAGGATGTTCGACAGATGCAATAAACTTTTATGTGTAGGCTGTTTCCGAACATTCCAGGAATGGAAAGATCCACGAGTTACAAAGAGAACAAAGGATCTTTAATATCCAGAAAGAACAGAACAAATACCCCGACACTGACCCATGAACATGCAAAATCCCAAAATTGGACCCTATTACAGGAATAAGAAATTCTCTCTAGTACACATTGGTGAAACCATAGTTTCACTTTTGAATTGAACTACTGAGTTCCAAATTCAAGTGTAATAAACATCAACATACCAGATTTTAACTCTAACATTTGACCAAATTGATAAAACTTGAAAAGGCCAAACTGAACAAAATTCCTCAAAGGAATTACTTCTATAAAACTTGTTGACCTATACATGATGGACAACAAAATTTTGGTTGCATGATATGGTCTTTTGTAAGGGATTAATACAATCTTCCATAATTTTACTGATTGGTTCGGCAAATGCAGGAGTTGGTTGTAAATGAGCTTTAGGTATCTTTAGATTTGGGTTTCCGACAAATTGACACTCCTGACAAAACCTACAAAACTTGCAAACATCAATTTTGATTTTTGGCTAATAGAACTGAGTCCAGATTTTGTGATACGTTTCATTTATCCCTATATAACTAACCATAGGAGTTTCGTGGGCCAACCATGTATTTCCTGTCTATAAGGTTTCTGTAGTACAATTTGATAATTTACTGGCCATTCGTCTCTGGCAGGTAGCTCAGAAGGTCTCCATTTTCTCAGAAGAACTCCATTTTTAATGAAGTAACAGACATGTACTTTATTTGCTTCAGTTTCACTAACGGCCTTCTGAAACAAACAAGAGAATTTATGATCTTTTTCCTGTTTGACGACAAGTGATTGTCATTTATCACCCTGATTATATTAAAGAGAATGTACATTTAAATGATGATCAATGTGATCAATACTACGAGATTGATCCAAATTAGAAGTGAAAGTGGCCTCATCAAAAGCCTGACCAATACACTTGTCAGCTAAATGAATATCTTCCTTATCAAAATCATTCTCAAGAGCCTTGTTTGACATAGCTCTGGGAACTGTAAAAGCTGGGGATATATCAGGGATTTCTTTTTCAATTGGATCAAGTTTCTGATCCAAAGAAGGCTTGTCAGTTACAAGTGTCTTAACCACAACATTGTCTCCAGCTAGGTCATTACCTAGCAACAAACGAACGCCCTCAATAGGTAAAGTATGCACTACACCGACGGTCACAGATTCCGAAACTAAGTCTGATCACAACTTTACACAATGGAGAGTAATATTAACAAAGCCGCACTCTACTCCGTGAATGAGAACACTCTCATTATAACAGGACTTCTCAGAAGAAGTCAATAACCTGACACTAAAATACTGTATCCCTTAAAGTTTTAATAGCGAGAGGATTGGCCAAATCATCCAAGAGTGATATAGAACCCTTCGACATGAATGGTTCGGAATTCTCCAAAACACAATCAGACTGAGGTTTATCAAACCCAAAAATGCGTTGCTTTCAATTTGTAACCTTGACCTTGACCTGTGAGAAATAAGAGCATTTGGGATAGGTCTATCTTTTCTTCTGATGGCTATATTTCAATTTGAAGCAATCAGAAATGACGTGTCCATTTTTCTTGCAATAGGTATACGTAGGCGGAGACAAGGATTTTGAATCTAGTCTCTTAGAGGCTTGATTTTAAAACTTTTACCAGAATGAGTTTTACTGAGAGTCGTATCAGGCTGAAATATCTTCCTAACAGTAGACTACTGAGAGATTGTTTTGATTACAGCAGGAACTTTATGAGTTAAGTAGTACTCATCGGCAGCAAGAGCAGCATTTTCCAAAGTTTCAATCTTATGCTCTTCAAGATGATTCCGAATATCATTCTTCAAACAACACAAGTTGTTCAAGACTTTCATAATCATGTTAAACTTTCTTGGATAAGCACCATCTCTTTAAAAAATGTTCTTTCTCTCTAGTAAATTCAACATAAGTCTATCCAACTTCTTTCTGTTTGTGAATTTTCGCCGATAAGCCTCAGGGACTGACTGATAATCTGTTAATATGCACTCCTTAATCAAATCATAATCCAAACTCTGTTGAACTGACAGGAAATGGTAAATATCGTCTAACTTTACCAACTATTACACTCTATAGTACCTGAGTCCAATACTCCCTTGGCCAATTCAAATTTTCTGCAGCTTTTTCAAAACGCGGAAAATGTTTGTCTACTTTGTTTTATCTAACAGGGGGAACTGCCCTAATAGTTTTGCAATGTCAAAGCTTGAACCTGTATGTGAAGTATAATTGTTCTTGCCACTTGCAAGCTCAAGATCTTTCATTCTAAGTTGAAATTCCGTTTCATCCTTCTCTCTTTGCAATAGCATCTGTCGGTCTCTCTCCTCTTTCTTAAAATGTAATTATTTATTTTTCTCCCTCTCCTGTCTATCTTTCTCTTTCTCATCAAATTGTAATTGCAATTGCTTCTCATGCAACAGCATTTTTCTCTATCTGAATCTTAAGCCTCTTTAACTCTGCTTCCGTTTTGAATTCAATTTTTATTTCCATTGCTTTAATGTCAGCCTCTGTCATAGACTTACTAACTGTTGCCAAGAGACTTATCAAAAACACTTTTCACCACCAAATATTGGATCAAAATAATTTTAATTTCTCGTTTCGTTAGGGAAGATTTTGCTTCAGAAACATTGCACTTTCTGGTAAGTTGAAGCAACTGATCTTTCGTAAGACTTTTCAACAGCTGTTCAGTTGGACTAAAAAGAAAAGTTTCCATTTTTGATGGCATTGTAAATGAAAGCGTGCTGTTTTCACTTATGATAGTAATAGAATTTAAAAACTAGAGGAATTTTAATTGCACAAATTTCTGAAATATTTAACCAAAATTCATAATCTAAAGACGATCTACCATTTTTTTCTTTGTTTCATGACAATGGCTCGTACTTAGTAACAAAGAAAAGAGTGAAAGGCAACAAGCTTTGCATATTCAAAAAAAAAAACAATTTATTCCCCTAGTGAACAGTGTAAACTTTGGTTAATAGGACTTATTTAGTTTGTGAATATAATCTAAAATTTGATCCTTAGAAATAAAACAAAAGTCCTATGACTAAACTGTCCAATTAAAATCCAGGTTCGAGTCCCGACAGCGTACAACTATGGAACGCGAAGAGATCAGATGTAGTCCAATATATGAATATCAAAAATTACTCACTTGAATCACAGAATCACAGTCTTTATTTCCGAATGATTCTAGAATAAATCTCCAGGAATATCTTTCAAAATGTTTTATAGAAAAGTTAACCTATTGAGTTTCCAGGGGAATAAATTATTAAATCCAAAAATCAGACGAATAACAAACAATCCTGTCAACAAATTACAAACTACACCTTGCTCCATCAAGGTATTGAATGATTGTCCGGCAAATATTAGGATTGTGTATTTAAAACCCCAAAAACCTCATTTCAAGTCTCGCGAGATTGGTCATGCTGTCTCTTACTACACAAACTTTGGCACGTCCGCCAGTATAGCCCCACTTACGAACCAATCATAAAAAGGTTGTTTACACACAATGATCATACAGGAAAGTATTTAGTGGTTAGTGAGGTTAGTGACACTGACCAATAATTTTAACTTCCTGTTGACATTGTTGCCAGCGCAATACAAACTATGGTAACTAAATGACAATTCTCATGTAATACTACTTCGTCGTAAAGCCGTTTTGGTGGCCTTGTGGTTAGAGCGTCTGCCTTTGATGCGAGAGGTCGTGGGTTTGAACCCCAGATGAGTTATACCAAAGACTTACAAAAACGGTACTAACAGCTCTCTCGCTTGGCGCTCAGCATTAGGAGGTTAGTGTTAAGACTGGTTGGCCTGGTGTCAATATAATGTGACGGTGTGAGAATTAAACATAAAAGTACAGACTGGTGTTTTGGGGCGTGCATGACATCCATGACTGCGGCGTTTGCACCCTCAGTGGGTCCCTCTGCTCCTTTTCCTCGACTGGACCTAATTTAGAAGTGCGACATTGCACTGCGGTGGCAACATTCTCGTAGTTCCAACCAATTGGAAAACTGACTCTCAGGTATAAACTGGTCGCGAAAGCAGTGAGTTTGCATAAGCGACCTAAATTCTTATCATTCAGAATGGCTACCCATCGTTGACTAGTCAACACCTTTGAACATCAAGTTATTCAAGGACTTGAAAGACAGTTGGTACATGATGGTGGTTTCAGCCTTATGTGGTGGAAATGCTTTAACATAAATGGGGTATCCAGTTACCAAAGACTTTGTGACAAGTCAAGTGACAGCATGAAAGTAGCCAGGGATCTATTGAAAGGCATGAAAGAAGAGGAAGTGGAGAAATTAAGATTCTTTATCAAGCCTAAACATGTGAGTGTGGGAACATTGAAGCAGGCTCTTGATGATGTGCTCAAAGTGAAGCACTTTTTACAAGACATAGCGAATTGCACAGAGTGGTTTTTTGCGAAGTGGGGATTATAGCAATTAAAGGAAGCAGGAGAAATGATTAGAAAGGTACTGAAAGAGGAGATGAGATGATACAAGATACATGGACTAAGAAGAGAGAGGACAAAGAAAACAGAAGAAAAAGAGGACTTTGATAGACTGAACGAAAACTGGATTAAGGTAAAAAAGAAGAAGAAGAAGAAGAAGAAGAAGAAGAAGAAGAAGAAGAAGAAGAAGAAGAAGAAGAAGAAGAAGAAGAAGAAGAAGAAGAAGAAGAAGAAGAAGAAGAAGAAGAAGAAAAATAATGGAGGAGGGAATCAGCAAGAAAGTGAAGAGATGGTGGAAGAACTGGAGAAAATATAAGAAGGACCCAAAGGCCCTTTTCAATGCCATTCATATGCCTCGAAAAGATTTGCTCTCTTGACTAAACAAAACCCAAACCCAACCTAAATTTCACTTTCCCTTGTCCGTATATAAACAAAACCTTTTGTCTGCATCCCTCTTGTCTATCTATATGCCCTACGTTTTGTCCGTATTAAATTTGTCCGTTTATCCTCCACGACCTTTTTGACTGGATTTTCCATTGTCCGTATATCGCCCCCATTCACTACTCGTATTTGACATGTACTAACGTAGTTTCAAAAATGAAACCGTGCGCGATTGTCAGTATTATTCTTATGATGTTTGTGTGATAAGCGATCGTGATCGAATAGAGATTCAGGTTTATGATACAAACTGGTATTTCTTGCTCGATGAGGCCTTCTTGCAAATCGAAGTAACACTCATTAAAATAAATAGCAATGCATACGCAACCGGTGCGATTAGTGCTGGTGGCAAACTAGAATCAACGAGACTTCGTTCGAAAATGAATCGTAATATCAAAATTATGATAGCCGCGCAAAGCAGTTTTTGTAGGATTACAAAATTAAATTAGAAACCCATAGATGACACCGGCACTACCGCAAATGAATGATTACAACGCCGTTGGATAGCTTCAACATAACTAAAGACACTAAAGTCTTTTACCCCAACTGCAATCCATTACAACCAGATAACATTCACGTTTCAGCACATTGTGAACCATTTAGTTTCGCCTTCGACTGAGCACCCTGCCGTTTATCGCATATACGAATTAGTCCGATGTTGATCGGTGACATCCATGGGTCAACAAATTTCAGTCGAAAGCTGAAAAAGAAGATCTGAAGATTTCACCGTTGTAAACATCAGAAGTCAATACTACTCAATGTCGGATTGTCTTAAGCTTACCGCTCTTCATTACCCCTCTAATTAATTTTTGTACCACGTGCGAATGTTGTTGTTATCAGTCTCTTCGGAATTTGTTGAATGTTTCACATCACAAGCGACTTCGTAGACTGAATTAGAATTGTCAGCGTTTAAAATCTGTACTGAATATTTGAACTTCGTTGTATCCTAGCATGCTGATATTTATTTCACAAAACGGTTTATGTCAGACGGCTTTTATAACAAATCATTTCCATCCTTTCAAACTTGAGATTGTAAGAATGTTGAAATTTAGGATAAATGATAGCATTATGGCTTCAACAAATTTATTGGTGGAAAGGGGCCAATTTGTATCATGACATTTGCTGACTAAATAATGTGTATATTATATCAAACCATGTTTCTCATCTTCGTTCTCCATATCATTCCTTTCCTTTATGCATTGTTATTTAATATTATTCTACATTATGAAATAAGGTATTTTCCTGTGCGGCGAATTTGATTAATAAATCTGGCTAGACATTACAGGACGAAAATCTTAAGCCTAATTAGTATACAAATTAATGTCCTAGGGGTGTTGTGTGGCTCACTTTGGTCGCATGCAGGCGTGCCGTAGCTACAGATAATGATTTATGTAGTTGAGGTTATAATCTCCCAGTTGTGTTGAATGTTGTTATTAATTTATATCACATTTTCGTGGGTGGTAGGAGACTAGCTTCAGAATTTCTTTTTAAAATGTGATTTGAGGGTAGTCTAGGAAGCATAGGATTTAAAATCAATTTTATCATTATTGGTATGGTGGTGGGTTTTTTTAATATATTTGTGTCTGTTTTAGGTAAGGGGTAATTTTAAAACAATGTGGCCTTACTGAAGACATACAGGGAATACTATAATGTATGGCCTAATTGAGGACCTACCAGGTATACAATAACTTATGGCCTAACTGAGGACCTACAGGTTATAACTGTGAAATAGGCGATAATACCGTCAAAACCTACAAATAACAATCATTTTGGAGTAAGTGATCTTTGTACACTTTTTGTTGTGTTACTAAAGCGTTTGTTTAGGTTTTGAAAGCACCACACCGCTCAAATTCGTGCAGTGGTCTTTTTTCCGCTCATTGCTTACGTTGGGTGCACTGATGGTGCATGATTACTCGTGACTACAGAACAAATGTCTAAATTACATCTTACTGCGTCCTGTAGTTTATAGGAAAATCGAAAATGAAGGCAACAGCTGCACATACCTACCTGCACTTGTGTCCCACTTTGGTCTGGTTTAATACCTGTCGAGATTTAGGTAAAAAAAAAAGTTCATACTTTCTGTATGACGCAACAGATCTTTCAAGGGGCCTGAACCGGGAGATGAAATGCAGTGAACGATAAATTTGCAGGTCATATAAAAGATTTTCGCGATATACTTAAACCAAGTGAAAAATATATTGTACTAAATAAATTATAACAACTTAAAACAACAGTAGGAAGAATGAACTCTTAAAATCCAATTCAGTAGAGTTTCTATCCTGACCCAAAGAGTATGTGTTCTAAAATCATTTAAAGAAGTCAAAATATCAACATCGCCTCAACTTTCAACTAGAATTTCGTGGAAAATGCTCAACAGTAACTTTATAGCTTAACAAAAACGAATCATGTGCATGGTAATAAATTTGTAAAATCAAAAATAAATAAATAAATAAATAAATAAATAAGAATTAAAACATTACAAATTTATCAAGCTTGTCTCTTGAACTATTTCGTTTCTAATCCACTGTCGTTCGACACAGTGAAGGATAACTCAGAAGTTAGTCGTTTTGAAAACGAATTATGACGATTTCATGTTTGTACCATAACTCTGCTCCGTAAGGAAATTCCCAGCAATCCCAGCATTCCCCCTGCTTAGACAAACAGCACCTTAAGTTTCCTTGGTTTTGTTGTTTTTGGTGGGGGGATAAAACATAGAAAAGTTTTTAATTTGGTAATGTTTCTTTTCTTGGCTAAATTTTAAAGATCAAATAAACAGGTTTGAAATCGATTGCAACTCGTTGACAACAAGAGTTCATATTGGTTATTCGTAAATACTATAGTGTCTTCCCTTAGCGTAGTAAATTTCCTCATTTAATTGCAAATTTGCTGCTACTTCACTCGTTTACATATGAAAAATAATGACATTAAGAACTGATTTGTTTGTCTTAGGTACAGAATGGGTCATTGAACAATAGAAGAAAAAACACAACTAAACCCATTATCTGGAACCGCGGTATCTCGGTTTTTAGAGCAGAATTCATTACTAGCCCATCCCTCCACTGCTTGGAGCATTATACGATAGAAGATCTTGTTCGTCCTTCACGTACGAGGTAATTAACGTCATAATCTCGTCTAAGTCAATTCAAGCTGCAAAAAGGATCATGATCTGCCGTAACATCCTACAGATCAGGGTCTATATTGTTTGTTCTACTGATTATTCTTAACAAACTGCAGAGACCCAGATCTGCCAGCGCATTGTGTGACGGTAGATCTAGGTTTGTGCAGTTTGCAGCAAGATCTAAAAGAGTATATACATTACTCTTAAAGAAAAGATGTTAACCAAACCAGACAATCGATTTTACAATTTGCGTTTGGATTATTTTTACTTTTATAATAATCTTTATTTCCCTCTCTCTTCAAGCAAGATAATGCATTCTGAATGTTTTTATCACGAAGACTTCCTGTTCTGTGTTTACCACATCTTTTTCTTTGTTGACAAAAAAAAACATTTTCAGCATTTCAATATTGTATGCGCATATTCCTGTCTAGAGATCTTTGTAAGGGTGGAAGAAAAGCTGTAGCAAGGATGGAACTCTCTAAAATTAAGACAAATTAAGTCCATGTGGGCTAGACATTATTTCGTTGCAATACAGACATGATCTCATTTAAAGCAAAAATATGGTATTGAAATAAGCATCTGCTCCAAACAGCACAATGGCAATCGCATTTGCAGCTTTGCATCTTTTGTTAACATTACTCATCAACTTTTTGCAAAAGCTCACGATATGAAATCGCATCAACAGCCAACTCTTTTACCTTTGTGCACTGACGTTTATATTCATCAAGACAGAAATGAAATAGGTCACAAGGCACACAAATCACCAGTGGTACCACTTGAGACCCATATGTTTTCATGATAAAAAGGGATACAATAACTTCCAGGAGGTAACAATAGTCCAGTCTTCGAGCCATGAGACAGATGCTAGCAAAAACAAAATGCTTTAAATTGTTCACATTCGTCAAGTTTTCATCCTGAATATATTGTTTTACTAGTGAACAAATTTCGAAGAAATAATTGTATAAAAACTTAAGCAATTGTTATTAACCAAACCTCTTTCTTACCCCATCTCCTACATACAGCAACTATTCCATTCAACCTGCCCATAAACCTGTTATCTGCTTGTCATTGCCAGTATGTTGAATATAATGCTAACGTTTTCTAATTGTTGGAATCAAGCATGCACTACACATCCATGATGTCCCTCATATGTGAACGTTCATTGCTGTGCATTAGTTCCTGGATTGAATAACCTTCCTTTTCAGAAAAACAAGATGACAAATTCAACAAAATAATATTCCCAAAATGTGCCATAGTTGGTCATACTTATTCGATGACATACATAAGTCTAATGTGAATACTCAGAACTCTCAGGGTTATTTGATAAACACCTTCCATGATGGTGCTCTAAAATGCCTCAGTCTGAAATCTGCAGAATTGTGTGCAGTTCTGATTGCTTTTCTGCCTTTCTTCGTATTTCAAGAAATTCGCGGCAAAGTAAAAGAAAATATGAAATTTTAAGTCTTGCACCAGTCGATCTAACATTGCAATTGTAAACTTATCAGCTTGTTCTCTTTCCCTGAAAATTCAACAAAAAATAGATGACATGTATGCTCAAAATAAAAATGACTCCATGGATTCAACGTCATCTGAGGTGAACGATTATACTTTTTGTAACAGATTCATATATCTCTCATTACAAACATTCATAATACCTGCTATTGTCCTTTCACTTCCTTTTTGTTCTAAGCTACGAGTGTTGTTTGTTTGTTTGATTGAAACATTCTTGATGAAACTTTAGTCATCGCGTATCTTAGATTTTACAATGTATTTCGTATTTGACTCAGTGACATCCAAATACATTCCTTTACTTTCTTTAAGCAAATATGGACAATCCTACGTAAAATAATAGTAATTTTCCATATTATATGTACTTTTTCAAATTTATATGAATTGTGTATGAGATCCGGCCTTTGATATATTCTCAATTTCAAATTCAACTTTCTGCACACATTTTAAATTTTATTTCAATCTTTTCATTTAAATCTGAAATATTTTATTCTCCCGAGCTTAGTATGGAGGAATACTGAACGACTCAAGAAAAAAAAATCCATATTATAACTAGAAAAAAGAACTAACATAATCAAAAATATATAAAGTAAAATATAGTTTTTCGTGTATTATCGGAAACGTCCGTGCTCGTACACTCCGTTTCGGTTTCGGTTGTCTGAAAGCAACAATGCCTCGGTGTTTAAGAAGTTTCACCATTCTTTCAATCTAGCTAAGTTTGGAAGGTAAGGAATGGTTTGTTAAAAACTATATGATATTAACCGTTCTTTGAAATAATCAAGAAGTTAAGTTTAAACGACCTTCAGTAATAATAATAATAATAATAATAATAATAATAATAATAATAATAATAATAATAATAATAATAATAATAATAATAATAATAATAATAAAACACCTTTTTTAAAACTAGGATAACACTTTTGGACATGAAAAACACATCTGCCGTTTTATAGTCCAACAGAAGTCGTTCGTAATTCCGATTGTTTTTGGGAGTGTTCCAAAAGGAATGACATCATATATTCGACGATTTCCGCTAGTTACTAATAAACGACATTTGCATATGGCTGACAATTGGACTCCAGTGGGAAAAACAACATGCTTGACCTTTTTCTTTCATTGATTTTTGGAATAAAGTAACCTAGAATAATATTACATAATGATCACAACCGTATCCGACATTGCGTGCTGTTGGCATCTTCTGTTTATAACGGCCACGTTATCAAATATTGTGTTTCAGCTTTCGACTGAAATCGGTTGGCATACGGCTGTCGTATATCAACATCGGATTAATTCGTACGCCAATACAAAACGGCTGCGTTTCTCAGTTCGATGGAGAAATTACATGGCTATTAATGTATTGAATCATCGACATTATCTAGATTTAAAGGCATCCTTGGATGTTTAAGACCAATATTTTTTAAGAGTCAATATTATTATTCAAATGATTGGGTATATACAGACTTTTGCACACAAGAGTAGCATATACAAGACACAGTACTAACAATATGGAAGAACTGTGAACCAGTCTAGAAAAGTGTGAACAAATAATTGAGTATATGCGGGTTTGGTTGTCCATAATAGGTTAATATGAAAAGTAAAAATTTAGTAAAAATTTATGTGATTTTAAAAATGTAGACAACATTATATTGATGCAATTTTAGTATGCTTACAGACTTGACTTAGTAGTACTCAATAATGAAATTAGCACCTGATACATTTGGTGCAGAATCAATAACGTGTTTCATCAGTGCCGGAATATACCCTGTTAAAGCCCCTAGGGAGTCGAAATCTCTTCCCCTCTTTCCGCAAAAATATCTTCTAATACGCCAAGATTAAAACAATTCAATATTATTTTGATCCTTTGTCGCAAGGCCCCTAAAAGGCGTGGAGCATATCAACCGGTGCCTTCTCTGCCTATTGGGTAATCCGGCACTTGTTCATGCACATGTAGATAAAAAAAAAAAATGCCGCGGCTTACATGCTGTTCTCCACTCAGAAACCTGCACCAAGGATAGTTGTGAATTGAGAAATATAGGTCTGATCAACATCACCCAGAACTTTTAAGTTATTGAATTTTAAATATGACGGTGTTTGCATATGTTTATTATGGGAGTTGAATTAGTACCGTGCGTCCTACAACAGATTGCACGTAATGGCGGCATCGGGATTTGGAATAAATACGCGGTCCCACAGTTGATTAATTAGAGATTACTATCTCATTTTGCTTTTCTTACAGTTTACCACCCATCCCACCTATCTCTGGACAATGTATACCATATGTTCGAAAATGCATTATTCCTGAGTTATATTTCTTTTTCAAACACCACAATCGTTTGTGTGTGTCCTGCGTTATTTAAATGTGTGGCAAGTGGTTATTAAAACCAAACCAGAAACAATCAAATAAAATTATTGTACAATATCCTTAATAATTTTATAAAATGTTTTCCTGGTAAAATAATGATATACTATGAAAGAGAAAGTTCAATAACATCAATTTAAATTATTTGCCTGAGATAATTCACATAATTCGTATGGGAGATCCCTCCTTTGATCTAATCTTTTTCAAAATTAATTTATAGATATCATGCAATCATATTTGGCGTATTCACTAAATGGGAATTATAACCACTTCATCACAGTATCAAACGGTATCAATGCTAATAAGCTTGACAAGAATTAATGCATACATTAAAGTAAAAAATGTTTATTAACAAAAACAAAGCTAAGATAACTGTTAGTTATTGTTTTACTGCACAGCAACACAACTATATTATTTTGTTCTTAGGAAATTTGAGAAAAGTGTTGAGTTTACACCATAATGACCTATCCTGGTGAATCAGATAGTGGGTTGTAATCCGCACCCATTCTGTCGCGAGTACTGCACGCAGTAATCTAACACAGTTCCTTAAATGCGGAGAGAAAAAAAAACACCATTTACAATCCAGGATCTATAAGGTCTTGACAGTGAGAAATGCAGGGCATGTGTCCTAAATGCATATTTGGCATTCAGTAAAGGCCAAATATATTGACATAGTCAAATCTGGAGAAAGATTTCCATATTAAACCTATAATTAAGTTATATAAGCAGATATAAAATTGGAAGAATATTGCATCATATATCATAATGTCGAAAAATTTGCCGAAGACTTGAATTATTTTGGTCACAACAAAACCTCGAAGATTTAACCGTGGGCTGTTTCTGTTGGACATTAAAATACGTGAACACACAAGAACGTATCCAACGATATAACAAGAACGTGTCCAATGATATAATGAATGACTCTTCACTGATTTCGAAATGTCTTCTATGGCAATGAAAAAACAGGTTACACTTCAGCCATTGAAACACACATCTAACTGAAAATCTATCACAGCACTCCAATTATTAGCCACTTTTTACAATTAGAAAAATGGAAACAAAATGTTTGGAAAATTTAAGTTTAAATTTTCCGTGACATTAAATAGGACTTCTTTGACATATGCAACGATCACCGATCTCGAAGCCAAACGCCAACTATATTACGCACATAACATTCTAGTGACTAAGTTTGCATAACCAAGCAATGTTGAAAAATCATTAAGGAAGTCTCTCTTTGGGCCAGTTGACGATGAGAGATTAGTGATTCAATACGCTTTGTGAAAACGATCCAAGCGACTCTAGAATTTGCAAAGAACAAGTTTTGTTAAAAAGGCAATGGGGTTAGATTATTTATTTGTACCAATAATTTCTTTTTTCCACAAGAAAGAGCCAGAATCAAACCCTCTATTTATAGAAGTCTCTTGCTATGTACGGAAGAACTCGAATAACAATAGTAACATGCATTCAGTAACAATGTGAGTGTAAATCTTATGTTCAAAGGTACCTGGAACATCCCGCAGGCTACATGGTTTGATACATTCATATATAGAGGGCGATCGTAAGGGGCTGACGATATAGGCCATAACTCAAGTTGCGAAGAGAATGGCTGGGCGCCATATCGTTGATCATGATTTTTTTTTTTTTTTTGCATTTTACCTAAATGAAGTATTAATTTGAACTAAAATACATACGTTTATGTATTATTATCATGCATATTAATACAATTAAAAATAAATAGTTTGTGGCAGGGTTCTTCCCGATGGTAACACAAACTTGTGATGGCCTTACATATATACAAACATCGTTCGTTTGTAAACAGCCTAACAAAAATCCCATCAAGAACTCATATTGTTTTGCTGACAATAATGCACTGAATCCAAGCTTAACTTAACAACCAAATGCAAACAACTGGATGAAAACGAATATTATATGAAGTACCAATATCTCTCGCCATGAACACCAGAACTTTCAGAGGCTTCTCTTGCGTGACGCCTTGTGGTGAATAGACGACACATGAATAAGTGTAAGGCCAAATTATTTTGTTTTGTTGTGGGGCTTAACGCCATATTTCAGCACCCGATAGGCTATACATGGCGGCCAGTATTAATGGTGGATGAAGAAACCGGGTAATCATCGGAAAGAGCCACCGACCCACGAGAAGCTACTGGCAAGCTTTCTCATATATCCACATTCGCCGAATCCTAGACTCGAACTCACGCAGACAGAGGTGAGATAGCAGTGATACGTAACGAAAAGCGCTTTAGACCACTCGGCCACTCAGAGCCCCTAAGGAGAAATCATGACTTTAATTATATAAATGTTTTTGCTCGTCAAGGACGTTTCGTCAAAATATATCTAACTTTGTGAGTAATACGTCAAATGTACATTAGGACCTAGTGCAGGAAAGGAAACAATCTTACATGCATTCGGTGATTTGTCTAGGAAAACCACACTTGAACACAAGCGCATTTTAACAGTGTCAAGCACATTTGTGTTGAGTACCACTTTATTAAATATCTTTCTTACAAATGAGTAAGTCATTAGTAGAAAGACGTCTACGCAATCGACAACTAAAATCTCTTTGGAAAATTATCTGGTTTGTCTGAACAATGGTTTTGATGTGGTTTTGAATGGTTCCTGCTTTATATAGTTGGCATCTTGTGGAATATTAGCAGTACACATCCATGCTCGTGCACACCCATGCAAGCAGAATTCCGAATGGTGTGTGTGTGTGTGTGTGTGTGTGTGTGTGGTCTGGTGCAGCTCGTGCACACCGATGCAAGCAGAATTCCGAATGGTGTGTGGTCTGATGCAGCTGGTGCACACTAATGCAAGCAGAAATCCGAATGGTGTGTGCGTGTGGTCTGGTGCAGCTGGTGCACACTAATGCAAGCAGAAATCCGAATGGTGTGTATGGTCTGGTGCAGCTCGTGTCTTACTCAGGCTCTGGCGTCTGCATATACTGAAAATAAATAGAATCTTTCCAATCTAAGATCTTTTTTCCCCATTTTATACCGAAACAAGTATGCCTACTTCATAATCTCAAATATTTTTTTAGTAATTCTATTTTTAAGTTTTTTCATTGCATTTTATTGTAATGATTATTTTCATGGGATTTGAGTTTTCTAAAGTTAAAACTGTTTTTAAAGTACGGAAAAGGTATTGCATTAGCATGATTTTTAGCCGACCTTGGCTCACAAACTCGTAAGCACTTAGTGGAAATGATTGGTTGTTTCCAGGGTCTTTGTTTGGCTCACGAGTTACCTTTGTGTAAACATGTTTCTTTATTTTCATTTTTTAGTGCGTGAGTCTGAATTTTTAGATAGGGCTATCCTAAGCAACGTGACAACTGGCATATTTTTATTGTGATATTCAAGTCAGAAATCAATTAGTTTGTCACGCGAAATAACATGTGATCTAAACTCAGGATTAAAACAGCCATTTGGTATTAAATTTATTTGGTTTAAAATATACGTCAGAGGTATTTTCTGTTGCTGTCATTTTGAGATATTTATTATTTCAGAACAATATATATTCTCTGGAAAAAAAAAAGTGCTTCTTCATCAAAGCTTTGGACAAAGACTCTCAGTGGAAATTATTTGGAATTCTAAAGCCGTAATATTAATCTTGATTTACAAAATTCAACGAGGAACGGTTGCCATTAGTACAACAACTTCATTTGACGTCGTTGCCTTCCATATTTGAACTTCATCGAGACTCGAGCCCGGACTCAATTAGAACTGTTTAAAGATAGCACTTATATTTTTTTTTTTGATTCTAGGATTAATGTTTGGATTATTTTCACAAACCGTAAGTCCTATTTTCTATTTTTACATTATTTTCTATGGAAATAAATTATTGTTGTTAAAAGTTACAAAGCTTGTTGACTTCACTCTTCAATTTTTTACGTTTGTACTAGCCTACACGTAGCAATTGTACAGTAATTTTCAAAGAAAAATATAAATCACATGATCGTTTATGAAAAGCATATATCCATGCCTCTAGTAAACAGAATCCGATATGTGTCTTAAATACAAATAATACTTAATGTTTGATGCATCCTTTGGTACATATTTCTAGTAAAATGTATGTGGTGTGCGTGTACTTGCATTATACCGACTGGATATTTTAATCTTTATTGTAATAAATATATAGTTTGAAGTTTTATATTTCCGATTATAGAATCAACCTTGCTGCTTATCAGTGGCTGATCTACTAATATCCTTTCGGGAGGGCATAAAGGAGTGCCATAAACAATTAGACCCTTGGTTACGACCTTGAACCCTTGGTTGGAGCGCGAGAGGAGGAAGCTCGTGCAATGTAAGCACTACATAAGCGTAATTTTAACTGTAAAGAAAACCTACTTCTGGAATGATACCGGCTGCTTCGAGCTTATTTTCTTTATCTGCTATTGAAACCTGTCGAGGTTAACATATGAAGAATATGAGCATACATCTTCCTTCCGAACGGTAATTAACAATCTTTAAATTATGGTAATAGCTAATAGAAAGATAGGCAGACGGAAAGATAAATACATGACTGAATAAACAAAGAGTTACTGACTGTAAATCTTTTATTGTAACATGTATATTATTTTAATATCTCTGCTATTTGATAAACAGGGTGTGGAAGTTGATTCCGGAAACTAGTATCATATTTCGGTTTTCTCGGAAATTTATTTTAAAAAGAGTGTTTTCGACATTTGTATCCAGATGGCAAGTATAATCATCACTCTTATGTTGATCCGTGGCATTAAATCCTTCAGAGCACGCACATTTTTTTATAACTAATCCGTGGCAGAACAAAATACTGTGTATTTATCCACTGTTTATCGTACGTGTTAGTTTTTTAAATCGAGACCAACAGCAAGGTGCAAACTGCACCGACCCAGAACTGTCTTAGCATAATGTGCCGGCAGATCAGTGTCTATGTAGTTTGTTAAGAGTTATCAGTAGATTATACAACATATACCCTGATCTACAGACAGACACACACACACACACATATATATATATATATATATATATATATATATATATATATATATATATATATATATATATATATATATATATATATATATATATATATATATATAAACTTCCTGTTGACACTGTTACTGTTACCAACAAAATAATTTTTTTCCTCAGACAAAGACGTAAAATTTGGTAATAGGACTTACAGTCTGTAAATATAATCTAAAATTTGATCCTAAAAATGAAAACACAAGTCCTATCATTAAATAGTCCTATAAGAATCCAGATTCGAGTCCCGACAACGTACAAATATGGAAGGCGATGACGTCAAATGCAGTCCAATGTATGAATAACAATAATTCCTCTCGTGAAACAGTCCGTGTTACCGAATAATTCCAGAAAAAAATTAATTTTTCAGCTTTCAGAATTTTTATTAAAAAGTCACTTCTTGAGATTTCCAGGAAAATAATTTATTAAATCCAAAAATCAAACGAAGAACAAACAATATTGACAACAAATTATAATAGACCTTGTTCCTTCAAGGTGTCAGAATGACTCTGCCTAAAAATTATTAAGAATGCGTATTTAAAACCCCGAAACATAATTTCAAGTCTCGCGAGATTGGTCATGTGGTCTCTTACGTCACTAACGTTTGTACATATGACAGTTCGTTTCTACTCAAGAGCCAATCATAAAAAGGTTGTTTACACATAGAGATCACGCAAATAAAGTATGCCCCTGACGCTGACCAATCATTTTAACTTCCTGTTGACACTGTTACTGTTCAACAAACTTTGTTATAAGAATTTATCTCATTACTGAAAAAGAATATCGACTCCGACAAAAATACTCATTGCAATAAAATACAATGAAAAATTGAAAGGAAAGAATTTTGAAACTCACACACCAGCAATTTAATCGTATATACGTAAAAATACACACACACACACACACACACACACACACATATATATATATATATATATATATATATATATATATATATATATATATATATATATATATATATATATATATATATATATATATATATATATATGAATTTAGTTGTGTGTATTGTTAAATATTCAATCATTTCATACATCGGGGGGTTTTGTTGGGGGGGGGTTGTATCTAGATCTGGTATGTTCACTTCAAGATAAACGTTAAATAACATTTTCCATTTCACCTTTGCTTAATACATTTTAGAAACCTTGCTCTGTGGTAAATGTATATATATATATATATATATATATATATATATATATATATATATATATATATATATATATATATATATATATATATATATATATATATATATATATATATATATATATATATACTCAGCTCGCTGTAGGAACAGTGTGATTATCTTCATAAGTCTAAATCCAATGGTCTGAGATCTCGACTGATGATCTTCAAATATGGATGAATTTTATTGAGTATGCCATACAATACTTAGAGTTGTAAAATCTGAACTAATTTCAGCTTCTCACTTAAAATTTGTCTCTTCACATGACGAATCTGTATAAATTTTGCAGACCTTTTACTGTTTTAAAATAAAATTACAGTACCTTTACATATAAGTGAGCAGGAAAACAACTGTGTGTATTTTGATTCCGTGACCTTGGATTGTTTTGAAAAGTATATTAGTTACCTTGAGCTTTTCTCGAAGAAGGGTGCTAGATTTAAAATTTTAAAAAATGAAGAAAAAAAATAAACAGTACATATATTACTGTACTTTACTGGTCGTCTGTTCTTGCATTTACACTGTCCTTTGATCTTGTCATTTTCTAAAAGACACTATTTATCATTTTTAACCTGTTGAAAAACTTATAGCGCGACGTAAAAAAGACAACACAAAAATACGGTACTGAAATTAACTTTTACAGACAATCGGAGGTTATGGGGAGGATACCAATTTTTAAAATCCTGATTTATGATAATACGTTCTGTTGTATCAGCTAATGAAATTTCTACACAGTGTTGCATCAGTCAGAATTTTAGATACTCATTCTTCATGTAAAAAAATTCTTATAATTCTTGTTTTTGTTTCCTGAAAAATATTGAATAATGTTATTGTATTGTTCTCAACTAAGAGACAGACATCGAGAAATAAAGGATTTTAGTGTATGCTAGATGATGATGCTTATTATTATTATTATTATTATTATTATTATTATTATTATTATTATTATTATTATTATTATTATTATTATTATTATTATTATTATTATTATTATCATTAGTAGTAGTAGTAGTATTATCATTATTATTGTTATTATTATAATTATTATTATTATTATTATTTAGTGTTTTTATTATTATTATTAGTAGTAGTAGTATTAGTAGTAGTAGTAATAGTGTTATTATTATTATTATTATTATTATTATTATTATTATTATTATTATTATTATTATTACTATATTATTATTATTATTATTATTATTATTATTATTATTATTATTATTATTATTATTATTATTATTTAGTATTTTTATTATTATTATTATTAGTAGTAGTAGTAGTAGTAGTAGTAGTAGTAGTAGTAGTAGTCGTAATAGTATTATTATTATTATTATTATTATTATTATTATTATTATTATTATTATTATTATTATTATTATTATTATTATTATCATTATCAAGGATATTGACACGTTTATATTGTTAACGATTTCAATCACTGTAGTGTATTATTCTACTTCTGTTAATGAAGTTTCTTCATTGTAAAACCAGGTCGTTAATGAAAACCTGGAGGGTTTCAGTTCACACAAACTTCTTTATTTGACCCAGACAGAAAGTTATTGACTGGCGAGACGGCAAGGAGCGACCGATATTTAAACCTATTTTTCTGACAAATAGCGTTTTCATTTTAAGCAATATTACATGCAGCAAAAAATACTAACAAAGCTTATAAATATGTTGCAACACGCTGTGTGTGATAAGAGAGGCAAGTCTTCTGTGTGAAATATTCCCACATCTTTTGGGAGATATGAGGGTTTCTAATCCTTCTTTTATCTGGTCACTGAAAAAGCATGCATGTAACATCTGTTACAGGCAAATAAGCATGCCTTTGTCACAGTCTGTATGCTGTGCTTTACTCTGACCAATACATTGTTGTAAAATTTAGTTATACAAGCATTAAGGTGCATTTCGGAAAGGGATGTACTTTATACGATAAATGTGCCTACAGTACCTGTTGTACTCATACAGTTTCACGTCATCTGACAACTTAGTTTACTAGGCATTATGTAGTTCTGCCAAGAGGTGCCGTTGCCACAGAAACACTGTCAAACATAACACACATTAAACACTCGTCAAAAAAAAAGTCCTTAAGAATTTGGTGTCCTTTACCATTCAATTTTTGTATTTGATTTATGACTAGGACGAAATCCATATCGTCACAACACTAAAGAATAACAGCGATAAATACTGGAAACTTTGTTCAAACCTTTAGCTATGTACAACGTGGCTCAGCAATATTTATCATATCCCATAATTCATGACTAAAATTGTCTGAATATTCGAATTATTTGAATAAAGTGATGGCCATCCGACCAAGAAATTAACATTTTTATTTGTTCGAGTAAAGAAGAGCTGTAACATGGACGTTATATATAACTGAGAAACCTCATCATGCAGACAATGATAGTTCGTAGCATAAATTGTGTCGTTGGCTTCGTCATCACAAAACTTATTTCCGTTGCTATGGTTTCCAGATTCTATTTCCTCTGCATGACCACATGCATGTACAGCAAACATTGATCCGGCCACAGGCTATTTTGCACTGACTCTTACAAGTCGAAACACAAATTAAATTATGCGACTATTAGAAGCTTCTTTAACGTTCAAAGAAACCGGGATGCCAATATCAGATTTATGTCTCTGCGAGGTTCGTCTGTGATTTGTCCTTCTTGGTACCCAACTTTACCTATAAGACAATAATGTTTGTGTGTGTTCATTTGCGTTCTCGGTCTAGCGATACAGAATTGCACATAACATTGCAATCGAAAATGGCCTTGTTCACACTAAACGCCACATACTAGATAATAAATCAATAAGGCCTTTTCGTTTTCTGATAAATATTTTGCTTGCTTGTCTTTCGTTTTGTTTTTTTTTTCAAGATACCGAAAAATGGAGAAATGGAATCGCATCACTGTTCTTCCATGCAGAAAATGATTACTGCACCATAGGTCAGATGTTAAAAATTTGCAATTTTAGAAAGACTGATATGAATCGTCTTTTGTCAGATGTGCCAGTTACTGTGCCTATTTAAGTCATTATTTGATCTCCTGTTCTATTAGAGAAACAATGAATAACAAGAATCAAAACACTGTTGTCCGATGATCGTATGTAATGAAATAGTTGCCTTCGGACCAAGTGTTCCAAACGTTGAATTTATAAAATACACCACACAGAAGCTTTCCAATATTAATGGTTTCGTACTAACATTGTGTGTGACAGATATTGTAAATTATCCATCTGAAAACCCGCCGGCCAACAGAAGCATACACGTTAAACGTGCCCATAGACTTAAACGAAAATGTTGCGCCATGTATTGAAAGTAACAGTTCAAGAGTTATCGTTTATTGGCACTAACGTAGACTACGTTTTTCCAAGGACACCCTGGAGGTCCACCAATCGTTTGCACATATTAAATCCGGGACCAGTGCTGCTAACCGAAGTCTTCCAATGTTTGAACTGAGTCACTTTGACATATTTATCACATACTTCTATAACAAACCAAAGAACCAAATGTACTGAATTTTTAGCTAGTCATCACAGCTCTACATACATGTGTGTCATTACTAATTTGCACACACATGTGTTAGTTGTATATAAGGTTGTTTGACCACTTCCACAAAACTTCTGGCAAATGACCTAATTCAGTTCGTTCTTTCACAGCTCCATCAGATTAAAAACGGAACATCAGATCGGGTGCTAGAAATGGCCAGTTAGATATCAAACCATTGAGTGATAAGTTATACAAGATTTATTTTGTTTCGTGATACCCACTCGTTGGTAAAGTGCATGTTTTGGTGTTTATTAGGCCACGTAACATATTCCTACAATATATTGAGCACAGGAATGACTGATTTGTATATGATGGTATCGCTTAGCTTTGGATAGTCCATTGAGGAAATAAGTGTTATCATTTTTACCAAAGAATTGAACCAACACTGAATTAACTGTGTGCTCGATTGGAAAAATACTAATCAAATTTAAAAGACATAAGATTCCAGCTTTTGATGACTTCAGCAAATTAAAAGTAACACTGATGGTATCAGTCTGGGCTTTCGTTCGACAGAGAACATATGCATACTTGCCTTGTTCAGATTTTGCATTAAATAAACTACAGAACCGTCCCGCTTGTGTAACATTGACATAAATGCGCTCGTTTATAACTCTTAGGGCAATAGGGATTTAGATTTTATATGAGCAGGGAATGGCTGGAAACTTTCTTGTTGTAAAAACAATAGGATCGTCATTTATCTCTTCATTGAATTCATTTAACATGGTATTATGTAACTGGTATACTTCTGAAGGGTTAAAGTGATTAGCTGTAATATTTGTCTTACATATGTAGGATGATTGTAATGTTGATCGATAAACATCATCTTCAGTAATCCTTTTTTATTATTCTTCTATTCAGCATATCGTATTTGTTTCTGCGAAGGCTACGGTGACTTAACTTAAATGCTTATGATTTTCGTGTCCTTTATCTTCTCTGTTTTCTAAAACATAACACGGTCTTTAGATGACATTTTCTCTCGTTACTGTGAACAGACTCTATTATGACGACTCTTGATCTAATTCAGATATGGAATCTTTTCTCGAATCGAACGGCGTTCTAACATATGTCAGTTTGACATGCTAATGTATTTATCAAATCAATTTTCATGCGAGAATATTTATGAGGCACATTGACAGGTCTGGTAAAAATGTTCAAGTGGCATTGATATTCCGTCTTTCCTTTTTATCCTTAGCATGCGTCCCAAAAAGCTGACTGGCTCTTGTAGCTTTAGTTAGCTTCAAACATGCTTAGTGTTCTTGCTAAATTAAAACTTTTGACATATTTGTTGAAAGAATATTTTACAGAGTTTAAGTATTTTATATCGTCCATTTATTTGCCAAAATTTAAGGTCACACTTAAATGCAAATAGAGTTTAGGCATGCCACAAAATGCTCCTTATACATGAATTTTGCAACCAATAAGATTTACTTAGGGCGTGGGACACTTTTCACAAACCGTTATTTTAAATTGCCGCTGAATCACACAGACATAAAATAGCTGAAAGAACAAATGACCAGAACAAGGGAAGGAATAAAAAATGATAGAAAGAAGGAAAAAGGACGAAACAGTTTTTTTTATAACAGGCCATATAAAGAGAACAGATCAGGGATAGTTTCATTCATTAAATAAAACGTTTTCAATGCAAGGAAATAGGTACAAAATTTAAATATTTCCTTATGATTTAGAGATTTGTCCATGACGCTCTACAAAAAGATAATTTCTTGTTATAAATTATGTGATAAGTTAGCTTCCATAAGTAATGGTTAATAGTGTATCTTAAGTGCTCAGAGATTTAGAAAAAAAATATTTATGCATGTCGTACGCGGATACTGAACGGAGACAAGCAGGAAAGGATCGTGTTAGTTGAGAAGATGAAACAGATGTTGTTGTCACCCCTTGCAAGACAATATTTTGGTCTCTAATATCATCACAACAGCAAGCTCAAAACAAAGAATAAAATAAACATAAATCGTACAAATCGAAATTAACGAATAATTTATCCTTAGGGATCACCCATATAAAAAAACGTCTGCAAAACACTTAAATACACACAGTAGGCCTAAAGCAGCTGTTCCACACGGAATATCGTAACAAAAATACTAGCTTGTGGACGTCCGCAAGGTCCTTTACATCCCCTCCCCCTTGTCCGCAGTTGTCAACATTTGAACAACCCATCCACACCTCTTTCTTGCGGATGTCCATGATGGATGATGCCCAAGCTAATGAGCTTCATGAAAAACTAGATTCAATTACACTGGTATCAGTGCTTGTAAAGGTCATCATTGTAATCAACAAAACGTAATGTGCTTAAACCTTACACAGGATATGATCTATAGGGACGGAAGGAGGGATTAATCCTGTAATATTATTTCTTTGCACGAATATATTAAGCTGTGTGGCCAGTTTCAGAATTTGTCCTGGGCTTACGTAACATACTAATACATACATTTTATGGTTAACAGTACAAAGCACTGTAATTCGGTATAAAAAGATGTCTTGCATTCCAGTAAAACTTGCGTCAATTTTGTGTGGTAATTTTAACCGTATATTTGGTTTAGTAGTGGCAGTTAGTTAAATATTTGTTAAGACAATATTGATTGCATAGGCTTCAGAGTTAAACATTTTCAAACAAGATTCAGTCCAAAATTACAAGTAATGATAAACCCGATATTTCCCTAAAATGTTAAAAATATGAAATTATGTCATCAGAGGGTCATAATTTCAGTTTGGTTTCCACAGAATATGTACCACTTGCCAGGACTATATCACGTCTCATCTTAAAGTGGACATAAGCCTTCGAGTGATGTAAGATGTGTGTGAACTACACGGAAAGGTACATTCAACTTCTTGCGTAGGATTCTTTCAAGCATTGTCTCGCTCACCAATAATCATCTTAACATAATGAAATGATTTATTAAATCTTCCAATCAAACTTTTTATCGACATTTTTTAATTATAAAAGTTTCGTCGAGTCTGCTAGCTGTAAAGAATTGTTTTTAGATAAGGTCAAAAATATCGTTTATGTTATGCGACGAAAGAATAAAAGTATAATTATTTTAATATAGAGTCGGGATAATTATTCTTGAAACTATGATTGATCGTAGTGTCACATAAAATACACGAATTCATATATTTCTTTATGTATCGCATGTTTCGCTGAGTCTATACCTCAATAAACCATTATGCAGAGACGGTGCTTTCATTAGGGCCGACACATATATACAGCTCTAGGCTTATTGGAAAGAGAAAAAAACACCTATAAAATATATAATGCAAGATAATTGTACTGACGTGGTTGCTATAGGTCGTTTGTGCTTTGTCGTGCAATGCAAAGACACCATGGTTTTGGCTTATTGTCAGACATATGACCAATTGACAGGGTTATAAGGCTTCAGACATATATATTAAACAGTGTCTTTCTTTAAGTCTCTGGAAACACCTCTTCTTATATACTACAGTTTGAGAATGTTGCAAGTGTCTCACAAAGCATTGTGAGAATTAATTTATTTGTCTTGACTGTTATAGGATCATGTATCCTAAAGATATCATGCATTTCTTCTGACACGAATCGCTAGTAGTCAAGTATCTGTCTTAAATGATTTGTACCATGGATTCCGATAATTGACTTTTCAATGTCTGGAAATGTACGTCAATGTATTGTTAATTAGCACGGAACGTAGTTAGGACAAGTAGTGAAGCTCGTTAATTGGTTTGTGTAAATAAGTTGTTCAACAGAGAACTTATTTTGATAGCATTAGGAAATGTGCTGACGGAGATAGTCACTTAGCAATTTATAGCCTAGAGCGGGGTGTAATGGTTTATATGAGAGGTCAAATTATGTCATGGTCCAGTAGGAAAACGAGGAGAGGCAAGAAAAGACAAAACAAATCACATTAATAGGATGTTTGTGTATATGTATCAGGTTGTGAATCCACCAGAGATTAATTTTGTTGAATTAATATTAAACAATATCTAACTTTAAACAATCAATTTAAATATTGTTCGAGCCTAGAATACCTGACACATATTGAGGATGGGTATTATATTTTATTTGAAGGAAAATATAGCTTCATACTTGTACAGCGCAGTAAAAAAGAGCATTGTTTCAACAAAGGATGTTGAACCGAAAAGGAGAGAGAGAGAGAGAGAGAGAGAGAGAGAGAGAGAGAGAGAGAGAGAGAGAGAGAGAGAGGGTTGAGAGAGAAAGAGAGAGAGAGAGAGATAGAGAGAGAAAGACAACAATAAGTTGGAAATAATAGGACGTAACCATTGTATGCTGAAATGCCGGTAATTTGAGTTCGATCAGTCACTCGATTATGATAACATTTGCTTTATTGATATAAAACAATTGCAAATTGAATTTCTCATACATATTGTAATTATTATTTTAAGAGAAAGTAAATCATTCAAATGCCATGTTCAGTTTCAATCTGTTCAAGTAGTAGATCAAATTGTTATACTATACAGACAGGGGCTGGTGTTGTTCTATTCTGCTCAGAACTCTTAGATTCCATGTTAAGTTCTTAATTTATTATATTATATTATATCAATTATATTATATTATATTATATTATATTATATTATATTATATTATATTATATTATATTATATTATATTATATTATATTATATTATATTATATTATATTATATTATATATATATATATATATATATATATATATATATATATATATATATAACTGAATAAATTAATAATGAAACGATGCCTTGTATCAATGTAAAATATAAAGATGGTAGGTGTTCTTAATGTCTCGTAAAAATAATTGAAGATACTGCAAAAGACTGAAACTGAATTTTACATATTCATAAATGTATTTGAAACATTGGAAGGTAGTGGCAGTGTTATGAAGTTAAAGTGCATCAAATCCAGTTAGAATATTTCAGCTGTCAAGGTGCAGACGGGTGGACATGCTTGTTATAATTTGATGATATTGTCCAAAGATGGAATATGTTATTATTTGGAAAAGATATTTTCAAATATTGATGTCATTAGAACTAAACAGATATTGGTGATTCAAATGGAGAAGTAGAAAACTGCTTCAATATATCACAATAATTGTCAGATATTAAATACCATGTTAAAATGTCGATTATGCGATAGATATAGTGCTGAAAAGGATGCCGTTGTAAGCTTCATGAGCTAATAGCATTACTTAAAAGCTTTATTTTCTGTTTACCGTACCAACGAAACTGATACACAAACCGGTAGACGTATACTAGTATCAGTAGAAATATGGAATTCTTTAGCAGTTGCATGGACACGTCTCGCTGAATGCAACTCATAACTTAATACATTATCCTGTCAGAGGCAACATGTGACTTAAACACAATGCTGCACAATTAAAGCAGCGAAACACTTTATATCATGCTTCATATTGCATGTTAAATTAATGAACATGGGATATAAACCAATCGTTTTCAGAGGTACAGACAACAGTGAAAAATGTATGATTTATTGTATAAAATGTTTACAAATATTGTAAACGTGTACGACAAATTATGACAAAAGATAGCTAAACTTATTGTGTCCTCCGAGTAAGATGGAACACATTTTCATCCAGATATAGTTACATCTATGATAAAAAAAATAATTAAAGAAAAAGTTAGCAACAATAATAATTTTGCAAATAACGATACAGGTCAAGCACATACCGAACGTAGTTTCGGTTACCAATATGCAACATATATACGAATATTCCTCACAATTTGCTCTGATACAAAACATATATGGTCCATACGAAAAAAAAAATTAAATTCAAAGCGAACAACAGTGGTAAATACATGACATACAACGAGGATCTGATAGTCAAGCGGTTCATGAAAGAAACAGAAGCAATAACAGTTTAAATGATAAACTTGGCTTATAGATAGTTTTATATTCATGGAACAGTCTATAGAAATGCGTGCTAAACATTTATGTTATGTAAAGCTAACATAAAAACCCACTGAAACTGCTGTACACAACATACATTGTCACTGGAACGATTAGCTCCAAAATAATATATTTTATTTTCTGTTGATTTAAAAGCGTATACCTTGTAAAATGTATCTAGTTTAAGACCTATGCTGTACACTGCGATGTACGTCTCAGATCAAACAAAATAAATTGTCAGCCTAAATAAAGTGTACCTTCTTGATACTATGTGACCCGCATGCTTACGAGTAAAAGGATCATTAAGGGAAAACATTTTGAAAGGATATTTTCAAGGTCAGAATTAACACTGCTAATATATTTTGTCAGCATTTATCTCATCTTGATATTTTTCATAGGAAACAATAATAAAATTACACAATTACTGTTCGTCCATGTAATATAGTCCGATGCTACATCCCCGTTGGTTTGTACCCCCTACTGATTTCAATAACTAATACGTTTAACGTGATTAAATGTGCACTGAACTAAATCAACTGAATCATTGATTTATAATTTTTAACCTGACTGACCAGAATGTCACTAATACTGGTATCCCCTTGCACCTTTCATGCTTAAACGACTTTCCATACTAGCACGACGCCATATTCCGTATACTATCGGCTATCGGGTAGTTTATTTCCATCCGACAACATAATGACGTAATTCATCCTATTCGGTAACTGCTGGATAATTCAGTAAATTACCATAACGTTGAGTCTACAATTATATTCCTTTGCACACATGAACATATTAATGAAACCACTTGTTAAATTCATGAAAAAGGCATTTTGTTCACATTCATTTCGTTTGCCTGACTCGACACTGTAAATATCGGAAGCAGACGACATATTTATGTAGAACTTTAGTCGCGCATACACCCCATTGCTGAAAATGGACTTGTTCAGGAACTGGAAATGGGTCTTAGGCATGTCCGTCTATAATATTGACAACTTCCGTTAAACATGAAACGCGCATATAATGACGGTGTTAAGGCCATTCTACTCACAGTCTGGTTAGAAAATATAAATCAATGAGTGAATTGACTAAAATCTTTGCACTTTTTATCAAATTATTGGTTTCCGTTATTGAAATCGGCAGGGGGGTACAAACCAACGGGTTAGTAGGTTCGGACTATAGTTTCGTTTTGCCATCCAATTTATTTTGCATTTACTCATATTTCTATTTTAGTGTATCCGTTACAACACTCAATGCAAGATTCTTTATATGCAATTAAGGTTTAATTCGTTTTTTTTTTTTAAATATTTCTGTTTTTATCAATTTTAGTTTTAAGTATATCAATGATATGGCGTAATACCGAAGTCTTTGTATTGATTTCGGCTGTTATTATGTTTCCTTTGTAAACTTTTGTTCCAAATCACTTTAATTCTTTCTGAAATTCACCATGGAAAGTGTTTCTTATATATCAATATTCTAAAAACAATAATAGCCATTAGGATAACTTTTGATAGTATTGATCTGATCCAGAACACGTGATTAAAATCTCCAAAATTAGTAGATGACGTATAGATCCTTAGCTGTTGAACCCTATCAATTCAAGGGCTGTGACTGGTTATCAATTCAAGGGCTGTGATTGGTTATCAATTCAAGGGCTGTGATTGGTTATCAAATTAAGGGCTGTGATTGGTTATGCTTGCTTTGTAATTTAGTTGTCAGAATGAGGAAGTGCGTTTGAAGAATTGACAACAATATTGTATTCATTATTGTTATCAGGAATTAATAGAATCTCTTTGTTCATGCATATTTCAAGGTTATAGGCACCTACAGGAATTAAGCAATCCATGATTCATTCTTGTCCCTGGTGTAATATACTGTGGTGTCTACTTTCTGTCTTTTTTAATATTGTAATACACCGTCACAAAATCTGTTACATTCAGTGGGATGGATACGGTAAAAAAAAAATTTCTCCAAATAAATTTCTTTTTAGGTGATTTTTCGATGGCATTATATTCATCATAAGATAAAGAATACAACCAAGAGTTCCTCTCTATGATTTATTGTAACGATTTCCTATTTCATGTTTGCTGTAAGTTTAGGAAGTGAGGGTTATATCAGTGATGCAGTTGACATTTTCTTTCTCATTTCTTTCCCATTTGTGTAAAGAAATAAACCATCATAGATCAGAAAGAAACTTTAGTTATTTGAATTTGGCAGTTTGTCTGCTTACATTTAATTTTTCTTTTGAAACATGATTATTATTATGTTCAGTTGCATCCGTTTCGTGTCTTGTTATTTAAGTAAGTCACTATTATGTATAGTAACACCACGTGTGCAATCAAAACTTCTTTTGTTAGCTGCTGCCATGAAACTGGAATAGTCAGCTTTGTCAGTTCTTCCACATCCATAATAGTCGGTAAACGTATTACAAACATCTAATTCTTTTTCAAAGGATATGGCTGTAATTTTTATTAGATATTTCATAATGGGATATTGAAATGTGTGATAGACCGAGTTTCCTCTGGCCGTTGCCATCCCATTTTTGATATTTGGACATTCGTGTTGGGGTGTAGGGCCAGACTCCACTGCCTATAGAAAAGTTGGAATTCGCTGACACCATATTGTATCGACATAGGGTAGCCGCTTAATAGCAGGACTAGAAAACTTTATTGACCTTTCATGGAGATATATCTGTATGAAATCGATACGAATATGATTTATTATCTCAGATATTGTGACTATAAAATTCGTTATAACTTTGATCCATGAACAGACGTGTCCTTACTATAGCGCTGATGAAATTCGACCTGGAACTCGCCATTTTCATTCTGAGTCACATGACTACACAAATCTCTGTCTATCTGTCTCTCTTTCTCCTTTAAGATTAACTGATCTTAATATATGTTCGGACTGTATATCCTTTAGTGTGCCCTTTCTCCATTCACTAAGGGGACGTAGAGGAAAAAACCAGAACACCAGCTACAAGCAATCAAAAGGGTGGAGGTGAAAAGCTAGTATGGCGGGCTACGCGAGCTATTAACCAACCCATTCACCAACTCAGTGTACCAAGAGGGATTGCCATTGGAAACAATACTGCAATAACTTAATGCAATAAGTCAATATACAGCACCTGGTGTATCTACAGAACTACAGTGCAGTTAGTCATGGTTCCCGCCATGATGTAACTGGAAGGCTACCGCCACCAACCCTATTGGATGGAAAATGATGCTACCGAGTTGTCATGTAAACTTAGAAATGGGCGAGACAAACTTGGAATTGGCGGTGAGTGTACCATGCATTGGAGACGCTGGAAATTGAAGGGTGTGCAGCTATAATGGCAGGCGCCGATGAATGAAGTAAGGCATCAATGAGCGGTAGCTATCGGAAGAAAGGAAAAGCAAGCCAGCACAAATTCAATAGTATTATGCATTCCGGACTAGTCCTGTCGTTCATATTAACTCGACATGATTAGAACGAATAACTATTTAAATTGCCTGAGTGAATGCTAGGGCTTTCATTCAGATTCCCGAAAGCCCTCTTTAGACGAAAACTGGCCCTGAAAAGATCCTAACAGCAGTGTTCACAGTATCAATCCACGCATGGAATGCGTGAACGAAAATAAAAATATTTTCATGTTCGCAAGAAAACTTAAAATTCCAATCATTGCCATATGTACGAGCTATCTTTGTAAAAACAAAATATTTTCTTATATCTGCTCAAAAAAAGTAAATATCTTATTTCTCATTATGAAAAACTAAACATTTCAAGAATTAACTAGCCTGTTGTTTCGGAACTATTTATTTGTAAGCAACTTATCCGAACAACGTAAATATGAATTTGGGGGCCCCTAGTGGCCAAGTGGTCTAAAGCGCTGTCCGTTACGGATCACTGCCATCTCACCTCTGTCTGCGTGTGTTCGAGTCTAGGATCCGGATTTGTGGATATGTGAGAAAGCTTGCCAGTAGCTTCTCGTGGGTCGGTGGTTCTTTCCGGTGATTTCCCGGTTTATTCCTCCACCATTAATACTGGCCGCCATGAATAGCCTATAGTGTGCTGAAAAATGGCGTTAAGCCCAAAAACAACAACAACAATAAATATGAATTTAATGTAACGTAAAATGATTTTACACTATCTCTTCAGTTGTCTCCCTTTAAATTCAATTTAATTTTAGGTGATTTGGGACAGATATTGAAGTTTAACTAAAAACTGACATTACGGTTTTGAAAACAAAACTTACAAAGTAACATTAATGAAATATAAAAATATATTTACACGGACACCACGATATATCATCGATATAAAAAAAAAATCAGATTTAAAAGAGTTTTTCGTGCAAGCATATCTTGCTTATGGGCTTGCAAAACATAATTATGATCATAATCAGCGTCCAGCATGAACCTAAAAACTGCAATAATCGTGTGACTTAGGATGTGTTCATATTTCGTAACATAAATTAATTCTATAAAATAAAACGGTTATTACAAACATGCTAGAAGGAGAATACGAGAAACTGAAGACCAAAATAGCGACAACTTTAACAAATTGCATGCAAGAATAACAAAGCGCTATATTTAATATATGAATGCAGAAATGAAGACGTTACCACATGAAAAATGATGTTGTAGGTTTAATCGTCACAACAGCTTATTACAGGCTAAAATCAAAATATAAATTCAGATACAACTTTGCAAATATCCAGAGTTGTGTCTGTTGATTTCTGCATTAGATGACTAAACTTTACACAAAATGATGATATGGATGGTAAAGATCATGATGATATAGGTTGTTAAAAATCATGATATGGATGCCAAGATCATGATGATATGGATGGTAAGATCATTATGATATGGAAGGTAAGATCATGATGATATGGATGGTAAAGATCATGATGATATGGATATTAAGATCATGATGATATGGATGGCAAAGATCATTATGATATGGATGATAAAGTTCATGATATGGATGGTAAAGATCGTGATGATATGGATGGCAATGATCATGTTTACATGGATGATAAAGGTCACGGTGATATGGATGGCAAAGATCATGATGATATGAATGGTAAAGATCATGATATAAATGGTAAAAACATGATGATATGGATGGTAAAGATCATGATATAAATGGTAAGAACATGATGATATGGATGGTAATGATCATGATGATATGAATGGCAAAGATCATGATGATATGGATGGTAAAGATCATGTTGAAACGATTAGTAAAGATGATGATATGGATGGTAATATCATGATGATATAGATGGTAAAGATGATGATACGGATGGTAATCTCATGAAGATATGGATGATGAGATCATGATGACATCGATGGCAAATATCATGATAAGGATGGTAAGATCGTGATGATATCGAGGTCAAAGATCATTATGATATGGATGATAAAGATCGTGATGATATGGATGGTAAAAATCATAATGATATGGATTGTAAAGATCATAATGACATGGATGGTAAAGATCATGATGATATGGATGGTAAAGATCGTGAAGATATGGATGGCAAAGATCGTGATGATATGGATGGTTAAGATCGTGATAAAATGGATGGTAAAGATCATGATGATATGGATGGTAAAGAGCATGATGATATGGATGGTAAAGAGCATGATGATATGGATGGTAAAGATCATGATGATATGGATGGTAATGATCATAATGATATGGACGGGAAGCTTGATGATATCGATGGTAAGATCATGACGATATGGATAGTAAAGATCATGATGATATGGATGGTAAAGATCGTGATGATATGGATGGTAAAGATCGTGACATAGATGGCAAAGATCATGATGATATCAATGGTAAACATCGTGATAAAATGGATGCTAAATATCATGACGATATGGATGGTAAGATCATGCTGATATGGATGGTAAAGTTCATGATGGTATGGATGGTAAGATCTTGATGATATCGATGGTAAGAACATGATGGCATGGATGGCAAAGATCATAATAAGGATGGTAAAGATCATAATGATATGTATGGTAAGATCATGATGATATGGATGGTAAAATCATGAAGATATGGATGGTGATGATCATGATGATATGGATGGTAAAGATCATGATATTATATAGATGGTAAAGACCATGATGACATGGATGATAATGATCATGATGATATTGATGGTAAGATCGTGATGATATGGATTGTAAAGATGATTCTATGAATGGTAATTTCATGATGATATGGATGGTAAAGATCCTGATGATATAGATGGTAAAGACTATTATGATATGGATGGTAAAAATCATGATGACATTGATGGTAAAGATCGTGATAAAATAGATGGTAGAGAGCATGATGATATGGATGGTAGAGAGCATGATGATATGGATGGTAAAGATCATGATTATATGGATGGTAAAGATCGTGATAAAATGGATAGTAAAGATCATGATGAAATGGAGGGTAAAGATCATGATGACATGGATGGTAAGTTCATGATGATATGGATGGTAAGATCATGATGGCATGGATGGCAAACATTATGAAAACGATAGTAAAGTTCATGATGATATGTATAGTAAGATCGTGATGATAATGAGGGTAAAGATCATTTTGATATGGATAGTAAAGATCATGATGATATGGATGGTAAAGATCGTGATAAAATGGATAGTATAGATCATGATGATATGGAGGGTAAAGATCATGATGACATGGATGGTAAGTTCATGATGATATGGATGGTAAGATCATGATGGCATGGATGGCAAACATTATGAAAACGATAGTAAAGTTCATGACGATATGTATAGTAAGATCGTGATGATATGGAGGGTAAAGATCATTTTGATATTGATGGTAAAGATCATGATGATATAATTGGTAAAGATCATGATAATATAGACGTTAAGATCATGACGATATGGATGGTAAGATCAAGATTGCATGGATGGCAAAGATCATGACAAGGATGGTAAAGATCATGATGATATATGTTAAAATCGTGATGATATGGAGGGTGAAGATCATTATGATATGGATGGTAAAGGTCATGATAGAGATGGTAAGATCACGATGATATGGATGTAAAATATCATGCATATATGGATGGTAAAGATCTTGGTGATATGGATGAAATCATGATATGGATGAGCATAATATAGATGTGATGATAATGATGACATGAATGGCAAAAATCATGATGATATGGATGTTAGAGATAGTGATGATAAAGATGGTAAAGATCGTGATGATATACTTGTTAAAGATCATGATGACATGGATGGTATAGATCATGGTGATATGGATGGTATAGATCATGATGATATGTATGGTAAAGACAACGATGATATGGACGGTAATGACTATGATGATATGGTTGGTAAGATCATGATGATATGGATAGTAAAGTTCATGATGATATCGATGGGAAAAGATCATGATGATATGGATGGCAAAGATCATGATGATATGGATGGTAAAGATCGTGATCAAATGGATGGTAAATATCATGATGATATGGATGGTAAGATTATAATGATATGGATGTTAAGATCATGATGATATGTATGGTAAAATCATGATGGCATGGATGGCAAAGTTCATGATAACGATGGTAAAGATCATGATGATATGTATGGTAAAATCATGACGATATGGATGGTAAAGATCATGATGATATGGATGACAGGTTCATGATGTCATGGATGGTAAAGACAATGATGATATGGATGGTAAGATCATGATGGCATGGATGGCAAAGATCATGATAATGATGGTGAAGATCATGATGATATGTATAGTAAGATCGTGATGATATGTAGAGTAAAGATAATGATGATATGGATGGCAAAGGTCGTGATGATATGGATGATAAAGACCATGATGATATGGATGGTAAAGATCGGGCTAATATGGATGGTAAAGACCATGATGATAATGATGATAAAGATCGTAACGATACGGATGGTAAAGATCGTGATGATATAGATGGTAAAGATCATGGTGATATAGATGGTAAAGATCATGATGATATGAATGGTAAAGATCGTGACGATATTGATGGCAAAGATCGTAATGATATGGATGGTAAAGACCATGATGATATGGATGGTTATGACCATGATGATATGGATGGTAAAATCATGATGATATGGTTAGTAAAGATGATGATATGGATGGTAAAGATCATGATGATATGGATGGTTATGACCATGATGATATGGATGGTAAAATCATGATGATATGGATGGTAAAGATGATGATATGTATGGTAAAGATCATGATGATATGGATGGTAAAGATGATGATATGGATGGTAAGATCAGGATGATATGGATGATAAGATCATTAAGACATGGATGGCATAGATCATGATGATATGGATGGTAAAGATAATGATGATATGGATGGTAAAGGTCATGATGATATGGATGGTAAAGACCATCATGATATGGATGGTAAGATCATGATGATATGGATAGCGAAGGTCGTGATGATATGTATGGTAAAGATCGTGATGATATGGATGGTAAAGATCGTGATAATATAAATAGTAAAAATCATGATGATATGGATGTAAAGATCATTATGATATGGATGGTAAAGATCATGATGATATAGATGGTAAAGATCATTGTGATATAGATAGTAAAGATCATGACGATATTTATGGTAAAGATCATGGTGATATAGATGGCAAAGATCGTTATAATATGGACGGTAAAAATCATGTTGATAAGGATGGTAAAAGATCGTGATGATATAGATGATAAAGATCATTATAATATGGACGGTAAAGATAATGATGATATGGATGGTAAAGATCATGATTAAGATTATGTAATTAATTGTCGTTTACTCGATTTTTCAAATTCGAAACACTAGAAGAAATGTTTTCACTGTTCGAACATTTGTTTCCAGGCGGCATGTGATAGCAGATCAAAATTGTTAAGATGCCATAGAAAGGAGAGGTACAGAATCGTAACAGTAGAGTAAAATCTTTTAAAATTGCAGATTTCATATTTGAGTAGTTTAATGTTTCTCTGATTGAATTTACTTGATAACAGACATTAAAATAATAACACATCGGAATCAGCAATAATTAATAAGTATCCATCACTCATTTTATAGCGTTATTTTTACTGTGTTGTGATTTTTCCTCTGTTGACTTTATGGTTCACGTGTTTGAAAGTCCACAAGTTAGCATTTATTGCAAAAATTCTGACCGTATTATGGACGATAAAACCGAAGTACAGTATATTTGTCTTGTCGATGTCGTGTAACCTTTCAACTCTGCCTGTAATTTATTCAGATTAGCAATGGGTATAGTTTAATGATAAGCGATATTACTATTTGACTGACAGCATCTAATAATGGCTTGAATATTTTAATTACTAGTGATGTTACTATTTGACTGACATCTGATAATGGCTTGAATATTTTAATTACTAGTGATATTACTATTTGACTGACAACATCTGATAATGGCTTGAATATTTTAGCTGATGTTGTACTTAACTGAGATTTCATGTTTTGTTGATATGTTTAGTGCTTACGTATTCCAACTTAATGCAAGTAAAAACTTTACTAGCAGTATGTTTGTTTGTTCCATTTACTGTCATAAGTTCCAATCACTTTTGTATTCTTAAATTTCATGGGAAATAAGGTCTTTTTTCTTTTCCAATTTGAAACCCAAGTTTTACCAAGTTGCCTTGAATCCACCTAAATCGTATGAAAATGGCTGAAAGCGGTGGAGACGATTTTATCAGACACTTATAAAAGCAGTCTGAGATGCAGATAGCTGCGTGGATTCGATAATGAACATATTTTTCGTGACAATAAATTTGTTTAATCAGGTATTTGAAAATCCTTGATCCACAGCTTTAGATAACGAATACCAAGAATTGGCTACACGCGCTTTTAAACTATATGTTACTCAACCGAATATTATTAAACTTTACTGACGGATTTGGAAGAAACATCGTGTAACAATGAAGCGCAAGGAAAATGAATACCATATTTTTACAAGGATAGTCCATATAAGATATTAGCACCTAACTCTATAGATACAGATGGATGAAGTAACTTCTGATGTTAAAAGGTTGGGAGCAGTAAAAGAAATAAAATGAACACCATCAGAACGTAAAAATCTGGAAAGACGTTTGCAGCAGCTGTTAAAATTCATTGCTGAACAAATACCGCCGATATCAATTCCTGCATATATAGGGATGCAGTTTATTACATAAATGCTAAATGATGTAATTTAATTAACCTGTGGATTAAGAAAACGAACCTTTAAGTACGGTGTCTTCGCGTGATAATGATGAAGTTCAAGAAGGAAATATTAAAGTCGTACCTGCCTTGAAAAATGAGAGATTTGAGGATATAAAATGACGCTACTGAAGTTGCCGTTTCATAAATGGAAGCTTTACAAATAGATCTAGAAAATAATAATGAGCAGATTAAAAACTTAAAAATTGAAGAAAAACACTAAAGATCGGCATAACCTATTTTGCAATATGATCCAGATCATCTGAAAGGTCATGACTATTTTGAAATCTCGAAAATTACACAAGTATGAACAAACTCAACATACAAAATGAAAGAAACGAAAACTCGCAATCGTCCTATCAGGAAAATGATACAACTAACATTCAGATGAAAAAGAATTGTGTAAGAATTGCTACATTTATCAAAACTACAAGTTTGACCATAACAACTATTGCTCTGTTTGTTGCAAGATTTTGTTTAAGGGTCTAACATAACGTAGTAGATCAACATGCTGGTAATAGGATCATAGCAAATCTAGCACAGCGTCATTCAGGGACAAAGGTCAGACATGCATTAAAACTATTGCCAGCAATTTATCCTAGCTGTTGAAAACGGCAATAATATTAGCGTCAATGCCTGGTATCATTGGCAATGTAATAACCAGGTTGCTAGGATTTATAGAGCTGTAGTGACACTTTTTTCATCATGTTATTTTGTTTCTTCTCTGATTAGTTGATCTGACTTGTCATTTGTATTCTAATAAGATATATTTTAATTAGATGTTTACATACGGGAAGAAAACTGTTTTAATAAGATGTGTAGATACAGCAAGAAAACTGCTTTAATTAGATGTGAAGATACGGCAAGATTACTGCTTTAATTAGATGTGTAGATACGGCAAGAAAACTGCTTTAATTCGATGTGTAGATACGGCAAGAAAACTGCTGTAATTAGATGTGTAGATACGGCAAGAATACTGCTTTTATTAGATGTGTAGATACGGCACGAATACTACTTTAATTAGATGTGTATATATGCAAGAAAACTGCTTTAATTAGATGTGTATATATACGGCAAGAAAACTGCTTTAATTAGATGTGTAGATACGGCAAGAATACTGCTTTTATTAGATGTGTAGATACGGCAAGAATACTACTTTAATTAGATGTGTATATACCGCAAGAAAACTGCTTTAATTAGATGTGTATATACGGCAAGAAAACTGCTTTAATTAGATGTGTAGATACGGCAAGAATACTGCTTTAATTAAATGTGTAGATACGGCAAGAATACTGCTTTAATTAAATGTGTAGATACGGCAAGAAAACTGCTTTAATTAGATGTGTAGATACGGCAAAAAAACTGTTTCAACTTCACAAACTGTTTGAAAACGTAAATTAAACCAGCTCTTTCAGCCTTTAATATGAATCTGAGCACATGAAATGAGGATCACTTAAAACATCTTGCTTTGATTCCTCCGCTCCTTATTTAGTCGCAAATACTCCATCCCTGATTTAATCGCTCTATTCCTTGTTCTGTACCACCATTACTGTCATGTGAAAAGAAGTATGTCCAGCCCATTTCTTCTTCTGCAATGATCAATTTTTGGAACAACACCCCACACACCCCAATATCAGATTTTCAATTAACTGCACTCAAACTGTTACTCTCAGATCGGTAACTCTGATCAGTAACTAATGCGGCGTTATCGGAAAACAATGAGTCCCGATGTCACAGAATACCGATCTGTCTTTATCTCATCTCATGAATTGGAGCTAGCTTAAAATTATTACTGATTATATTACATTGTTTTAAAATATGCGGCTTTTATTCGAGTTTAATGCATAATCATGAAGTAATGTCATAGAACAATCATACAACTGTTTTCGTAATTGAAAGCTAACATGAAACCTGTATACTCATCTCTGGTACATTTTGATTCGTAAAATGCCAGTATGGACACCCGCAACCTGCTCTTGAAATATGTGTAGACAGTCTCAGTTAACAGGATTGTTAAAGCTAGTTGCGGAATAAGGATGTGTACTTTTCTGAACTATAACTCATTTAATGTATTGTTTGTCGTCTGCTTGGGTATCGTTATCCGGTTTGAAAGCCTTTCTATTCTCTGCTTTCCCTATTTCCTTTATCGACGTTGAATATTTTTGCGACTGTTGTTATTTACATACGAACTAATAATATACATGTAAGTCTCAGTACTAATTATACAAGCATACAAGACTGAGAGGGTATTTTTTTCTGGACACAACACTATGCAGATGACCTTCATTTCTCTAGCTTCTTTTAAAACGCGCATATTACGACGAAGTCATAGGGACTCATCATATCTTTTACTGGATTTCGTGTTTCATGTCTGACATGAAACACTTTTATTTTTATCAGGTAATTTTTAGTTTTTAATAGCATTTCCTTATTACTATGTTTGGCAAGTTACTCCATGGAGTAGTGAAGACAATGTCATCGTAGAAACACGCGCTTCTTTCAGACTGCATTATTTTGGTTAAAAAAAAAATATAATATCGATGATATAATTTGTCAATTGAACACTTCTTTTGTAAATAACGAGTGAAAGATATGTGAACAACAGAAATCTTTATATTAACAAATGTTTATTTTTTAATGGCGCGGGCCGGACGCTATCTTGACATAGAGATAATAACAATATAAAACAACTCGTGATACATATAACCGCCGTATCCAAGTATTTTACACCCTATCGTTGACGAGAAGGCATAATTTTCAGCACCTGAACAAAGTTTTCATACAAATTACTTTTTAAAGACATAATATTGTAGAAACGATTTGCAGAAGTGCATATGATTTGCAGTGCAAGGCACAAAGAGCGTATTCTGTGTCAGACACCAATCGCATCATATTTTACTTATCTTAACAGCTTTATTGACTTTTATTACTCTTGGAATGGCTTCATTCACGTTAGATGCATTTCTGCGGAAGTCGCTTAGACTCTAAACTACATGTATGCCTAATACACTGACTGAGACGTTTCTCTTGTAATAATATTCTGCAGATGTTCTTTATGCTGAGTCATCATTTTTATCAATTAGTCAATCTATTCCTTTCAATATATTTATAGACACCATACGTTCAACCGTCAATTTCCTACTCTGCCTTATACCAAATTTTCGTACACATCAGAAGTATTACTACACGCAAATGTTTAAGTGCGTGCAACATCACTCATCTATTTAAAAATATGCTATTTATAGTGTTTCATATTAGCATCATTATGAACTTCATAAACATTTATGACTAATCTTATAGTTCCCCATTATTAGTACATAAAAGTAAAGAGTAAACGTAACTACGAAATAATCTGAAAGACATTCTTGGCCAACAGCTGATCAAACTTTCAAACTCCTAATGAAACACTTCTAAGATATTCCGTCAGGTCATGAAATAACTTTGGAAGATTTTGCTGAAATATATATATATCAATAAATTTGATGTGTTTGGTGATTCGCATCTGGCGTAGTAGACCTCTTACTACAGCAAAAGCCGACAATGTTTAGGTTGTGACTTTGTCACATTCCGTCGCCATATTGTTCCACATGGAAAAAGTAGTTCATTATATAGTTTTCAATGGTCTCATGGCGAAAGGGCTGAGGATGTTCCCCTTGTCTTCCTAACAAGTACTGCATTTAATATCTGCCAACACAGAGTACGTCACGCACGATATAATAAATCAAGGCTGACTTGCTTTAAGTAACAATTAAACGTACATCATCAGAGAGAATCTATAGTGAAATAAAATAAAATAATACTTGACGTTTGTATCCGGCAATGTCAATAGTAGGTCAGATGCCAAAATAGTTTTAACAATATTTCCGACAACGAAAGTGCTAATGGTTTACTTCATTATTTATTGACTGTGATATATATATACGCCTATATATATATATATATATATACGACTATATATGTATATATATATATATATATATATATACATATATATATATATATACATATATATATACATATATATATATATATACGACTATATATGTATATATATACGACTATATATATATATATATATATATATATATATATATATATATATATATATATATATATATATATATATATATATATATATACGACTATATATGTATATATATATATACGACTATATGTGTATATATATATATATATATATATATATATATATATATATATATATATATCTATATATATATATAATCTGCAACAAAAACTAACTCTCTCTTTCTCCCTACCTTTTTGTTCCCGCATAAAGATGTAAGACCGATGTGACCCTTACAAAGACACTGAAGAATTATATTCCCAAATAAGACTAAAATACGCAAATTTCTATATGATTTACAAAGACATTTAAGAATAATATTCACCAAAAATACTAAAATATCTAAACATTTCTATGCACCTTAATTAAGTATGTAAATATTCCATCTTGAGCGTAGAAGAAAAAGTGGTCAAAGAATCAGGCATCAGGATATATATCATCATTGAAAATGCAGACAAAAGCTTTACGAGCAGTTGAATGGCCGCAAAGGATTGCATACTGATTGCTGATATGTTTCATATTTGATACAGTTTTAGGCCATCAACCATCACCCGAATAAACCAGGAAACCCGACCATTGTAGGCTAGCAATTTGTGTGCATGGGCATTCAGGTTAGGCCAGATCAGTTCAAATGTGTGTGTGTGTTTTTGTGTGTGTGTGTGTGTGTGTGTGTGTGTGTGTGTGTGTGATTAGTTGGTCAAATGTTTCAAATGGACTATGATTTTCCTCGAAAGGGCACCAGATAAAACATATCTGTGTCTATTTTCTAAGAGTGTGCATAATAACCAATAAACGTACGCAGGAATCAAACGATGGGCAAATTTCAGGTGGCAAATGAATGAAAATTTGTATGTATACATTTTTATAGCAATGGGGGGGGGTCTGCAAACGCCGGAAACTCCTCCCCCCAATCTGGCTCTAAGGTATATATTTAAACATATCGAATTCGTTTTATTTATTAGTCTGCCGTTCATGTCATCTGAAGTATGCATATAATGTTCAAAGGTCGATCTTTCTGGAACTCAATTTGTTTTCTGCTTGAACGCCTGTGTAGTTATTCCTTGTACAGAGTCATTTTCTGCGGATTTGCGTACATATATTTTTACTGCAGTAGCATTAAATACATATTATCTTGCATATTAGGGTAATAAAGAAATCAGTTTGACACTATTTGGTATAACGCAAAGAATGTCATAAAACTCACTCCGATGAATCTAGTATTCTGGGAAAATTGATTTAAGAAATGAGACGCATGAATTTGTAGTAAAGATAAATCTGTTATTTCAGTTTCAAAACTTCCGAATGACCTGAAAAAGATGAATGACCAAAAAGCGATGAATGGCCTGAAAGAGACGAATGACCTGAAAGAGACGAATGATCAAAAAGAGATGAATGGCCTGAAACAGACGAATGACTTGAGAGAGACGAATGACCAGAAAGAGACGAATGACCAGAAAGAGCTGTATCTTTGAGTCAACGAATAACGTTAAATACGATATATTTAGCACTGCACAGAACAATGTCACTGACAATAAAATTTTCATGACAGTCGGGCGAACAAGGTTGTTGATAACAAGTTGTTGCAACACAAAGCTCCATGAAACCATGTACAAGTCTAAGAACTATAAAGATAGCAGTTTGATATATTTCGATTAGAGACCGTAATTATCAGCAATGCCAGAAACATAATGATATTTGATTAGTTAATTGTCATTCTCACATCGACTTGAATATATCTTTCGATAGTACGGTCGTCTGTGAATTTTTTGGCAATTAAGAGAACTATCAGGATAGTATATTCTCCAGGCATTTATAGTACAAAACATTAAGAGTTGCAGCTGTCATTTTCTTCAGGTCATTTATTTTAAACTTCAAGTTTGTTTTTATCATTATCATTATGATTTATTTATAGATCTCACAGTTTCGGTATCTCTGATTATATTTTTCTAGTGACCGCATAGATGCACAGATCAATATTTTCTGGCAGTTGCTCACAGGTCCTCAAAGTGATTTTCGCCATGGTATTGTCACTGATTTTCATCATAAATCTCGAATTGATTACTCGTACTCACTTAAACGGACATTATTACACTGCGCATGCCCTGTTACTAGGTGCATTATTGATATTGGCTTTTTCGACAAATGACTTATTACATTTCATGTTGTGCTAGTAGTTCGTTTACATTTTCTGTCTGCAAAGGTGTTATGATTTATTCGTTGCATGAAAGGAACATCTTTTCTTTAATTTAAAACACTTCGGGTTTATCCGCACTTTATTAATCCATTTGTAATGGATTTGAAATTTTGAAATGACGTGTATGACACTTTACAGAAGTTCACTGCAAAAATGTTACATTGGATGCCGTGTGTAGATGAAAGCTGACTGTAACCAGATAACATAGGACAACACGTGTCACAGAAATGTGCCAAAAGTTGCAATTATTTTGAAATTTAATGTACATATAGATATAGGTCATGTTTCCGTGTTCAGCTTTACCCATTGTGTATGATTTAGTTATGTCAGACGATTATATTATCTCTAGTTTTTTACTCGGTCAATCGACTACCTTTGACACGTGCAAAGTGTTGGCATTAGTAACTCCTGATTGTTGTGTGTGGTTTCAGCCACGTACTAGTACAATTAGTTTGAGTTGCTTAGCATAGTCACAGTGCTTGGTTCGTTGTCATAATACTGTTTCCTTTACAATATTCATCTTTCAAATGCATAGTTACGTAATATTTGTGTATATTCCTCTTTTCTTTACTAGTGTCATTATGCTGTTTTTGTCCCATTTTGCTATTTGTTTTTTGGGGGGGGGCACTAGACAGATCCCCCACCTAAATCAGAAAGGATTTTGTGTTTATGTGCGCTCCCGATGTGTTGTAGATGTATTATTTAAAACAGCATTTTGAAGACCCAATTTTACTGGGGTATTTCTCATCCCTAGTGTATCTAAAGGGTAACCTCCCTCTCCAATTTTAATCATCAGATTTGGTAGGTGCCTCACACTTTTTTCCCGAAGTAACCCTTGCCTAAGGGTTCCCCTATGTCCTGTGTATGTATATCGCTATATGTCTATTGCTATATTGTACGTGTGCTATAAATATTATATGTAAGGACGGCATCCTAAAACCAAATTACAAAAAAGTTGTATATATACACTTACATAAATATAAAGATTATGTTAATTATTTAGAATTTTGAACTTCGTATGAGAAATGGTGTAAGTTTTCCAAAAATAAGGCATAGTGTTTTATTGCTAGCTTTTTGTGTGTCATTTCCCATATATATTTTGAATATAGGAGGCTGGTGATAAAACCAGTTTGCAAGGAGTCATGAGTCTTCATTTATTTGCAACTGACTCGCTTCTCTTGTCCTGACTGGGCCTTACTCCATACTCTCCATGAAATACTAGATCCAAATATAAAATTTATAAATGTGCAAGCAGCAGAGAGGCTGAACCCTACAAAATTTTGCTCGAATCATTAACGAAAAATAAAGGTTCCTACAGAAGCTGAAAAAAGGTCAACAACGATAAACCAAAGTCTTTAACTTTTCTATTTCCACACGGTTATGTATTTTACCGTATAATAAAATCGTTTAGGTTAGCTTATTTTTGTTGACGTATTTTTTCCTGAGTTTATAAGGCGATTTTGTTTACTCGTAAAGCGACTCAATTGTTGTCCTGCACCCTCCCTGCTGCCCCTGATTGTCAAGGGGAGTTTAACCAAAGATTTTATCTAGACCTACACGATATCTTGATCTTGGATCATGTAGATTTATCGTTATAAATCCAAACGGAATAGATTGTGCTTTAGAAAAGAAATTTTTAAATTTATTCATATCCATGTCCCCTGAACACCAGGTTTAATAAATATTCTGCAGAGTATAATTATCTACTTCATTAAACACAAACAAAATATTACAGTTAACTCTGATCAACTTAGGTATTTGTGTGTATCGTTGTGTAACATAAATCACGTCTGTATTTTTGTGTCTACCTCGAGAAAATATTCTAGCTGGATTAGATTGTTTGTCCAGCAACACATCATCATATACTGCTAGATTATTAATGAATCCATCTAAGTCATATTCAGACGGGGCTTCATCTATATCTGTGATAAAGTCAATAATATCGTCACCGTCTTTATTAACTGATTTTGCTTTCTCGTTAAAATCTTTAAGTACTTCATAACAATGCTGATCATCTACAGATGGTGCTATTAAATATAGTTTGTTCCATCTCAACCACCTTATTATTAAATTTAATAATAATTGTATTTTTACCTGATCCAGATGGACCTATTATAATCATTCTTATCGAATTTGGTAATGCTGGACGGTGCTTCACTGGTTCCTGTTTTCGTGTAGCCGAAAGTCAATTATTGTATCCATATTATTAATAACATGAGTCTATATTGTGTTCGATGTAGATCATCTACACCCACCACTGGATTGACAACAATAATAACAAAAAATAAACGACGTGCATTAACAGGTAAATATGTAAAATGTGGTACACAAAAATATAAATTTATCTCAGGGACAACAAAGATAAGTGGGGATATTGCTGCTTATTTAGGAAAATTACATGGATTACCATGGGCTAAGTATACTGGTGAGAAACACCTTCCTGGATATAATTACTGTGGTCCTGGAATTCGTCTCGATATCAGACTCGATAACCAAGATTGACCAAGACCAGGAGAGTATTCAGTAAATAAGATTGATCAAGCATGTCACATTCATGACGTTGCTTATAAAAATCCTGATTTACAATAATGGCATCTCGCAGATGTGAAATTGATTCATGCATTAAATTCTATACCTAATAAATATGTTAGAGAGAAACTCGCCATTTTTCTAATAAAATCCGCTATGAAAAGTAAAATAGTTTTAGGGGCTGGTAATTAATTGTATAATTATTATAATGGAATCCATTTATTATAGCTCAAGAGGGTATTGGAATGGTAAAACAGCGATCACTAAACTTGCTGAGGCAGCCAAGTTTCACGTTCTGTTGCTGCAGCATTGTTAGCACGACAGGCAATATGTCAAATTTATTTACCACCGCCAAAACAAATTTAATACGCACATTTTGGTGTCAGTGTTCCTAACGAAGTTCATCAAGCAGATATTTTGTTTTTACCACACGATACTATTAAAACACTTGGACGAAAGTCACGCACGTACAAATACGCATTGTCTGTTGTTGACTTGGCAAGTAGATATAAAGAAGCTGAACCATTATCAACAAAGACAGCATCTGAAGTTTCATCTGCGTTCGAACGAATTTATCAACGTGGTGGTCTACGATGGCCACAACTATTACAAATTGATCCTGGCAAAGAATTTCTTGGTGCAGTATCGTCGTTGATGAACAAGCACAACGTTAAAATCAGACAAGGACACACTGAGATTCATCGTGATCAGGCAATCGATAACGATTTAATCGAACACTTGCTGAACGATTATTCGGGTATCAATATGCAAAGGAAATATCCACAGATACAAGATCTCGTGAATGGGTTGCGAGGTTACCGAGTGTGATAGCTGCGCTGAATAAGGAAGTTACTCGTGCAACTCCTATGAAACCGTCTGATGCGATCACAAAACAATATATACCGATAAACGTAAATCTATTTCTCAACCAGTACTAGGCAATGTTACGGTTAGATATTTATACGAAACCTGGCGAACTCGAAGGAGGCAGAAAAAGGGCAACTGATCCTATTTGGAGTGTGACCACACACAAAATATCCAGCGTGGTATTGTCCACAGGTAGACTTGCAATCTACAGATTAGATTCTACTGCTCCTCAGCGTGTATTTGTACGTGAACAATTACAAATAATTCCTGAGGATACGCAATTACCACCGAGTACACTTTTATAAACTTGCAGCTCTTCGACGTCGATTACACTCCAAACAGGTCAGAATCACATTTTCGCGCGTGTGACCAAGACTACTATTAATTATTTCAAGGGTAAATTGTCTTGGGTTATTGCTCGAATACTGCCACAACATTATTGCGTTGCAATTTGCGCAATGATTATTTTGTCGTTGTTTTAACATCATACTAATATTCACATCTATATCAAACTCGTTATTATTTTTTTTTGACACACTGCTTATAGCTGACTAATTTTTTTATATCGACATTTTTAGTGATTTCTTCGGTTAATACGCAACCCATGATAACCAGTTTTAGTTGTGATATTCTTCTAACTCGAGATACTGCGAGATAAACTAAATTTGACCACTCAATACGATCATCGAATATCCAATCTTTAGTATCAGTGATAGTTAATCCCTGCAACGAATGAATCGTTATAGCTTACCCTAACGTCCATGGCGATTTATCGATGTTTAACGCGCTCTCGACAACATCAACAGCGACAAGGACAATATCATTTAGCACAAGATTTTGTATTCGGACACTTTCAGTGTCTACACTAGAAATCTTAACATCAACATTTTGTTGTTTAGTATCTGCAGGGTTATAACACAACGGTACAGGTAACTTTAGAAATTTTTCCTTATGTAACTCATATAATTTCTTTTGTAGATCGTCACGAACTATTTTTCTACTGGCAACTATCAAATCAGCAGGTTTCCATAGGGTCCAAAAATCATTCATGTATGTTTCTGGAATTATCTCACGCATTGCTTCACACTGTATTTTATCTGGTTGTAGTCGTATTAATCTTTTGAATTCTTTCAACGACTCATCAACAGTTCTATGGTCATCAGATATTTCTTCATAATAATCTACATTGTTCTTTAGCCACTCATGTGGAGACTGCCCAACAAAAGGTGGTGGTTGACCATGATCACCACGCATAATCACAGTAGTATTCTTTAGTAACAGCCAATCAAGAAATGTTTATAATACCTCCAGAGGCACCGTGCATATCTCGTCCCATATGATAATTTTAGGTATATATTTTTACCCATTCGTGATGGGGTCCATGTATTTCCGCACCATCTAAACAAACTATGATATGTACACGACTTAACATCTCGTTGCTTTATTTCCCTGCTGAGTTTGTGCGATGGTGTTAAGACAATCATATCTAAACTCATGAATAAGTTAATCGCGCGTATTGTTTTACCAGAACCTCCACACCTATTAAGATAAACGGTCTTATGTCTAGATACAGGATCATACACGGATGGCGCAGATGATTTTGATACTTGATTATTTCTGTAATATGTTTCCTCAATTTCAACATAGGCAGATTCACAATAACTAAGTATATTTTCTAGTTTTATCCTCCACGTTCCCCATTCACCATTACCGTGATTTAATGAATCTTTATATTTTTTTGTGTACATAAAATGAATCTGTCGCAACTCTAACAGCGTAACGAGGAAATCTGTTTATCATCAATAATAGATTTATCGAAACATAAGCTAGCACCGAAGATCTTAGATGAGTAAACTGTGGTGACTCGGCATGAGTATAGCTCACAATGGTACCTAGTTTTGTTTTGTCTGATAAATAAGCATGACATCGACTTATAAATGTGTTTTTCTCCATCGTATCAGCGATTATAAAATCAAGTTCAGCATCGTCCATGATCAATCTTGTACAAGCTCGTTTATGATCATGTGATCCTCCTTGTGTAAACTTACCGATTATTTTTCTGCCGAGATCTTTTGCAAATTTCTCATCGTGTTTAGCAGGTTCTGGCAACCAAACTTGCTTTTGCACGCGATATGATATAATAGCTTCAGATACTTTCAACGATATTAAAACTCCAGCATCGGGCATATATCTTAGCAGAACTATTGGCGCCCAACAGTTTTCAGAAAAATGTTTTCCAAACCACGCATAAACAATCGGATGAAGACCTTCTCTAAACTTAAACGACTCTACATAAGCAAATCCTGTTAAGTCAAAATCTGGTAAGGGTCCATTTATCACAATTCTGGTCATGTCATGCGCAGGATGTCCAAATCTATTAAAGTATTTAGAACACTCTCCATATCCAAGAAACTCCCAGGATAACACACTACCATATCAACTGAGATAACGTCGTTGTAATTATATTAGTATTCCACAATCCACCGTGTCCGTATTCGATACAACTTCTCACGACATCTTCAAGAAATTCTAATCTTGTCGGTTTTCATGAGTTTTTCTCCTGAGCGAAATGAGCAGCAACTGATGGTACTGTAAAACAATTACTTAGTAGTTGTCTAACTTTGACATCGTCGGAAGTATATTTCAGCGCAAGGTTTTCCATTTCTTTATAAAGAGATTCTGTACGATAAATATCACCGTTAGACCGTACAATCTGATCATAATGATCACATTCAGAACTCTGAAACAACCACACAGAAACAGGGTCACGTTTGCTAATATCACCGATGGCATTCTTTCTCGTGGAAATACAGTTACAGCATTAGTCCATGCATATGAGTTATGATCAATGATTGTTATAGGGTTTCCATTTTTTTATATATTTTGGTTTCTACAAAATCTCTCCGGTTAATGTCTTCACTGTTACTGGAAATCTTAATAACTTTTCTAGCTCAGCAACTTCGCTGATAGACGCTTCAGTGTCTTTAACTTTTTCAGCCCACATATTTATTTTTTACGCCTTAAATCTGTTAAACCGTTTCGTCGTATCGTGTTTGTGAAGTGTTCTATAACTCGCTCTACTACACGGTTTATTCTTGACGAAGTCAAGGATGACAGTTTCATTTTATTTAGATCTTTTACGTCAGGTTTATCTTTTAGCGGATAGAGTGTGTACACAACAACAGTTACTGGATAAGATCGCTCATAATACGGCTTGTCTATTCCAGTCAGAATTCCTGGTGTGGAATTTTTACCAAGGATAATATTATTTCCTGATTTTTGGACGGATTCGCGTTTGCCTCTGATGATCCAAATATCATCCTCTGTATTTACAATAAATTTTACCTGAATCTTATGTTTTACCCTGATCAGTAAAAGTAACGATATTATCAGCAACTGCAATAACAATTGGTATAAGTACGTCTGGTAGTTGCATATTGCTTGTCTTTAATCGTCCTTGTTTGTCCTGAAAAACAACCACTTCATTTTGATCCACACTCGTGATATTTAATAGATCATCAATCTCATTTCTGAGTTGATCGAGGGTTGCATATTTAGATAAATCACCTTGCTGCTGATCTTTACCACGAGCAGATCTTCCATAAATATCTGCCATTATATTTACTGATGTCTGTTCAAATGCGACAATGTGGTATATTCATGAACGACTTTATGAGGTGGCTTTCCTGGCTGTGCCATGGATACAGCATCAAGTACATTACGTACTTCTTGACCACATATTGGAGGATCAGTTAATGTTTGTCTTGGAAGCGTTGAATACCAGATTGGAGCAGTATTATTACTGACGTAATGAAGAAATTCTTTTGGTGGTGCTAATCCATATGAATAGTTAATGTTTGTCTTGGAAGCGTTGAATACCAGATTGGAGCAGTATTATTACTGACATAATGAAGAAATTCGTTTCGTGATGCTAATCCATATGAATCAAAATAGATAATTCCACGTGGATCAATTGCACACGCTACCCAATGCGTGCCAGGTCCAGAGTTTTTATCAAGATTAATAATACCAGTTTCATTATTGTTAGGTTGCTTTGGTAATTAATCGCGCATAAAATCTCCTCTAAAGTTTTTTATATTTAGTTTTTTAGCAGCATCGAGTAAATCAAAATTTAATAGTGGAATTATCATCGAACTGTTCCTAGTCTTAGACCCTTTCCGTACCACGAGGGCAGTGTTCCCGGAAGTCTTAGTCCTTTTCCCTTTTTTTGATTCCTTGTCCAGTTGCTTTCTTTAACGCCATTTTAGCAGCGGTTCCAAAAGCGCCTAACGCAGCTACTTTTGCAACAGCTGGGGCTGCAGCGGCTATTAATGCTGGTATAGCTGCGAGGAGTGGAAATATACCACCGATGTAGCGATGTCTTTAATAACCACTGCAGAAAGATTAAGTCGTTCCCCAGTCTTTGATCGCGTGGCTTCATTGAAGTGATTATACTGACGATCGGTCAACGATAGCTTATTTGGACCATGTGTGAGTTATTCTCGCTTTAGTGATATTTTTAACCCACGATTATTTTTTGTCGATGATTGTAGCTTTTTAATCTGACCAGGAGTCAGACTCACACTAACGTGATGATATGAAATTATTAATATTATGAGCGATCTAATTACATGTTCTCTACTGGGGCATCAATGACTCTCATTCGTCCACCTGCACCTTCGAGTAGCATTGATTTATCACTGAGTATAACTCCGATTGCTCTGTAATTTGCAATTGCTCCTCGATTCACACGGGCTCGAATTTGTATGTCTACTACCGATTGTCTGGTTGAATCTAAATGATCTAGTGATAAGTAATAAATCGGATACAGTGTTGTAAAATCTAGTTGTGATATTTGTAAACCAGTATTAACGTTTTGATCACGTCCAATAAACGACATAAGACGATGATATGCAGGTGCTACATGATTTTGATCGAAATTTAACATAATATCCTCGGATGGTTCTTGATGTCCATTTATTCTTAGAGAAACCTCAGTAACACCGAGCTTATCAAATAACATGATACTTTGTGTCTGATTATTTACTCGTGCAGTATTTTGAAGCGCAATAAATATATGTCGCGGAGCAGAAACACTCTGCTAAGAAGCTATTTGCCATGTGAATAAACTGTTGATATTACTTTGGATAACACCCGTAGTCATTGTTAACTATAAAGACGTTGATTTACCTCCTTGACTCATAAAATATAGTAACCTATCTTCTTCGGATATCGTTGGAGTCATTCTTAGCATCCAGAGCGAAAGTTTGGTTAGTATAACTTTACCATGAAGTGCCCTAGTTGCAGCATCATCAGCTTCTTCAGCGTGCCATATTGCATCATCATCAGTACTTTTCGCACGAGTACGACTGTATGTTTAGCTCCGAAAATAACCTTTCGTACATGTCTGCAGAATCCAAAGATATGTGACAGTGGAATTGCACATGAAAATGTTCTCCTATCACCTTTTAACATCGCTCGACGTGATTTGAATCCCAAGTTGAAATTTGCATTAGAACCATGAACCACAGGCCACACATTAGCATCAACGTTGTTAGCATTATTTCTTGGTCGTCTTATATCATATGGTACGTAGTTAGGATGGTCAGAAGTGTCCTTGGTAAACATCATTGATGGACCAGCTGATCTTTAGTAATCGTCGCTGTATTTTGCAAGACCAAGTATTGTTGTAGCAACGTCGACATCTTTCTGAATTGATTCAATATTTGTTCCGTCGATCATGTACGTAGCGCTATCAAACAACGCCATAATACCATTATTAACAAAACCAACACTAACATCGGCTGCATATGCTGCTGGTGCTGCAGGATTAGCGTCATTTAAAACTTCACCTTCGACCTCAATAAATGCTTCAGCGGGTAGAAAATATCTACTTGTATCCTGAACCTTGTAATTCGATTCGTCCACGCTGATCTGGAATTCGGGAGTCATAAGAATAATATTGATAATCGCGCACAGACTCATCTTTGAGAACTGGTGCGTCCATGTCAAATGCTGGGTCAGATATGCGCTTGAACATCTTTATTATTACCATCTTCGTCTAACACGAAGACCACTTCCTGCTATCAGACTAGCGGTTATATTTTTTTCTTTTTCCGACATTGGGACATCAACTAACTCCGCTAGTTTTTGATTAGCGGCTTGATTTATTATTTTACTTACACTTGCGGGCATCACTTCAGTGCTGGCCAATTTCACTGGTTGAGGTCGGACGGGTTGTGGTTTACGTACTAATCGCGATAGTCTATCCTTGATCGCTGAGAATATTTTGCTAGCATGGTTACCAGCAGCGTCTAAACCTTTTTCACGAACAACATCAATATCTTTCATTCCTAGTTGCTTTGCAATAGATATTGCTTTTGGGGCTATTCTTCTAAATAGACCCTGTACAATGTCACCTAACCCATCTCCGTAGGTTGTTCTGTATACCGGTAATCGAGAATTTATTACCCTGACCATGGTTGGTCCACGTTGAGCACCATACACAATCATTTTATTATTAATTGACTTTATCACTTTTTGTATCTAATCACTGTGACTTAGTCATTGTGGCAATCATCGGCAATTTCATTAATGAGTGATCGATACACATCAATGTCCATAATACCGCCACTAAATAATCGTTTACAAATATCTGCTGCTTCATTAATGAATTCTGGAGAGTTATTACCAGCTCGTTTTCCTCCGATGAGAATTTCTAATCGATCAACATCAGCAAGGATATTATTGGGACAAGTAATAAGACCACTTCCAGTTGCACTAGGAGAGTCTTGAAATACTTCATCTTCCTCTTCAATTGGTTTCGGTGGTGCTTTTTTACTTGGTTTTGATGGTGGATTTGGTGATAGTGGATAATCACAAAATGATTGCTCAAATGAGTTCGGTGCTTTTTGTCGTTATTCTCGTCGTTGTTCTCGTTGTCGTTATACCTTTTGTTGTAGTGGTGATTGTAGTGCTGTACTGGTCCCTCTGGTATTTTAAGTTCTGGTGATGATGATTGAGATTGCAATAATTTCATTGTTTCTTGTATTTTGTTGTTCATTCTTTTCTCTATATTCATTTACATCTTTATCAAATATGTTTCAAACTCTGACTTCTCCATTAGATCTGATTTCTGGAATATTAGTAGCGATGCGATATACATCACTGATCCAATTGGAAAAGCTTAGAGATTTAATATATTCTGGTTTTACATATTTTTTTCTTTCATGATATCCATACGCGGCAATATCAAGTAATTGTTTTGAGTCCCTGATAGCAGCAATACCTTCATGTGTAAATTTATCTATTATCTTAGTTCTGGTTCTTAGTGGTTAAGGAGGTTGGAAGGGTGGTGGTAGTGGTAATGGTTGAGCTTCTTGTGCACGAGTAATATCGGCAGGCAATGTTGCAAGAGCTTGTTGTATTGCTTCGGTTGCTGTAACAATTTTTTTTATTTGGTTCTACAATCGGTTTAAATAATTGTTTTGTTACCTCCTCAAACTCATTAAATCCCTCTGACGCAATTGTAATTGTTCCTTAACAGAATCACGAACAGGTAGATATTTTTTAATTGCCTCTAATCGCTCTCGAGTTAATTTAGCTGAGTGTGGTTCTCCAATACTCATTATTGATAGTATTTACAATGGCTGTTTAATTCATAGCAGCAGAGAGGATGAAGGACAACAATTGAGTCGCTTTACGAGTAAACAAAATCGCCTTACAAACTCAGGAAAAAATACGTCAACAATAGTATAACAAAAATAAGCTAACCTAAACGATTTTATTATATGGTTAAATACATAACCGTGTGGAAATAGAAAAGTTAGAGACTTTGATTTAGCATTGTTGACGTTTTTTCAGCTTCTGTAGGAACCTTTATTTTTCGTTGATGATTCGAGCAAAATTTTGTAGGGTTCAGCCTCTCTGCTGCTGTGCAAATATAACATTCATTAAATTTATTAGTCACATTCTTTTTTCACATGGAATCCTTTGTTTCAAAATGTATCCCCCTATGTTTTTGAACTGTTAGTCCATGTCCAGCACATGTATTTTTCAGAGGCTCCTCCACCAGCCTTCTCATTTCTCGTAGCGCCTTGTGATTTCATCTGGTGACCTTATTGTCTCCTTCTTCATACATGTGCAGGTTCCCTGCCCTAAAACACCCAAATGTACAGTATACGTTACCTTTAATCCTATTAATAGGATTCCGTGCCTATTGATTGATTAGTAAGTTTAGTAAAAAAAATTAGGGGAAAAGTTTTAATTTCTAGAGTTGAGGGATCCATGTTGTGATCTCATTTATCTATAACTATAATTTGTCCGCATTGTTTCATTGTATCAACTAAAAAACTAATTATTTCAAACAATGTCTTTTTCTCCAATTTCTAATATACATATAAAAGGATATTATTACTATATAAGGTTTTCTCTGATATTAAATTAATATTTTTATCTCTTTGTGTTTTGATAATTATACATTCAGTTATCACATGCATTGTTTTGTAAAAAATGTTGTTTTAGAAAGAGGGCATTTTGTATAGTCTTAATTCATGTCCTCCTCTTTGCCACCTCACCTGTCAACCACACATTATGAAGAAATTTAAAAAGTATGCATTGCATTTTAGGTGAGTTGATATTGGCCCAATTTTTCCAGGTGTTATTCCAATCAATTTCCTAGTTTTCCCTCTCAACTTTGCATTTGTATTCGTTGTATAATAGTTTCTTAGTATCGTATAAATATTTTTATCTCCTTTCCCTATTTCTTTTATATTCTTAAATTTTGCAATCAAATCTTTGATGTATACAAAGATTCCCTTAATGCAGTGGGGTGTGTGTGTTAATTTGGGGGTTCTTCGTAAAAAAATTTCTTTCTTTTTTTCATATAAAATCCAAACCAAAATATGTATAGAGCTTTCCATGGCATGTTAGGAGTTTCATTCAACTTTACTAAACGATTTAGAATATCTGCTTCCTGTGTCCAGGATAAGTTTGGTAACGCTATTCCCCCTTTGTTTTTTTCCCGGTATAATGTATCCTTTTCTACGTAATGTAATTTAAAATCCCATATATAATTATTATATATTATATATTATTATTATATCCCTATCCAGTTTGTCCAAAGACCTTAGTATGTAATTGACATTAGAATATAAATAAGCTTTAGCTACTTGAGCTCGCTCCATTAAAGTTAAAGGCGTTTGTGCCCAGGTTTCAATGGTCTTGCTTATTTTCGTTCTAATAAATCTAAAGTTCTCTTGTTCTTATTTTGCTATTTGGGCTCCTGAAAATTGTCACAGTCGATATCACCCATGACATTGCCGATTTTGGTAAGCAAGCTTCATACTATGTGCAACCTGTGGATTGATAATCCAGGTAAGTGACCAAATCGCACGCACGTGCTTGTATAATTATCCACAATAGCAAGCGGTTACTAATCAACACTCTTGATCGATACTTCCAGGGTATATAATCTCACTGATGTAATAGATTAGCAAGTTGCAACCGGTGCAGATATAATCAAAATATCGTAGTAGAGGGTAAGAAAATCAGCCAGGATAAGCTATTTTGATTTAATTTAATAATGTAATAATTTTGGCATGCCAAACTTCAAAGCAAAATATTACTAGATTAATCTTCCCCGGTTAAAACAAGTCTTATTTTGCAGTATCGTAAAATACAATATATCAGGTTGACCTAAAATTACTATTTCATAACTATGTGTGCTTACCAGTAAATGGGAACATGTGTGAACATGCATAGTAATGCTGAAAAATAGTAATATAAAGTGGAGTATTTTCGGTATTAGCTGATTATGGGTAGTGGTCAGTTACATGCTATTAAAAAATTATTAACTCAAAATAGATAGTTTTTCATTTACTTCTCTTAGGAAAGACAATGGCAGTGAAAACAGAATGGCTGTTCTATCATGCACAATATTCTAGTGCAAGTTTCCGGGAAAATATTTTTTTTAATAAATGGGAGACTACCAGTCTGAGCTAGTGAAATACGAAACATTAATATAAATTTGATGATGCAAAGTTGACATTGTTTACGTATACGTGGCACACATAATTTTTTAATCATATTTAAAGCTGATATGGACTAGTTTGTCCATACAACGTCATATCTAACAGCTTACAATTAGTCGAGTGCCAATAATCAAAAAGAACCAATTCAAAAGTACAGCTTAGACGGAGAAATCTCTGTTATATTTAAGAGTTTTCGTGGTATTTAATGGCAAATAATCAGATTAACCCTAAAAATATATTGAACAAATTTATGCAAGTCTCTAAAAATGGCGGTAATCTAGCAAATGGTTATTATGTAAAAGTGTAGTAAGAATACTTGAATCGTTGTTTCGTTTGAATGCATCGTGTCGATTTATCAAAGAAACTCCATTTGCGTTTTCAAACACATATTCAAAACAAATAGATAAATTTATTAACTTAGTAATCATCTTAGAATTAGAACGGAATAAATCATACTAGTCTTATGAGCAGAAGAAGATAAAAGAAATAACATTATATTGTGCAAGAAAAATGGAAGTCTCTGAAGTTGACTAAATTACCCGCTACGTCTGATAAGTCTGAAACAGCGTCTGAAGCGAGTAAATCATCTCATGATATTATTGAATGTCCAAGATGCAATGTTGCAAAGATATCCAAGATCACATCAGTTATACAAATGGTTTCGGGTAGTAGTAAAACAATGGAATCTTAACTAACCGAGCTTAGGTGTGTCTATGATATGTGGTATAACGGCGCAAAAAGAGATGCGATGCAAATACCGGAAACAACTTTCAAAAGCTATTACAAAAGAGCAATGATGCAAAAGCTATTAAGAAAATTTACTGACGCTCCAAGACATTTGATGTTATTCCAAACAAATGTACAAAGTCTAGTCATGCTCGAGTTACCGTGATATTCAGTCTTTAGAATTACCTTGATACTAAGCTTGAATTTATCTTATCCGCGTTTGCACATTAATTTACATCTTCGTTTGCAATCTTTGAAATCATAAAAGCCCCTTTATTTGAGAAAGCCTGATTTAAAATGTCGAGTCGCGTAATGGACTCCATAAAGTATTATATCCATCTAACCTCAATAATAGCGTACAATTTGATGTAGAGGAGGATATAAAACAACAGCAAGCGTATTCATATTCAGTCTGGGTAACAGATTGTGAAAAGCTTTATGCTACCATTGATGTGGATTTTCCAAGTGAATAAACGTTTGCATATATAAAAAGCTTAGCGGCATGGAGACACAATAAATACGATTGTGTATGCATTGGAAAATACGAACTCTACTGCAGAGCATGCAACAATGAATATTGTAAAAAAAATCTGTTGGTGCTACGTACTGCAGCTATTACTCGACACTGTGGCATCGGATTCAAATCACGTAATGAAGTTTGTCGAACATGTGGATCTGTTTGTGAATATCATCGTTCGAAACATCAGATATTGGCACAAACACTCGAAACAAACGATACAAAAATAAACAAAACACATACAAATAAGCAAAATGGGTACAACAATAGAAAGATATAATAGCCATGACTGAGGCAACTGCAGTTCTGATCCAGGTGAAGAACAACAATTAAAACAAGTTTTGAAGGACTTCTTAATTAGACAAGGCTTTGCCCGTGTATAAGCAGATTGAGGTACAAATCTCTCCATATCAAACAAGTCGTGGTTTTGGTTACATTGTCAGTTATAAATATAAAATCTTACACAATTGATGTTTTGAATGGGCAATTTTATCAGTGTTACATCCTGCTAATGGGCAAAAAGAGCATCTTTGAAAATGCATACAGCGACTGCTTAACTTAATTTTGGTGTTATCGAACTTCTCCTGCTGAATACCAATATTACACTAAAAATTGAAACACGTAAGCCAGGTATCGCTGGTAATGTGTTCACTTGGGATAAAAATAAAATTATATGTCCATATGGACAATATGAACAAATTCAGATTGATTTGTTCCTGTTGAGTGGCATGATTTTTTTCAGAATCTGTATCGCATTAAGAATGAACAAAGAATTTTGTCTGGTTGCTTAACTGAAAGAGCAATCACGCACATAAGAACTTTCTATGCAGACGTTGCATGCATATATTTAACACCCACGTAATGCCATAATCTGCCAAAACATTCCTAAATTCACTCCAATGCAACCAAAGATCAAAGTCCATTATATCGTCTATATAAACTTTCAATGTTTAAGCGTTTCCTTGGAAGTCGCGAACGAGTCCTACAACAACCAAACAACACATGCTGCTGAACATGTTCGATGCCGGTTTCGTTATACAGCAGCTATGTGTGACGGGCAAACCGGGACGCCAATATTATATCGTGCACAGAACGATAGCGCCCCATACACAGTTGATGTGTTTCTTAAATCGATTGAAGTTACGACGAAATTGATTCGAAAAGTTCTATTCGCCAGAAGTCATGATTATGACTGGTGAGAACATTCGCTAGTTTTGAGCAGCCATTCAATGCTCTATTCAATGGTCTATGAATTAGCTTTAAGTTTCACCACTAAATATTTCTGTCCCATCACTGACGCGTACAGAGGAGTCGATATAACGCATGCAATCTACAGATGAGAATTTATATACAAACAAACAAAATTATATGAAGTTCTTCAAAACCTGCGGAGTTGTGATGATTTTTTTTTCTGCAAGCAGTAGACACGTAGTCAAAATCGTCGAAAAGTGTGATTCCTATCAACATGGAAAAATACACTGCGTTTAGGCTAGGTCGACTCCCGTTCATTAATTTGCTGCAGCTTCTGAAATCATCCTTAGGCAAGTTGGTGACCACTTAAAAACTTATCAATCAATCGCAGATATTGTCCAACCAAATATGAACCTTCTGATGACAAAAGGTGTGTATCCGTAAGATTACACATGTGACCGGGATAAATTTGCTGAAACAATGTTGCCATCGATTGAAGGGTGTTTTCTGTCGCTGTTACGTGATGGTATTTTAGATAAAGGCTACGTTGGTCAGCATTCGAATGCAAAATAGCGTGGGTGACTATTACGATCTAAATCTGCGCAGGAATATGTCGTTACTCGTTAATGTGTTTGAGAAATTTAGTGACACTCCTATGCTCGATTCTGCACATCACTTTTCATCACCAAGCATGATATGGGATGCGCTAATTTTCAAAAGGATAAAATCGAGCTGGAATTGTTCACGGCTATATTAAAAAGCATTTGCTTATTGTGGCGGATTTTCTAAAAGGCAGGCATCTATATAAAAAGCAACTTTATGGTTAGGCAGTGATTCAATCGTTGTCGGTTGGTTGGTTCACTGGATTGATTTTGGAAATGACAAACACAATGATAGAAATAATTACATCATCAACAGTGACCATAGATAATTCTTTGAAATTGATCTAGAATAATCTGTGAATTTACATGAGGCACACAGTAATTATCCTTTGGCACCAGAAGCTTTGTCAGTTCCTGTTACGTGGTTGTCATCGTATCTGTGGGCAATCGTGAATAAATCCAGACGTAAATCTATTGAATGCACCAAACTAATGTCAGAATCAACACAACTTATATAATGTTTCACCGGACCTTGATTGGTTGTTAGAATGAAGACGTATATACCGTCGTGTACCAAGTCTACATCAATTGTATCCAGCGTAGGGTTTTTCTTCGGGATAATTGCTTCATGGTGTTCCCGGTAACACTGTATGCAGCCACGAGTTTGCATCCGATGGAACTGGAAGTTCCTATGAACGTGAACTGTTTTGCTCCACATCGAATTCCATTTCGTTCATTACGAGTTAGAACTGGACTTGGATTTGCAGTACATGGTTTTGCGCCACATCGTACATAAAATAAAGACATGATTATAGCATACATTGTATTAAAAAAGGAAATTCTTCGATGCTTGAAATGAACCCATAGATTTCACTGTCTTTGCCATTTCCGTGCAAGTAACACTTAAAGCATCCAAGCATTGTAATATATTTCCAAACTTATTTCGTTCACTATCAATAGCTTTGTTGGAACAGTAAAAACGCTTGCTTGATATGACTTTACGATGGCTGACGTATGATCGGTTGTGACATTATCTGATGTGCCGCTTTGAAAGAGTTTTATAAAGTACTGAGTGACAAAAAGTCGACGAGAAGCAAAACTTTCATTAAATTATTTTCCACTCCTGATGAAGTACCTACCATTGATGTTCTGGATGCAAACGAAAATAAGTCTGTAGTGTGCCACGATGTGATGCTTGAGCACCAAGTCAAGTCCCTGTAGATATTTTCACGAGATCGGCACAAAACATGGACGTAATCTATTTGACTCAACAATACACATATGTGCATGAAGTGATTCGTGACTAGTGTAACATGTTGATGATATTTTGTGGAATTGGCGCGCATGGTTTTGCAAATATTTATTGCACTTCGTGTGCCGTCGCCTATTCTTGTGATGAATTTTTAAGACATGTTTACGTGGATTACTAATTATCCATATAGTTTTCTCACCATTGATGAGACTGGAGCTTTCAGTCTCGGAGGTAAATTATCTTGAAAAACCAATATGTCTCATGCGTCAATTTAATAATGATACAAATTACAATTATATTAAATGCCCGTCAGCGATGTCATAGAATAGAAATAGACGTGACGCCGTAAAACTGCTCATGAACACCAGAAACTTTTTGGTAATGTTAGAGTAGGCCGCAAAAGGTCAAAGCTATCTTATAGTTGCACGAGAAGACCTTACAGCGGGTTTTCAATAAATATTTGCACTACTGATTAAATCAACAGAATAAATTTGCGGAATGTGCTGATAATATTAAGGAGAGAAGATTGTATCAGTCTAATCAAGTGTCAGCCCTAACTGGGATAAAAGAAGAACCAGGCCTAAATCGAAAACTAGTTAAATGCACCAAGGACATTAAAGATGCAAAAGAAGCAACTGCAAAGACTCTTACTCCCTTCTACATGCGACTGAGGAAGTCAAAACGGACGTCGTGCAAATGTGAGATGCCTTTTGGTGTACTTGCAAAGGGCAACCGTGTACTTGGTAAAGACGTTAGAGAGGCAGTTGAAAGGATACCACAAGTGTCACCTGAGTACAAGTATCAGATACAAACACCGCCTCAGTACTTCCGTAAAAGGTATCACCAGATAATCTTCGCATAATCCGTTTTTGTTGTGTTTAGCTGTAACTGGAAGTGTAATAATATAAATTCTAACAAAGACACATGATAAAACACATAAAAACTGAAGGGCCTAATATAGTAAATGATTTACTGGGGAAAAACAAGGTATTGGCTTTCGATGGAGTCATTTCTTCTACAAACATTTATTGTGTTTATGGGTGGAAGATCGGAAGAAGGTGGATCTTCATGGAGACATTTTATTGTAATGGGCACACCTTAACCATAAATGCAGTTAGAACCAAAATAATTGCCAAGACAACAATAAATTTTTCAACAACAAGAATTTTTTTTTCAAAATGTGCAGCACGTGTAAGTTTGTCAAAGATGCAAATAATAGGACAGAATATAGACTCCATACTATTTGAGGACTCCGAAATCATCCCGGAAACGATAAACGCATGCGCACAAACAATAATCTTCAATGCCGATGACAATTTTATTCTTGGATTTGCATAGCATAAATAGCAACTCAATAGAACTTCATTGAGTTTTTCTCGTGCAATTCTTCTTAGTCACATTTTGGGTTTGTAGATATTCTTGCAATGTTCTCTTTGGAACTACACATAGTCATCTTATTTCGTAAGAACAACGCCAACGATACAAGAGGTGCTGCTGGCTAAGTTGAGCTGTCAACATTAACTTAGTGGATACCATGTTTGTTATCGTTTGTGCAGTAGGGATACACGTCGGCGCTATCATTTCTCTCATACACCACAGACGTACACCCATTGACTGGTATTGCGGTTCAAACTTTAACTCTCATATAAGTACTCCGCAGGGTCTTACCACTCCAAAACATGTGATCGTAGCGTTTTAAAATGTAAATCATGATAATATTAAAGAGCATATTAAGATGGTATTTGACACGTTGGAGTGACTGAAATTTCGTTGCGATTCAATAGTTATCAGGAACCTTCTGAAGAAATTAGTATTGATTATGCAGAAGCAACTCCTCATGTACATGCATCTAAACATCGACATTTACAAATTCCCCAAAAGACTTTCGTACATTGTACCCGGCCTAGTATTTTTCATTGGAACTTTTAGAGTTCTTCGGGCAATGCGTTGTTAACATGTATTTTCATGTAGCTAACTAAAAATGTTATACTGTGGTACTCTCTGAGGTGGACAACCACTGTTATGTTTTACCATACCAATGTAAACTTGGTTAGATGGTGCCATATGCTATTATCTAATTTTTGCACCAACTCCGCAAGCATTATTGATTTAAATTTAACATGTACGGATGTTACTCAGCCCGACCACGCAATGCTGACGTGGACATAAGCGGATCTGACGAGTTTACTATTTGTGTTGGAGCTGATCCAGGAGAGCTTATAATATTTGGGATCACTGAAAACGGTGTAATCAGAGACAGTGACATGTCGGTTGCATTTATCGGGGTGTATGTTGATATAGCCAATGGTGGGATAAAACAATACGAAGATGAACAGAAAGATGTGCCCATACCACCACGCGAAATAATTTCATTTACATGATACTTAAGAATATTAATCACAAAAGGAGAGGAAAGAACCGATTTTAAAATAACAATTGGACAAACGGTTTTTGATGATTAAATAATAACCTACATTAACATTTTAACAGCGAGCAAATCTGTATCGTACTTCTTAACTTTATCTTGTTTTTATGGTTGATGGAATCAAGAAACAAAATAGTCAGCCTGTTGATCAAGTAGTAATGTTAGACAAACCTGTCATAGTTCTTCCAAACTCTTTCACGTATACGATACAATATTGTTGATAGCTATAGATGAAATTCAGTTCGAAGCATTTCACTTTTATCCGGCCGGCTAAGTAACTGTCGTTCGTGTTTGTGTTTAAGATTATATTTATGGAATAAGTGATGGTTTCAGACCGTGGTAATGAATTTGCGAAATTGACCACATTTTGGACCAGTTTGCAGTAGATGCTAACCTAGACAATAGTTTTGTCCTAGGAATCAAAGTGGCTTCAGCAGATCCTCGCATACAATAAAATATAACCTTCTTAAGACCAAATAGAAATAAATAGTTGGGACCACCCTGAGACCAGGTTGAAATCATCACAAGTGCACGCGAAAATCATTGACTGCACCAACGTTTGGATAACACTCCAGGATTATATAACGGCGAAGTGATATTTACCAATGTATCAACTCTGGTTATATTCACAGTGAATATTTTGTATCGACATTGATTCTGTTGAGAAACGAAAGATCTCGACTATTGTTCAGCAAGGATGCACTTGTTCGGGTAACAGTCATTGCACAAGGACGATTGTTAGATGTTTATGCGCAATCGGCATGTTTTTAAATGAAAAAGGTGCTGGTCACCCAGAGCGCACAATCATCTGAGATTTATGTATCTTGGAGGTAAGGTTTCTATAATTGTGTGACACTTGTATGAGTTATAAAGGGTAAATGGCTATAAATGCGTTTGTGTTTTGCACCAGTAACCTGATGACTCAGGACAAGGACTGCCGGTAATACGCGAAACTATTATTATAACAAAACGACAAAAGACCTTTAATGTTACAGAGAAATTATTCAAAACTGAGCAACAGCGACAAGAATAAATCATCAAGAAAACCATATTTATCATGAATTATAAACGTGCGCGTTTGATCGAAGATGTTATTGATTGTCCTGCTGAAGCAACAGCTGTTGGTCTTGGCGTGGTTGGAATTGCAACAGCAGCAACCATCGAAGGTGCACCAGTTGGAATTATAGTCGGGGTTATATCGATAGCAGCTTGCATATCTGGTGGTGATAGAAAATTAATATTGATACGATTATATTCACGAATACGTGTCTATTCAAAACCGTTTGCAGCAGCACAAGGCGGTCTCAACACGACTACCAAACTACATTCGATGAGAATCGAGAATTTGTTGCCAAAAATGGCATATCATTGACAACTCTGAGCACAGATTTAAAAAACTATGTGTTCAGATATATATGTCTTCATAACACGACTTGAAAGAGGTCTTCCTAATACAACTTCATTACATCAAAATGAAGGCTATCTTTACAATAAAACTTGAAGGAGGTCTTCACAATGCGACTTATATATATATATCAAAATGATGGAGGTCTTCACAATTGGACTTTTTTACATCAAAAATGAGAGAGTACATCTTAATGAGACTTATACATCAAAAATGTAAGCTTTCACAATACAACTTATAAATCAATTCATCCAGCTGAAAGTCCACACATGAAATATACTTTTATTAATCAGCACACACAATTTTTTAGGTCCACCACAAGCGCAGAAGACTAAGCAATTCTTCATTTGTGTCAGTGTAATTACTACCTATGAATCTTGTCACTCATGAGCATTAACATTCTGACTTTTCGTATATTCTTGCATCCACTTACAGTTTGACTAAAAATATCTTGAAGCTTGTATACATGTAAATGTAGACATCAAAAACGCCTCGAATGTTTTATTTTCACGTCTTTTGGTATTTACTTTTCTATTTAAAAATACTTTTACGTTTGTTCTCTCAAATAACTAATTAAATAATTTAAATAAGATACTTTTAAATAGTAGTTGAACCCAAACTTCACTTAATAAATGTGAAATTAAACTTTACTTTTAAAGAGTTTTTGAATCCTCAGAGCTTACAGCATCATACAGGAGCAGATTATCTACCTAATAGAGGTCGGCATATGTAAACGGATGACATTCTTTATGAACGTGAGTAGTTACGATGCTGACCAACAACGAGCAACTTTGTCAATATAATATGAAGGCCTTTCAAGTCAATACGTTTGCCCGGTCGGTGTGTGTGTGTGTGTGTGTGTGTGTGTGTGTGTGTGTGTGTGTGTTTGTGTGTGTGTGATTTGGATTTTTAATGTAGCTTTAACTGTTTTTCAGTCATATCGCTACGATGTCAGCAGAGTGTAAGTTTATAGCGATGTCTAGAACTGGGGAATCATGTTGTAGACACGTAGTATCATGTACCAGTGTGTCACATTATCTTCACACCAGGCTGACCAGTCTTAACACTAACCTCTTAAGGCTGGTATCCACGAGAGGGCTGTTAGTAACAGTTTATAAGTCTTTGGTATGACTCAGCCTGGGTTCGAACCCATGTCCTCACGCATCCAAGGCGGATGCTTTAATCACTAGAACATAGGAGCAGTCTAGTTTACCCGGGATAATGTAGAATTTGATGTCGTTGATCTACCCAGTTATATTATAGCTCTGTTTCTAGAAGACAACAGAATGTTCGCCCTTAGAGAGGATTCATTGAGAATCGTTTCTCCTATATACCATGATATATCTTTTTATTTTTGTAAGTGCAGAACGTTTTCATTTACAAAATGACAAAATGCTGATCCTGCAGAGACAAATTATGTGTATATTGCTGGTGATCAATGGTGAAGTATACGTTCTGAACGTGTTTTTGTTTCCTTCCTTGAATGCGTGTTCTCTAAACTCACAAGATGCAATAAAATGGAACAAAAATATTTAAATAGTGAAGGTTGTGGTATGTTAGCTAAGAGTATACAAATCCTGGAAACAAACTATTATGTGATATTTCACCATGCTGTACGCACTCTTTTTCACGTTGCTATGGTAAAGTCATCTTCTCACCTGGAAAATCATTCATTGTTATTGTGTGATTGCCTTTTCCATTAGGAAGCATTCTCCTGTAATTTCTTTTGATACGCATTGTCCCATTACTACAGAGTACTTAACATTTCAAGGAAGGGTTTAGAAGGTAAGGGCAACAACAGAGTTGCTATTTCATTGGACGTAATACAACCTCATAATACCTCGACACATAGCAGTATTGCATGATAAGAACAAGTGTAATGACCATAAGAAGTGTATAATATCGTTTGTAAAGGGGACACGCGTAGCGATCTAAACTAAATTCCTGTAGTTATTCAAACGAAACTCCAAAATGTATCACATGATATCACACACGCGTATACTATGTATCGCAAGGGAACATTTAATACGCATACAAAATTTGTTATTAAAGTCATGATAGTAGTAACAGGGATATCATAGGGATCATGAGAATTAGCACTACAGGACCCTACTTTGTACATTGAGGATACGATTTTTAGAAACAAATGGAACATCTGGGATGCTATAGGGACAATGGGAATTTGGATAGGAAAAAGAGAAATGGAACAGGTGGTACGACGTCACGGTACTCGACACTGGCAACAATGTAGCAACGGGCTGACCTAAATACGCACAGCTACCACTCTAGGTAGGGACAAATACAATAGAGCGACAGATGCATATATAAATACAGAGATAACATATATATGGCAAAATGACGATTAAGATTTTTTGAGGCATATGATGTGGCTCTGAAAAAAGAATTTGGGTTCTTCTTTCATTTTCTCCAGTTCTTTGACCATTTCCTGATTTTCCCAATATTTCCTTTCTTTTTCTTCTTTCCTTCTTATGGAATCCTGTCAGGGTGTCCCAGAACTCTAAATTTCTCTTGCACGTTTATCACGTTCTGATTTAGTTTCTCAGTCTTCTTTTTTTGTTTTGGTTTTCCTTCTCTTTCTTCTTTTTTGTCCAGGTCTCCTTGATTTTCTTGACTTCTTCTTCCAGTACACTTCTTATCAGGTATTCAGCTTTCTTTATATTATCTAAGCTCATGTTGACAAAAGACCATTCTGTTAAAGAGAAGATACTTTTCAAGAAAAATTCCACTTCAATAACAATATTCGAAATCTCCTTTAAGGGTCCTATTCTCACATATTTCGGAGCTTTTCAATTTATCTGCTTATTCCATTATTATCATTTGCAAATGATATCTTGCTACTTTGAGTCTGGCCATAACGTCTAGGCTGATTGGAAACCTCCACTCATTTTGAAGTTTTTCCACCACATAGACTCCATCTACCATCCACACCAATTTGTGATCAATTGTGCTGCTCCTTTTTATTCTGTGTATAATGAAGCAAATGACGAGCGCTATGCTGCATTTATATACTTCATGCACGGAAGTTTAAAAAAAATCTGATATTCACTTCACATTTTATATACTATCCACACAAACGAATGAGAAGAAACAACACACACTCATGTGCTATCCACGCCAATGAGGGAAGAGAAGACACACAAACCCATATACTATCCACACAAACAAACGTGCAAGCATAATAGACACACACATATACTATACACACCATCAAACGAGCAAGTATAAAACATATATTATATACTATCCACACCAACGAAGGAAGAGAAGAAACACAAACCATTATAACATCCTCACCGACGAACGAGCAAGTATAGGAGTGAGTGTTTATAGTCCCACTACACTAAATTTATACGAATTGGCAAATTGAATAGTCTTTCTTATCTAGAGATATTTCTAGCCCTGATATGGGATGAATTTAACAACTCCAAGTACACCTGTCTAATGCTGACACCTTCCTGCCTGACACCACACACGCATCGCCGGCATCAGTCATGCTCTCAATTAATGCGTGTGGCTAGAAGAGAAGAAGTAGGTTGTTAGGCTTCACTCTCCAAATCTTCTGTTTCTGTGATAATGAATACCTGTTCCCTCAGTCTTAACCTGTGCAAGACCCTGGGATGTTGCTGATTACGCCGAGGCTCTCACTCTTGTCTCTGTCTTTCCAATTCCTTCCATTCCTCCTCCTTCCAGGTTTCTCTCTGGGGAACAGTGGGTCGTGGTATTGGATGCAGAGGCTATGGTTGGGATGGTCGCACTGGTCCTGGTTGTGAAGGCGTTCTCGCCTCAGGCTTGACCTCACATTTAGGCCTTAGCAAGAGATGAGGAAAGACACCTTGCTTCATTTTCTTCTTCTCTTCTTCCTTTAACATCATTACCTCCTCTTTATTTCTTTCTTCTTCCTCTATGGCCTTACTAACCAGTTCATCTAAAAGGCGCTTTTCATTTTCCATGTGTATTTGGAGTTCTAAAAGGTTAGCAAGTCTACTGCTCATTCTTAATGTTGACGAGTTAAAGATGGGTAGCTATACTGACGATTGTGAGGCTTTATATACTTGGTACAAGGACGTGAAGGTAAACATCCCCTAACACCCAAACATACCGTTACATGCAACGCGTGGACTTAAAACAAGTGCTCATGATAACGTTTTTACTTTATTACTTACAGACAAATACATGTACGATTGTACAAGACAACGAAAACAATGTGTGGATTTTCGTTTTACAGACAAAAGATAAGTAGGGCTTATAGACACAGTTTATTTTATTTTTAGATTTTGAAACGTGTGGCAAATTGAATGGGTATATCTGCTCTAGATTATTGGGTAACCCTGAAAAGGCTGATTTTTGTTCACGGAAGTAATGACAATCGGTTTTAACTGACTAAGATTGCCTTCCCGTCTGGCAGCAGGCTTTCCTATACGTTACGGCTTCTGCCAAAAGAGTAAGATAATTCTTTGGTGTCTACTCGACAGTCCACAAAACCTCTGTCTGGTCCTTGCTGTTGATGCTGATGCTTTTTTGCTGTTGTTGTTCTGTTTCTTCTAAAGTCCGTATTTCTCAGCCCATTCTTCTTGTTCCTTCTTAACTTCCTCTCTAAAGACCTCTTCAATGAGGTCTTGGACCATGGAGAACATTTTGACATTATTTTTCTTTTCAGGTTTATGTATCAGGTTTAGCCTGACACTATGTAATGTATTTGGGCGTAAGCTTCGTTCAGTTCAGCTAGTCTGAAAGGCATGTTCATAGGCTGACGAGTCAACAATGGATGGTCAGAATGAGGACCCACCCGATTCATATGGTACAAACGCGGACGCAACATCCCTACTTGGATTTAGTGTCGGAACGTTATAATAGCTCATGTCATGGTCGTGGATAGATAGAAAGTCAGAACACTAATTCAGTGGGGTTTGGTAAAGCAAACGACAGACATATTTTTTTTCAATATACAACATTTTTTTATTCAAGTTACAAGGAACAAGGACCAATAAAATTGAACAAGCACAATTATTTGACAAAGTTGACAACGATGTGAAATTATGTGAGATTTCTAATGATGGAAGTCATAATGTCATTGATGTACACTACGTTTCCTAGCTAAAGACAAAAGATAACCAAACGGTCACACAACCATCAATATACTTTTTCATCGTTTGTAGAAGAGTGACGATCAAAATAAGTCACTAAATGTTCTAAAGACTATACCAGACTGCGTTAATGAAGACAATGCACACAGTATTGTCCACACACCATGGAATCGCGGCCTTGTAATTTCAAATTATTGTATCTGGGCATTTCTTCTCATATAGTAAAAAATATCGTCTTCTAAAGGCGGTAATCCATACGATTCAAATACTCCACACAGTTCTCTTGCGGAGAGTAGATGCCTACCCAGTGAAAGATGATTTTCGTCCGTGTTGGTGACATACGCTTGATAGTCTGAAGGTGTGTGATAAGGTTATTCATCTTAAGCGCACACGACAGAATTCCAAGAAGCAAAATATGAACTTTTGTTGAAAAAAGTAATAAAGTTCCAGGTATCCATTTTTCTTGTTGTTTTGTTTCTTGTTTTACAATTAATAATAGGTCATCAATTAAATTCTAACCTTTTGACTTGAAACGATCTGATAAGTAACCGTTTATTCGCCTTGTTTCCCAGCTCTGGGCTAAGATACCTTCTATGCCTTAAATCTCTAGAGTAGTCAATGGATGGCAGGAATGATCACGCAGGCCTTTATACCAATCAGGCAACACGAGTTCTTTCGATATAAGACTCTAAGCCTCGTCCAGATACTCGTCCAATTTTTCTTCCTGACTTATCATTAGACATATATCCTTATTACTTTGACTGGTATAATAGTTTTGAAATCCATAGCAATGATTCTTGACCATGTCCACACGCAGGTGACCAGATTTGTTAGGGTGAAAATGTCCCTCATTGCTACCTTGGACTGGAGTGAAATGAAAAGCCCACAAAGCGTAACCTCCGGCATATTCTTCGAACGAACTGTCTTGGCTAGTGTTGGTTCCTAGTTGTCCGGTAGTTTAATACAACTTCAAGTACGATCTCAAGCAATTTTTCTATTTAAAGTTAGGTTCAATGGGTCTGGTACACAAGGTCTTGTTATCGCGACTAACTTCGATCTTGGACACTTTGTAGTGCTTAAACTCGAACAGATTTGTATTGTGGGTTCTGTTGAGGGATGCATTGCTTAAAATACCAATAATTAAATGTTACTACAATAATGAGGGGCATCTCTTTCGCATCCATTAGGTTTGACACGTACACCATCATAATTACTTTCCATAGTAGGTGTAGTTATAGCAAAGTTCCCATAATGATGATGTGGTACTGAATCACTGAGGCCACTGAATCACTATGCCATCGCAATGTACGGAATCGCACTCGAGTTTACTCGTGCTGTATACTGTATACTTGCTGTGTGAAAGGATTCACCTTTTTCTCTTGGTCTTGGTAGTGACAATGAATTTTTGGTCTTTGAGTTGTCCTTTTCTATACGCTGACCAATATTTTTGTGTCCGTACGGTAAAGTGAAGTAGTTGGGAAGCCGTACTTGCTTCTGGAACACGATTTGATAGACTTTTTCTAAGGGTCGAATGACGAATTGATGTATAGGTAAACCTACAATCTTCTTTGGTTGGTAATTGGTCACTTTAAAGTTTTCATGCTCTTCAGACTGCAAAGCTTATTTTATTACGCCAAAGTTTACCACTTGACTGGTGCGATAATTGAAAGCCAATCCGTTCACTTTACACTCCGTGTGCACTTTTCCTTGAAGGTTACGGTATTCGTAACCGTACATTTTGGGACCACCACTTGCAAAACTTAGAATCTTGTCCTCGATATGTTCCTTTGTCCAGGATCCAAATTGGTTTCCTTCGATATTTGGTTTCTGATGACCCAGACGATCGATGTAGACGCAACTGTCTGTGTCAAAATACAACACGGATCTCCTAAAAGTTCTCCCAACAGTTATAAAGCTTCGTACAGTTTTAAGCGAGCATGGGCTGTCACGTGTGCTGAAATGATGACATTTCTCAATTCGTCGGACTCTACAAAGTCCAGTTCGTATTCGTAATTGACTAAAAGCAAGTCCCCACGAACGACGTCCACGTGTTTCATGTATTTAGTTTTGTCGTGAATCATCTGGATGAAGCAGGAAGGATCTGGGTAAACACGGTCATTGTGCCTTTTTGCCCATCAAACAATTCAATTTCCCTTTGACAAACGATCGCCTTCATTCGTTTATCTCAATGATATCTAAAGTGATGCCTTCCTGCTTCCAGTATTTCTCTTTGAATTTATTTTTGTCTTCGGGAGTGTGAGACCAGGAAGGAAAGCCACTGGCTTCTTGTTTCACTTTCACAAAAGCATTCACATAGTATGTGGAAATGCTTTTCTGACTTTCCTCGCGCTTGTGGCATTTTTCTGTCTTGGGAAAGTGGTACATTTCTTACACTTCTAACAGTTAGTATCTTAAGTTCAGAGCTTTAAACAATTCTACGCTAACCCACGTTTCCTTCAATGTGCGTTCTTCCTGAGTGTGCTGATAAGTGTGGCCTTGGTTGCATGTTTCAGCACAAGTACGGTACAAGGGAAACATTAGCTTTCCTTGGCAACACTGGATAGTACAAGTTCGTGCTCGACAAAACTTTACATTTAATCAATCCTTCGTATTGCCTAATGTTGTCAACGACGATGTGGTCGGTCCGCAATTGGGAGTGTCCTGAGTGAAAGTGACAACATTTGCACACGTAGGGATACAGAGAACACACGTCCAAGTATTTGATCTTTTTGTCCATCTCACAGTCTGTTTGGAACAGCAAACAGGTGGCATTCGTCCGTACTCCGTACGTACAAAATGTTCCTTGGCTTCAGAGGATCACCAGCTTGAAACTTTCCACGATGCGCTTAAACTCGGGATCGATTCTCAATCGCCGATCGTATTCGTGCTCCAACATTTCCACCACTTGGTATCCTTGCTCTTCTAACTTTAAGTGTCGCTGACAAATGGCCTGGTACAACTCATCCATGGTTCGTTGTAAAACTGATTTAAGTGTCACGTTGTGGGTAGCAGAAGGGACATACGTGAAATAAGCACCCGTTAAATTCGTACACTATCTGAGGGTTTCCAAAGTCTCAGCCATCCAATGAATTCCTTTCAATGGCTTTTTTTCACCTCCTCCGTTGCGAGCATGTTGGGTCAATTTGTCTTCCTTGTCGCACAAGTAATTTAACAAGCGTAGGGATTTGTACGAGTTTTGACGTTTGACAAAATTGGTTGTTTTAGGACTGATGACAGCTAGGGTGTTTACGGGCATAAATCGTTCGCGGTACACTAAGGAGCAGGCTTTGGCAATGGTGCAAGCTTTTTTTTCAAAGGATCGTTTCCTCCGTGCTCCAAGAACAGTTCTCAAAATTGTCTACAGCAACGTCATGAAATGTCCACGTCGGACAATACTTTAACATTTCTTCCTGAAAGTTGAATGGGTCCGAGCCGTGAGTCTGGTATCAGGCGTACAAAGCTTCTCGTTGTTTGATTCGCATGTTGTCGCGGTCATAGTAGTGAGATTCAGGTAAATGAGGTAGAACGGCGTGTTAATTGACTTCGGTATTAAAAAAGTGTGGAAATATCCTTTGGCTATTTCTGTCATGCTAAACATTTCACGCAAGTGCCTCAAAGGCATGGCCAAGTAACTAATCAAATCTTTAAAATGTACTTGGTCAACTTTCATGGAAATGATTTTGGCTCCGTTTAGAGTCACGTTAGGACGTTCCGTATAATATCTCAAAAGAAACAATCCATCGTAACATGATAAATTGCGAGTAATCACTGTTGGATAGCGGTGACAATCTCCGTAACGTTCGATGTCTTCTTGGATACACGTCTCGTAGATAGGGTCTAAGATCCATTAGGCGACATCGGCCAATGAGTTTGGTCCCCGAAAGTTTTTCACTTCCTCCAAGAATCTTGCTACAGTAAGAGCAATGAGTCAAGATAGGTTCTTGGATGCACTTCTCACACGCTCGGTGAGCCACATAGAAATTAGGAATGTGAATGATAGTTTATTGCATGTATTGGATGTCGAAAAGGATGAAATTGCATTTGTTTTCTTTTTTTATCTCCATCTTTATGTTCGAAATGATATTATTGAATGTAGCGTTGGTGTTCCAAGTCAGCGGTTTGTTGACAAATATTGTATCGCTTCCTTCCTGAACAGACGTGTACATTCGCATTATTGACACGTATACTTTGTCCGCAAGTAGGGCACAATCCATGAAGTTGACAAGCACTTTTATGCTGTGAACCTGGCTTCTTGAGATTTTGTTGGTAACGAGTTGAACTGCTAAAAGTGCGCTGACAAGCAGAGCAATGCACTCGTTCTTGTCCTTCGTCTAAACATTGCTTACAGACTGAACATTCCTCACATTAAGATCCGCAATCCGTGTGTTGCTATCGATTGTTATAGCCATAGTCATATTTCCCACAATAATATGCATATGACAGGAATGAAGTGATACTGGTAATGATATCCAAATGTTCATCTTGATGATAGACGTGAATGTATTTTCCGTCGTTGACATCTTTGTTTCAAAACAACAGTGGTCGGCGCACTTCTTCAGGGTGAACTTTCAAGGTGTAAAGTGGAGCCAAGACGTCTTGCATTTTTTCATTTCAGGAATGCAACAGGTTGTGTCTTTCGCTATCCCCGCTTGCTGTAACATAAGTTCTGCCTCTCTTTGTTGTTTGACTCGATTAGATTTTCGAATGTTCTCCCAGTTTCTTTTCTATTTCTCCGTGTCGATCTTGTCGGCATACGTTCGTCCCACCACGATGGTACAGGCTAAACACATCTTGTCTTGAAGATTGTTAATTTGGAAGAGCCTCTTTTTGTTGTTGCGAAGTTCATCCACCAAAACGACTTTTGCATCCTGCCCCTTGGGGAAGAGAAATATGGGTCAAGAACAGTGTCGCCGTTCCATCGGTGATGTGAAACTTGTCGTTGGATTGCTGTACGTGTTGTGTCTTGTCGATGAATTTGGAAGGTGTCAGTTCTGATGGACTTTATAACTTGATCCAAACGGCAATTTGTCATGATGAAATGAAAATCTCAGAAGATCGTTTTCTTTGGCTTCACGTTGCCGTTTCAGTGTGGTTAACAAATAATCCCACACATCTTTGATGAATCCTTCTGCTTTCTCCAACGGTACGTCGGACTTGAATTTTTTAAACTTCACTGCGTACGTGTAGGCCGTGGTTCTAAATTTGCTAGAGGAGCGTTTGTCAGTCTCTCGAATGAGATAGTACTTTTCCGGGTTTACTGATGGAAATGGACCTTGGTTTGGTGTAGACTCTCTAGATTTGGATTCTGGTTCATTCATCTGATCTTCAAAATCACTGGTATGAATTTGTGCCAAGATTTCAGTTACTGTGTGAGGTGATAAATCATGTTTCTTCCTCTTACTTGCTTCTTATTTCTTTACGAAATGATGCGATCGCTTCATCTTGATTGAAAAATATAAAATGACTACATATGAAACGCCATGGACCCCTACATGTTCATATCAGACCAGTGCATATATAAAGGCAGGTGACTTCTCTCTCAGTATTCATTCTGCTCTCAAACCGATCGCACGATGGAAGAACCCACACAGGTCGAACTTCTGATTAGAGCTTTGGGAGGTGTCATACGAAAGTATTCTTCAGACAAGCCGACGGACTACTCTTACTCCCTTCGCTTAAAGTCAAATTGATTACTATATCTGCCAGAACAAAGGGCAAAATGTCCCAATTGTCTTAAAAACAAAATCAGTGCTAGAAGAGACAAAGGTTGAGATACCTGTTATCATTGTCAATATAGAGGACATTGGCCTTCAGAGTTCCCAAAGAAACAACATGAGAAGGAGGAGGAAGATGGGATTCCATCGGCAAAGGAAAAACTCCAAGTCGTTCCAAAAGAGAAGAAAAGAAGGAGAGAAAAATGGAGGAGGAAGAGGAGGAAAATTCTGTGAAAGTGAAAAAAGACAAAAAAAACAGAGAAAATGAACAAAAACAGACACAGAAAAAGTGTATGAACTATTTTTAAGAACATGTGTTGTATTGTGAATTGGATTGTAAATATTTGTACCAGAATAGGCAAGACGGTAAAAACTTAAGTGTCTCTTGGCTTTGATTGTTTATAATAATAAGGACCTACACTTGTACACTCACAACACGAACATCATAGGTTTAAAGAAGGGATTATGAGTGTTAATTGATTTTGGAAACATGAATAGTCTCTCTTTTCGAAAGCACTGTAAAGGACCCTTGGGTGTTTGTTTTCGTTTCCTTAGAACATACTCTAAAACGAGAAGCAATCCGCTTTAACTGTCTTAAACCTTTACCACCGCCAAGGCCAACTTGTGGACTTGCTCATATCAATGATTTAGTGGAAATCAATATGTGTGGTATTTTATGGTTAGGTTGTTTGGCTCAAGGTATTTTGCTCTTGGGTCGTAATAATGTAGTTTGATACATTTGTTTAAGACCTCTTAACTTAGCCAAATTGTCCAAGAGTACCGGGACCTTTTGTCGTTCACTGTTCTCTTTCTCTTCTAGCTTTTGTTTCTTCTCTATTTCTTCTTCTTCCTGTCGATTCCTTCTTGCCTCTTCTGCTAGCTAATGCTGAACAAGGAGAAATGTTTGTTCTGCCTCTTTCTGCTGCTGTAAGTTTATCCATGTTGCGAAGGTACAGGTATACGAAGTCTTGCGAAAAGAGAAAATCTACTAGATCCCAGTTATAATCAAGCTCTTCGGGAAGTAGCGCTGTGCTCACTTTAGTAGCCGCTGATAACCATCTCTTTTCGTCTCCACAGCCGGAGTACCCTAATTCATCATCTTCTTAAGCTCAATCAGTTTACAAAACAATGTCGCATCGATTGCCTGTGCACAGACGCTAGCGCACCTATATAGGGAATGTGACGTCACATGTAGCTCTCTTCGGATTGGAAGACACACTACGCGAAGTAACCAAATTTTGTATCTTGTATTAGGATTGTGAACAATTTCAATCCGTTTCGATCTCGTCTCTCATTATAAATAAGCGCGGTTCACTTCGTTCCCTTCACCTGTTTAAGCCACAAAAATGTGGATAGACGTTGCATCCTCTACTCCTGTAACGTCGATGCTGTTCTTTAGGGATTTACCCATGTATGTAAAAACAATATGAACCATTATTAGAATCAACAATAAATTACTCGGCTTTACAAGCAAATTCCTTTCCATGCTGCCTTCATTTGGATATTAACATAAGTAAACAAAAACAAGTCTTCGCAAATTATCTTGTAAATCTAAAAATCTAACAACTGGAAACTTCCTGATATCCTTTGACCTCGCTATCAACTCATACAAGGACTCTAAATCTGAGTAAAGTTACTTAAATCCTGACGGCAATAACATTTGCTATGTATATCTATATTTTTGTAACTCTTGGTACATGATTGTTATCTATTTTTGTAATTTTTTATATGTGGCTGTAAACTGCAAAGATTATGTTTTGTTAGATTTTGCCTCTCAGACAGTGTCTTTTAAGAGCCTAAAATGACATAGGATATATAAATAGATGCTCAGAAATGTGTTGGCAATTACTAATGATAATCTTAATAATAAAACTTAATGACAACTTTGGGTTCATTTCTCATTGATTGATGGGGTTTGGGTGGTTTTAAAAGAATTTAGTTACTTCCAATTGGTTGAGCAAGTTCACACGAATAGACAAGTTCACGACTGGGTATTAAGATCCGTCACATGGGGTCTATTTATGAAATATAGCATTAATAGAATGAAAGAATTAGGAAATCATATTCATTCATATTTGGAGTCATCATTTATTTTGTTTCTGTTGCAAGCCTGCTGATGTCGTTTAATGTTGTATTTAGACATTACTCTTGAGGAAAAACAGTTGGACTAGCAGAAAATGAGAGCTCATTATCTGGAATATAATATTATTCTGAAACTATTGCGAGGTATTCAAAAGAGTCTTACAGGTCGTCATTTTGACAAAATCCCGATTCTTGGCAGACTAGTACATTTCCTTTTTTGAAATTTATTCGGAACTTTTCATTTATTTGGACTTTCATGGAACTTAGGAATATTCTGAATTTCCAACACAATACTCTTAATTCCTGCCATATTTTTATTTATAACTTTCATAATGAAATTATTTTTACGCTTTACACAACGTGCTGGTTTTACTTCTTTCTATTACTCAGTTTTGTGGTTACATTCAATGTGTTTTGATTGATAAGCGTGCAATTTGATAAAAGTCAAAACCGTTTGAAAAATGTTTTTATAGTTTTCCTCTTCTGTCGACTAAAAAAGCAAATTATTGATTTTTTCTTTTAACAAGGATCTTAAACTGAGAATAATTTCAGCAAACAAATTTCTACATTTTACTTCACGTTTTCTTTCTTGTCTGGAAAGGAAATACGTTGAAATATATATATATATATATATATATATATATATATATATATATATATATATATATATATATATATATATATATATATATATATATGTATATATGTATGTATGTATGTATGTATGTATGTATGTATGTATGTATGTATGTATGTATGTATGTATGTATGTATGTATGTATGTATGTATGTATGTATGTATGTATGTATGTATGTATCAGTCAGTATTTCCTTAGTATTTTATGACTAAAGTAAGCCCTATCTAGCTTCTCTGGCAAATAAAGTTGAGGTACGCGTTAAGTTGAGATTATCAAAAGCAGTTTATTGCTTGGAACGGGCTCTTTAATAACACAAGAGAGTAAGCAAGATAATACCACACGTGATACAAGTTACCACTATATCCAAGTAAAATAATACAACACATGATACAAGTTACCACTATATCCAAGTAAAATAATACCACACATGATACAAGTTACCACTATATCCAAGTAAAAAAATACCACACATGATACAATTTACCACTATATCCAAGTAAAAACATACCACACATGATACAAGTTACCACTATATCCAAGTAAAAACATACCACACATGATACAAGTTACCACTATATCCAAGTAAAATATACCACACATGATACAAGTTATCATTATATCCAAGTAAAAAATACCACACATGATACAAGTTACCACTATATCCAAGTAAACAAATACCACACATGATACAAGTTACCACTATATCCAAGTAAACAAATACCACACATGATACAAGTTACCACTATATTCAAGTAACAAAATACCACACATGATACAAGTTACCACTATATCAAGTAAAAAATACCACACATGATACAAGTTACCACTATATCCAAGGAAATTATACCACACATGATACAAGTTACCACTATATCCAAGTAAACAAATACCACACATGATACAAGTTACCACTATATCCAAGTAAAAAAATACCACACATGACACAAGTTACCACTATATCAAGTAAAAGAATACCACACATGATACAAGTTACCACTATATCCAAGTAAAATAATACCACACATGATACAAGTTACCACTATATCCAAGTAAAATAATACCACACATGATATAAGTTACCACTATATCCAAGTAAAATAATACCACACATGATACAAGTTACCACTATATCCAAGTAAAAAAATACCACACATGATACAACTTACCACTATATCCAAGTAAAATAATACAACACATGATACAAGTTGCCACTATATCCAAGTAAAATAATATCACACATGATATAAGTTACCACTATATCCTAGTAAAATAATACCACACATGATACAAGTTACCACTATATCCAAGTAAAAAAATACCACACATGATACAAGTTACCACTATATCCAAGTAAAAAAATACCACACATGATACAAGTTACCACTATATCCAAGTAAATAAATATCACACATGATACAAGTTACCACTATATCCAAGTAAACAAATACCACACATGATACAAGTTACCACTATATCCAAGTAAAAAAATACCACACATGATGCAAGTTACCACTATATCCAAGTAAAAAAATACCACACATGATACAAGTTACCACTATATCCAAGTAAAATAATACCACACATGATACAAGTTACCACTATATCCAAGTAAAATAATACCACACATGATAAAAGTTACCAGTGTATCCAAACAAAATAGTGGCCCCAAGTGGCCGAGTAGTCTAAAGCGCTCCCCGTTCCGGATCACTGCCATCTCACCTCTTCTGCTTGCGTGGTTTCGCGTCTAGGATTCGGCGAATGTGGATAGGTGAGAAAGGTTGCCAGTAGTTTCTCGTGGGTCGGTAGTTCTTTCCGCTGATATCCCTGTCTCTTCCTGCACCATTAATACTGGCCGCCATGTATAGCCTATCGTGTGCTGAAAAGGGCGTTAATCCCCAGAATAACACCAACAACAACCAAACTAAATAATACCACACATGATGCAAATTACCACTATATCCAAACAAGATAACACCACACATGATGCAAGTTACCACTGTATCCAAACAAGATAATACCACACATGATACATGTTAACACTATATCCAAGCAAGATAACACCACACATGATGCAAGTTACCACTATATCTAAGCAAGATAATACCACAGATGATGAAAGTTAACACTATATCCAAACAAGATATCACACATGATACAGGTTACCACTATATCCATGTAAAATAATACCACACATAATACAAGTTAACAATATATCCAAGCAAGATAATACCACACATGATACCGGTTACCACTATATCCAAGTAAGATAATACCACACATGATACAAGTTACCAGTATATCCAAACTAGATAATACCACACATGATACAGGTTACCACTAAATCCAAACAAGATAATACCACACATGATACAGGTTACCACTATATCAAAGAAAGATAATACCACACATGATACAAGTTACCACTATATCCACATAGTTTTTCTATCGATGACGAGATTGAAGAAGTTTCTTAATGATAACAATCGCTGCACGTCTTAAAGAGGCTGAAAACTTACCGTCTCTACTCGCGTGCAAGTAGAGTCAAACTAAAGACAATAAAGATCCAGATCTGCCGTTGCATAATGCCGTTCAGATGATGTTTGTTCTACTAATTATTCTTTAAAAAATTCAATTACCTAGATATGCCGGCAATTTATGCTCCTTCAGATCTGGTTCTTTTCAGTCTGTAGTTGTTCTAGATTTATAAGTGGGTACAGACAGTACTTAGCATACCAGCTTGCAAGATAAACTATGTCTTCAAAAATGGCTTCTTTGATGTATATTTCCAGAGCATGGATAACTAATTTCGAAGTAATTTGTAGTAGTTTATGCAATATGCTGCGCACGGCAGACAAAAAGGATTATTTAGAAATGTTTTATTACCATAATAGTGACCATCAGATAGAGTGGATTACAATATTGACACCAAAAGCAACAGATTTTACTTTTCTTGGCGCAGTTGAATGATATTACATAACGACAATTTAATTCGCGTCAGATGGCTCTCAGCAGAAATCGCTTACACGGCATCTTTCTATCTGTAGTTTTCTCATCAGCTTTGTATCAAATCTTCGTATACATACGACTTATCATTATATGTATCTTTAGGCGTGCAAGCAACCTCACTTACCTATTTGACAATTTTCCAGGTACTTTTCAGTTCCAATATGAATTTCTAACGACCTCGCTTTACTTATATCAACACATAAATTCAACCCGACCAAATGTGATAAATTATTTGGGTAATTTAATGTATATTTGAGCATTTTGTATCCTTTGTACCTACGCTTTTTCCAGACACAATGAGTCACATTATTAACGCTTAAAATCGACTGTTCTATGAGTAATTATTAATTTCATTCAGTTTATCAATACTTCAGTTAGAAAATGGTCACTTTATACGAATTTATTTGCGACGATCAACCTTTACCCAACAATATACGTAAAATTTTGCATTTTTCCAATGCATGACATCGTCTATTTCATAATCGTGTGTACTTCTAAAACTATATGCACTCTTGATATATATATATATATATATATATATATATATATATATATATATATATATATATATATATATATATATATATATATATATATATATATATACATATATACATATATATATATATATATATATATATATATATATATATATATATATATATATATATATATATATATATATATATATATATATATATATATATATATATTGACGCTGTCAGTTCTTCATATATAACAGTTGAGATATGATTTCAATCAGATTGTAGTAGTTGTTGTTGTTGTTGTAGGGTTTTGACGCTATTTTTCAGCACAAGATACATGGAGGCCAGTAAAATAAACAATCTTGAATAGGATAGATCATTTAGAGATCAAGCTGACTTAATTTTAACAGATGTGCATGAATTATTTTACTACCTTAATGAATGGTGTCTGGTTTCAAGAACGAGCTAATAATATGTGTTAATTACAGAGGTTTATTGGATGATTACATTTTGCTACAAAGTTTAGAACCAGATGGAAACAATGTTTCAATAGACTCTTATCCACAACTTCTGTTCTTCGAGATGTTTCTTGTAATCTATGTAAAATACACAGTCCTTTTGGATTGTGTATTCGTAACTATTTTAACAACAAGTAATGGGAGGAAATAATTATAGCAGCGATATATACCGAAGTAAAAGGAGCTGTTATATTTCTATTATACAGAAAAGATGGAACAAGATATAGGTAGTCCGAAATGGATAAACTAAGTGTTCAGTCTGAGAAATATCACAAACTTTTAATATGAACCTATCTTAAAATATCTCTTTCTCTGAGAGACGTTATCTTAAGAGGTGAAAGGGGATTTATACTCTTGATTTAAGTGTTTGCGTATTTCATAGTGCTATTATGATTTTTACGACGTAGAAAACAGACTTATTTCGAGACTTAAATCAGTTGTTGGGTTCTATTTTAAGAACAATAAAGCTTCTAACAGCTGTGGCAATATACTCTTGTAGTGTGGCAAATAAAAGTAAGATAAAGGCAAATTCTCAAATTAGCATTAGACCGATGCGGTGACAGAACAATGGTAGTCAATAGGGATGCATCGCGAACTGTTTTCGGAAAAGGAAGTAATATCTTCTACAATCTATCGGCTCTTAAGATAAAAATAAATATGAAAGAATGTCACGAAAGTGTTTCGTATTCTGGAAAATATTTACACTTTAACTCTGTAAAGAAAGCATTTTAAAATCAGATCGATCACCTTTGTCATGAATTGTATATTAACAAGAGAAGGAACACAGTAACAACCTTATTAATTACCCTTCGTCTCATTATATTTTATACGTGTAATATATTGTCTTTTTATTCTTAGCATTTTTAAATCCTTTTCCAGTTTCATATACTTCAATCAAGACTGCCTGCAAGGAAAGAAAAAAGATTTAGCAACATGGATATTTATGGAATTAATATACATCAAAAGACTGTTAAAACGTCATGACAGTCCAGGCCATTAAAACATTCTACGTTTAAAACTACAGGCACATCAACCCATTCAATATTAGTTGGAACTTTATAAAGTTGAACTTGCTAAAAAGAAACTATTACCACATTTTAAGATTTAATTCACAATTCTGTTGTATTTTGGGGAAATTAATTATATAATGCATTTGACAAAACTTGGCTTTCCCTCTTTCCTGTTAGCTTAATTTAAGACTATAGAGTCGTAACAGTATGTATGTATGTATGTATGTATGTATGTATGTATGTATGTATGTATGTATGTATGTATGTATGTATGTATGTATGAATGTATGTATGTATGTATGTATGTATGTATGTATGTATGTATGTATGTATGTATGTATGTATGTATGTATGTATGTATGTATGTATGTATGTATGTATGAATGTATCTATGTAGGTAGGTAGGTAGGTAGGTAGGTAGGTAGGTAGGTAGGTAGGTATCCACTCACTTATTAGTTAAGTGATGAGTCTTCAAACAACACAGATCTTGGTGTGCCATATCATAAAGCACATGCAGATCAGGTTCTATGCCGTTTGTTCTACTGAATACCCCTGGAAAACTCCACAGCCAAGATCTTTTCTTGCATTATGTTACAGTTGATCTTGAAAGAACTAAGACAAACAAATGATTAGTGGCATAGAGCCTTCCATATGTTCATTATATGTTGGTGTAATGAGAGTGTACTGTCAATAGTGACATTTAGATTTCACATTGACTGTGTGAATTTAATGTTGGTATTTCTGATGCTTATTGTTTGAGGTAGAGTATGTGAAGGGAATGAAAATTTTTTGTGTGGTGTTCAATATGGTTTCAGTTTTATCATCAATCATCTGCAGCTTGTTATATGTCATCCATGACCACATTGGAAATGCACCTCTCTCTGCCTTGGATAGGAGCGTTAACTTCATTGTGGGACCTAGTGGTTAGAGTGTCCGCTTAGGGTGTTGGAGTTCTTGTCATGGGTGTATTCCCGGTCGAGTCATAACAAAAACTTACAAAAATGGTACTAATAACTTCATCGCTTAACGTTCAGCATTAAGAGGTTAGTGTTAGGACTGGTCGTCATGTTGTCAGGATAATGTGACATCATCATGCTACATGTCTGCAGCATGATGCCACAGTGCTAGACATCACTATAAACTGTCACACTGCAGACATCATAGCGATAATACTGAAAAATTGTTAAAGCTACGTTAAAAATCTAAATTACACACACTTCCAAAATTTTAATCAATTCATTATCACCATAGAGTTGTGGCACAGAATATACACAGCTAAATTAAACAGCATTTCAATCTGTCTCTGCTGAGCTGTGTAATACTGTTACTACATCCGATTTTGGTGATTACAAAGTAGTTTTGCAAATTTCCATCTGGAAATAAGGTATTATTACTACGTAAGTTTATAATCAATATAGCATTAGTATTACAACAGGTTTTAAAATTATAAAATCACCAGAGTGATAGATAATGTAGTATTATTACTACATCAGGTTTTAGAAAACCAGTGCCTGAACATATAATAATGTTACTATATAGGTTTTATGGGGGAATAGCTATGTAGTATTGTTACTACATAAAGTTTCAGAGATCACACAAATCAGTGCTTGGCAATAGAATGATGTTATTACATTGATTTGGGGGTAGCTATATAGTATTGTTACTACATTAGTTGTATTTTTGTTACTATACCAGGTTTCAGAGATGTTACTACATGGGTTTGTGGGATAGCTATGTATTATTGTTACTACATCCGGTTTTGGAAGTCATTAAATCAGTGTTTGGAAATAGAGATAGAGCAATGTTGCTAAATGAGTTTTGAGGGATATCTATGTAGTATTGTTACTACATCGGTTATGGAAGTCACAAATCAGTGCCTTGAAAGAAGGTAATGTTACTAGATGGGTTTGGGGTAGGTATTAGAGCAATCCAGTATTGTTACACAGGTTTCAGAGATCACACATTAGTGCTTGGTAATTTTACTACACGAGTTTGGGGAATAGCAGGAGAGTAATGTAGTTTTGTTATTACGTCATTTGTAGTATTGTTATTGCATCAGATTCTGGAGATAGAGTGATGCTACTACTTGTGTAATATTGTTACTATATCAAGTTTTATAAATTACAAAACTGTGCTTGGCAAAAGGATAATGTCACTACATGAATTTGAAATTAAGTATATAGTATCGTTACAAGTAAAATTCCTTTGAAAAGGATAAGCAAAAAATTCAGTTTTTTTATTCTGACAGCCATTGAGTTTCAGGCTGAAATAGAAAAGTTGCAGGCTTAGTATATATTGTCTGGGCTCTATCGATAGCAACCAGCGTTTCTGGTGGTGTTAGCAAATTAATTTAAATGTGATTACATCGAAGTGTACGTGTCTATTCAGAGCTGCTTTCAGCGGCACGAAGCAAACTGTATCCGGTGGATGTAGAGGATAAAAGAATTAGCATGGCGAAATTAGAGATAGTGTTGCGGAAATGGAAAATCACCGAAAAATCCGAGCACAGATATAAATAAATCGTGCGATTGCGGATTTGCAAACAGTGAAGTCGATTAAGATTGACCTTTTTGACCTTTTTGTTGCGACCTGCCTCACTGATAATTGCACCGCAAATTGCCTGGATAGTGCCGATCGGCTCAGCATTTCTAGTTGCTTTATAGCTGTATACAACCTATATAATAAGTATGCGTTAATGTTACTACTTTCTCGAATTATCATCAACGGGATTGCACATGTTTGTGTTTCAAGTCATGGGGGATAGGGGCTGTGGCTTTGGGTAAGGACACAAGGGGGTGGTAAAAAGGCAAAATCCCCACAAAACTACTACTTAGCTTTTATTACCTAGGCATCATAAAGCAATAGGTTAAAATGCTTTTAGAACCAACAAAACAATCTTCTACCCCAAAAGTAGTAGTAGTGATAATAATAATAATAATAATAATAATAATAATAATAATAATAATAATAATAATAATAATAATAATAATAATAATAATAATAATAATAATAATAATAATAAAATAATAATAATAAATGATGATGATGATGATGACGAGGATGATGATGATGATGATTTCACATGCAGAACTATTTCAAGACACTGGAAATACGGTTTTAAAATTAGGTTTTATTGGATCATTTAAAAAAATGGATTAGATAAATTTATCTCGAAATGGATTTTAAAATGTTTACGCATACGTCAGTTCATCACTGTACTAATATACCGTTGCTAAATGATCATTTTTGTTGTCTAACAAATTATTTTTAATACCTTAATTATATTTTATTAAGTATACATTTTATGTTATTCGGTGGAAATATTTCAAAATTTATTTTAAACAATTCGCTTTTATATATTAGGCTGCAGGTTAGTTTGTTTCTTTGATTTTAACGGCACTTTCAACGGAATGAGTAATGGGAGCAAAGAGCTTCTCGCAAGGTCACACTTAGCAAATCAGGTCAGTACTGGATGGGTAAACTTGATTACAAATTCGATGCTCTTCCAATTGAGGCTCCTCTTTTTGAATGGCGAAAGATCTTTTATATTATCTACATATGACATGTCTTCTTATACTAAGAAACGAAACTAATTTGTCCCTCTGGCATACTCATGGGTAACGCCTAAATGAATAAATACGGTACCTCTGTAAAGGACGATCTTTTCGAAGATACGGCTTTCTCACATTTGTTGCGCATGAATGTATTAATATAATAGAGTATCTTAAACAATCGTGAACATTCAAGACCTCGGGTCGCACGTACTGATAACTCTGTCTGCAAATTTGGTAATTACAACTTAGGAAATGTTGAAGCAAGTTACTTTTAACAAAGGCGACTATAGAATGAAAATTAGTACATGGATTATGTTGCTACTAAATTACTGTTAATGATCAAGCTGTAATAAGATACCGAAGATAGGCGGTTTAAATTTAAAAGAAAGGTCAAAAGATGACATCATTTCAATTTACGGTAACGTAGCTCTCTGTTTTTGTCTAACAAAGTGTAAACGTCAAATGGCAGCAGATGTGACATTATCAGCTAGCAAACTTATTGTTTTTTTCCAGTTGACGGACAAGTTTGTGGAAAACTGACGGACGACGGTGTGAATGTGATATTTCTATGAAATAGGAGAGGATTAATGTCTCAATATATATGACAAAATCATTCAGCAGGGAAGGAAGGGATCTCCTCGTTCTATTTCAAAAGCTTCAAAGTATTCTCTCTCTCTCTCTCTCTCTCTCTCTCTCTCTCTCTCTCTCTCTCTCTCTCTCTCTCTCTCTCTCTCTCTCTCTCTCTCTCTCTCTCTCTCTCTCTCTCTCTCTCTCTCTCTCTCTGATAAAGCTTCTTGACGAAATAATTTCTTAATTTACGTTCAGTTCTTTTTCAGAGTTTCTAAAATATTTTAATCGTAAAATATTTACGAAACATTTGCAAAGTGCGATTTCAGTAATCGCTTCAATAATATCTGCGTAGATGTCAAATTCCTCATGACATTGCGATTTTGAAGAAACATGCATATTTATCCATATTTAGGAAACAAATTATGTATCTAATAAAATCACCAAAATGAGACACGAACAAAGGCTTTATAGCCTCCAGTTTCACCTACAGCATGCATTAAAAAGCTCATTGATTTATATTAAGACAACTGTTCTCCGTTCCAATCAAAATATTAACCCTCAGGGAGAAATTTGGTCTTAGATAAAAAAAAGGCTTGCACAGTTTTGGACAGTTGCAAGTAATTTCCATTGGATGTCTGATGTAGATGAACGCGATTTTTTTTCTAATGCGAAAACTCGTTTGCCTCTATAATTGATTATCGACCACTTTCATACAAACAAATTGCTGAAAATTACAGAGTTGGGACAATACAAAGAAAATTTTGGGAAATATTGAGCTATTTGAAAAAACATGTGCCATAAAATTATAATTTCCAGAATATTGATTATTAATAAAAGAATAATAGAGAGGATGAATTTAGCTTGGATGGGAGTGTCAACATTATTTGGCGGTTCGAGAAAGCAATCTGATTAGCTAAGATAAATGATGAGGGGAAGGGTCCCAATCGAATTTCAAGCTTTTAAAAAATGTAGCTGCGCGAAATTAGACAAAATTCTGAGGGAAGCCGGAAAGAGAAAAAATAATAGGTAATTTCTTATGTTAAATAAATCGTTTAAGGAACATCTGGAAATTTGAGAGACCTGGAACCAGATAAGAGACAGAGGTGATGATAAGCAAGTGATGTCTCGAAAAGACACAATGGAAAAATATATCTCCATATCAGTGTAGCTCAGTGGGAAAGAGCACTGTCTCCAAACAAAATGGTTGATGAGAGAGAGAGAGAGAGAGAGAGAGAGAGAGAGAGAGAGAGAGAGAGAGAGAGAGAGAGAGAGAGAGAGAGAGAGAGGGAGAGAGAGAGAATAACAAAAACAAGGAGAAAGAAAAATACAACGCCGACCTATCAGAACCATGATTTGGAAAACACCAGAAGCAACCAAGTGATGCTGACATGCTGACTTACCAGCGATTTGAGTGCGATCAGTTATTCAATTGTATGATGAAATTTGTGTTGTCGGTGTAACAGAACGGCTAATTGATTTTCGCTTAAAATTTGTAACATATGTTAAGTTCAATTTCATTTTCTTTATGTTATTGAATAAATTGTCCTATTTTACATATGGGAGCTCGTGTTGTTTTTTACTTTATTTTTGCTCAGATTTCTGTTAAATAATTTTATATTTTATTTGATGTTTACTCCGGGCAATTACACCGTGGTCGATCACGCCTAGATATAGATAACCAACAGACATAAGAAATGATTAGACATCGTCTCTACCTTTCGACGATAGGCAGACAATCAATATAACTGGTGGAGGAAGAACCCTGGAAACACGGTAGTAAACACCGACCCACTGGAGTTCTAATCACAAGCTTTCTCATATACCCACGTTGGCCGAGCCGAGATTCTACCCCACGCAGATTGAGTAATCAATAATGGCAGGTGCTTTAGACCACACGGCCATCCGGGAACCCACAGGGATTTTTGTTAAGTTCTGAATATTTTGTTGTAACTATTTCTTTTGTATCTGTCTATAATCGATAGACGAAGTAAACTTTTATAAAATGATATGCAGCTACACACTCAGTACCACGGACACAGATATATAAGGGTTAAGTACAAAATTTTAATGGCAGCGACGTAAACCTTTTGGGAAAGGAGACAATTTTACTATTGAGCAAAGAGCAAAATGCAAAATCATGCGCTCTTAAAGTACTCCCAGACTTGGATAAAATTTACGTATGTAATTTAGTCATATCCTAAAATTTTAATATGATACCAGAAGATGATTCCGGTGATGGAAGACCGTTTGCTACCATTGACGTGGCTTCTGCGACGGTGGAAACTAATGAAGTTGCTTGATATACAGTTGAAAATACTTCTATTATTGCAAGCATTAAGTCGTCAACTCTTTTTAAAATACAGAAGAGATCATTTCAAGCTTTGGAACGATTGGGCAACATATATTCAGCATTTATTGACTCCTGATCAAAAAGAGATACGGTTTGAAATCACCCAACAGCTACAAGCCAAAAGAGTGACCAGATATAGTTACAGTTGATGAAACTTGGATTTACCTTTTTCTATCCCGATTCAAGAGAAAATAATAAAGTTTGGTTTAAAGAAAATGAGCAGAGACTACAAATCGCTTGATAAAGTGAAAGTCGGTGTTTTTTCCAGCTGAATTTAATAAAACGTAAATATGTTGTAAAATTAGTAGTAGTAGTAGTAGTAGTAGTAGTAGTAGTAGTAGTAGTAGTAGTAGTAGTAGTAAACGTTATTGTCGTTGCATGATTTACCGGCATACAAGCACAATACTAACTAAATGGTGGAAACTGAAAGTCAAGCTCTAGAAGTGTAACTATAAAGAATTTCCGTTAAACAAGAATACAAATCATTCAAAGCTAGGGGCCCCGAGTGGCCGAGTGGTCTAAAGCACTGTCCGTCACAGATCACTGCCATCTCACCTCTGTCTGCTTGGGTTCGAGTCTAAGATTCGGCGAATGTGGATATGTGATAAAGTTTGCCAGTAGCTTCTCGTGGGTCGGTGGTTCTTTCCGGTGCTTTCCCGGTTTCTTCCTCCACCATTAATACTGGCCGCCATGTATAGCCTATCGTGTGCTGAAACATGGCGTTAAACCCCAAAACAACAACAACATTCAAAGCTAAACCCTTGCAATAATCAAACAGTAGGTACCAAACGATAAAATCAAAAAACAGATATGACAGAATTCAGTAAAATGTATATAATAATAAAGAACAAGGTAGATCATGCACAATCCTTCAAATATAGTCAAATTTCCCTATGCAAATTGCATTTCCTCGATTTATTTTAACTTTGCATAATTGTTTGGTGCTATTTTGGGTGATCGTATATTTTAGCACCCTGATTGTCATAAAGACATGCAATCTATATTTGCCATTACTATATAATATGATTTATTTCAATACGTTTCATTACTCGTTTCAAATAACGTACGCGGTATCCAATAGTTTTATTTAGAACGATTGTGATGTGTTGAATTTTGAAAACTCTTAGAAGCTTTGGTTAAAGGAATTGTATCAAAGTCAATTTAATTAAAGTAGAAAGGGCTAGAGATAGTTAGATGATTATTTTCATTTCATCTCTGAACGTCAAAAGGGAATTCGTTCTAGCCGACGTAACATGACCGAGTCAGATGCTATGGTACAAGAGAATGACATAAGACCTTTCCCCAAAATCGGCAGGGTTAAAGGCAGCAGCTAGCTATACATGATAGTTCAAAGTAATGATTAATTACGGCATGATTAGTTGTTTAGTTTTCTTGTCAATCCAAACATTCTACGAACAGGTTTAGGAAACAGTCTATTCCGATTGGTTAATATGGATTTATGGGCGTAACTCTGTAAGAAATTAAAGGTTTTTCTTTAGGAAAATTCAGCAGTCTTCAATCTTACTTGGAAAAGAGTGGTCACGACTCCGGGAGATCGTGTAAGATGCTATCTCGTGATTTGGCAGTAAAGCGGGAGAGTTTGTCTCAGCGAGTAGGCAAACTCTACATTTGAATTCGTAAAAAGTACGTCTTCATTATTGAGTAAGGGGCCAGATAGTTGTCTCAGTTAGGAGACAGACTCTACGTGAGATTCGTGGAAACGAATCAAGAAACGGCAAAAGGAAACAGCTTTCCTGGATTCACGTGAGAAATCCCTGAACAATCATAGGACCAGAACAAATTCTACGCAGAAATCTAAGTCCAGACGATTGTTAAGTCAGAGTTCGACGGACAAGAGTCCAAGACGAAAAAGCTAGACAAAGATCGACAGAGCAGGGACGAACGGAAGTCTTGATGTCTGCATAAATTAGGTGATGAAGTCTCTCATAGTTACACTCAAAGGTCACATCTCATTGGCAATGAGGGTAGCAATTTAACGTTCAAAGTAATTTTACATTTAAAGAAATTTGTATTGTCTTTTTTATTTGAGTACAGGTTAGTACCATTTTTCCTTCTTTTGTAACTAAGTCATTGATTTCTTTCATTTGAAATTCTGTTGATAACTGATTAAATTTTATATTTGTTCATTGAAAGGGGGTTCGTCGTGTTTATTTCTTCAATATACTTGTTCAGTGATCTGCATTCTTCTTTCTATCTATCCACACTGGGTAAATTACACCGCGCGCGAAGATCATTCCCTAGCAACGAACCGTAGTGAAAGAGGTTGGTGTGTTTATTTTTTGCACGCCGCCAATTTGTCACAACGATATATATATATATACATATATATATATATATAGATAGATAGATAGATAGATAGATAGATAGATAGATAGATAGATAGATAGATAGATAGATAGATAGATAGATAGATAGATAGATAGATAGATAGATAGATAGATAGATAGATAGATAGATAGATAGATAGATAGATAGATAGATATGTGTATTTGTGTGTAAATATCATTATCTTTTTCAATACTTGTTTATTTTTAAATCACGATGTGCAAATAATGAGAATTAAATAAATTGCAAATTATGTCTTATAAGAATAAAATTTATGCTGTTCATCTTCCAGTATCCTTTTCTCGTGGAGTAGTAATCCAAGTGTTTGAACAAAGGTTACCAACTAACGACAACAACTCTATGTCGTATGTAAATTTCATTAGTTATATCCTAAATAATCTTCATCTATATTTCATTAAATGTTCATTATTTACTAAAACGTAACACGAACATTTACATAGGTAATCATCAGCATAAAATAATTGGTGTTACCGAACGTTGTTTTTTTTTTAAGTCTGCAAGTCTTAACAAGTCAGTTCTAGAACACGTCAATATGTTACTCTCTCACTTCTGCCATGTCACTTCGCTTACCTAACCATGAAAATGGGTACGAAGTGCAATCACAATGTTTAAATAATGCCTGAACACAAATTGTTATTAAATAACACAATATTGGCTTTATGATGTATCGTTACTCTTATTATGTATTTGAACTCATTTTTACTGCAATTTGTTTAGGTGCAGATTAGACATTACACGCAAATGTTCTTGCTTGAAAATTTTAATACACTACAGGGGATCAAACATTCTGTTTATTTCGTAGCGAATGTAAATTGTGAATTCCAGCTGTCGCATTTGTTTTCTTTGCGTATGAATCTTGAACTCTGCAGCGATTTAATTTATATGGCATATAAGATGACTTCGACAAGGCTATTTACATAATTTACATAGGTGATGTATAGACTCTCTTTATTACTGGAATGCGTTTCCTGGTACACACACACACACACACACACACACACACACACACACACACACACACGACACGAGTGTCTATGCAAGATTAGGAAAGGTTCTAAGAAGAGAGACTCATTTCATTAGACATATTAGATTCGGGAATTTACCCAGAAAAAATGGCTTATTTATTTATTTATTTATTTATTTATTTATTTATTTATTTATTTAGACAGACAGACAGACAGATAGATAGATAGATAGACAGACAGACAGATAGATAGATAGATAGATAGATAGATAGATAGATAGATAGATAGATAGATAGATAGATAGATAGATAGATAGATAGATAGATAGATAGATAGATAGATTCCAATAAGACGGACTAATTTTATTAGATGGGGAGATTGGGGAGATAAAGAACAGTTCCAGGAAGAGAGACTCATTTCATTAGGTAAATAGAGTTGGAAAGGTTCCAAGAAGAAAGGCTTGTTTCATTAGATAGGGAGGTTCGGGAAAGGTTACAGGAAGATAGATAACTTCTAAAAGTTTCTAAAGAGAGATTCTCCTATCATAATATACGGGGATTAGGCAAAGTTGCAAGATTTGATTCTCATTTCATTAGATATATATGTTCCAGGAAGGACCCGTATCATTCGATAGATAAATTCGGAGGGATTCCAAAACGAGATTCACATTTCATTAGGGTGACTTGGAAAAGTTCTAATAAGTGATTCTCATTTCGTTCCATAAATAGATTCGGTAAGGGTTCATTATATGGGGGTCATGTACCAAGTAGGTTTGGAACTAGATTCCAAAAATTTCCAAGACCAAGAAGATAAAAGACAGGATGACTTGTTTTAGGTCGCAAAAATACCCAATAGTTTATTGATAGAATTAAATTCACAAACGGGGTCAACTGATATAATGGAAAACGTAAAGCATTCAGACACATGCAGCGCTTATGTAATGAATGGGTGACGACAAGCAAGGCATCTTATTCTTGACGAGACCGACTTTCCTCAGTCAAGATTCTTTGAAATAATACTCCTGATAACTAAGCACTCAAGTCTACTGATGAGGTTCATGTGGCTGGTGTTTTTGTAACATACAATGAGCCTTCCGATGAGTGTCTCCATCAGTAAGTGGCAAACAGCTAACAGGATGAGAAATACCATATGGAATATAGTACATACGTGTAGAACAATGAATGATTGAGGTGGAATTCGCCTCTTGAATCTCACTGCCATCTCGAAATTTAGTAGAACTAAAATTTCGCAAGACTCTAACTCTTGAGTCAAATTATCAAATGTATCAGATCTTGTATGAGTCAAAGCTATGATATATTTGTTGACTGTGAAATAAAACAAAATTGATATTATTGATTTCGATGGATATACATTTTTCCAAATGATCTCAAGCAAATTTGCTATCTGTACTTCTCACAAATGATATTGCTCGCATGTATCAAGTATTCATTCAGAATATATTTTGCGGTTTAAAATGGGAAATGTAATGCATGCAAAAGATGGGTTTAAGCATGTAGTTTAATGGAAGATTTTAATACGTAAAATTCGTGACTTTTTGAAGCAGATTACTTCATCGTCAGGCACTTTATGCTACTGATTGTTTAGGTGATTCTTATTATCGTATTCCATAATTGTTAAATACGATTTACCTAGGAAACGTACCCTCCAGAATGTTGTTGTTAGCAACGAGAGCAAAGATGTATACAGAAATAGTAATTATATTATTATACGGAATCAGACATGTGGCGATGATATAAATTTCAGCATCACGATTTTCATGCAAATACTTGATGATTCATTATTCTTATTGCTATCGGGTTTTGCAATATGTCTATGATTTTATAAACCATGTACTACCGGTGTATTAGGGTGCAAGACATCAAATTATATTAACCAAGAATATAAACATATCTCGTAAACAGTAATGGCAAGAAAACATTAAGTCTGACTTCGTATTGATACGTCCACAAAACTTGAAAGCAGACTTTGAATGCATGGAGAAACGTAGAATCTATAATTAAGAATGATATAATCAGCTACATCTTATTAAAGAAAGCAGAGTATTCAAAGATAAAAATGGAGTTTTATATGAACAAGGATAAAACGATCGCTGCAAAACAGGCTGATGCGAAACATAAAATACTACCCCAATCCCCATCCCAAAACTTTTCCAAATTAATATCAGTTTTAGAAAAAAAGAATATGAATCAGTATAAAAAATCTGAAGATCTTTAGGACATTTTCAGAAACTCTAGTGGTGACTAAACTATGAGAAAGAGTGTCTAAATATTTTACAGGTCAAATTAAGCCCTTTGTTAATCAGCTCAAGGTTGATTTACTTTTGGATAAAAGATGGATTGAACGGAATACGTGTATATATTAGACCGTTCTAATTTATAGAAACAAAAGCAGACTGTCAAGCATTTGTATCTAGGACTGGAGAGTCAAAGATTAATAGCTTTGCACACCACTATGTAGTAGTATAAGTAATTGATAATCCCGTCTCAAAGACGCCACCACCAAAACGCTATACGTTAACATTTTTGTCAGCAGACCTTTTCTTAGCACAAAGTGATGACTTTTATATGATAAGTCTTTTCTAACATATTTCGGACAAAATTTGTTATACCAGGATAGCGGTGTCTCTGAGAGAGGATCAACTCAACTGCCTTTACTACTATTACAGTTTCTTATACTTCTAAACAAAAAAAAAAGTTTTTTTTAGACAAAATTTCATATTAAACAAAACAATATTACATATAATCTCATATAATCTCATTCTCAGTAATTCATGTTGGATTTGATCTGACAAAGACATTTTGTAAGAGATTTAATTAAATCAAATCAGCATCAAATTATACTGGTATAAAACTTAATATAATAAGCGATTGTATTAAAAAGCTGGTTACCATATATCACCAAAGTATGGATCGGTATGGTTATTTGCGACTGAAAATGATATGATATTAGCGGGTTGGGAAGATGATTTGATGACATTTATTGATAATATTGTTTATATTTCATTTGATAATGATATTTCTAAAACAGTAAAAATGTTTAAATAATAAAATAGATTTAAACCAAAGTTGTGGAGGACTATGAATGAGACCTTTTGAGAAAATGGTTGTAGTTCACATTTAAAAAATCATATATATGCCTATTTCAAAGAGCATTTTGACAGTTTATATTCAGATACTTATGTAATCTGAGTGGTACAGATGTTTCTTTAATGTTTAGCATTTCACATTTTTAATTTTTTTGTTCATGCAATACACCCCATAAAAAACGAAGAAAATTTTATGTTTTGTTAATTAAAGTATTTGCCTTTATTTGTCAGTCATTGTCTGTAAAGCCATTAAACGTTAAGATACTTGTTTATTATGCATATTTCTTGAAGGATCTTGAAGTTGAACCTTTTTTTGAAACAGATATATCGATCTCTTAAAACAGTTGGGTTTCTTATATAATGCATGACAAGAAGGAATGGTGGTAGCACACTCATTTTGCATATCTGCAGTCGTTGGTTTCGACGTTTTGCAGATTTGTTGTGTCCAGCGAAAAACCGATAGTTTCCTCGCACTTTTTAAATCGGACTAGCGTCATTGCAATTTTATAAGAATTTGGCTAATATTCGAACACAATTTTTTTCTGGGCTTCAGTTCTAATAACTCGCTTACTTTCTCCCCAGATTTGAGCGTAAACTGGAACGTAGTTGGACATTCCACAGGTGCGCACGACAATGACTCAGTGATAGGCTCCAACCTTGTATTTCTTTTTTGACCAGAAAAGGCAAATATTTTTATACGTAGAAACAAGCCCACGCTCAACCTAACCAAGATATATTTTACTAGAAAAGATGCGTCTTCACAAGATCGGACTGCACTAACTGCTAAATGCAGACATCAAAAGGCGCCGCTCAGGTTCAGTTGAAAAATCTGGGAATGCAGGTGATCTAATTGATTTGAGGTCACTGCAATGATTAGTGACTATACATCAAAATTTGGTTACTAAATCATAAACAATAATGTAATGATAACCCATGTCGGTAAATTCCTTCATAAAAAGTCAATTAACAATATCTGACACAAGTTAATACAGACTCCACGACTGCAATCGGCAGTGGGAAAATATATTACGGTTATGAACGGACCGCAAAAAGTATTACACAGAACCGATGACATATTAAGTTTCACGATAGCAAAATCCCAAGATACACCCGAATCCGTGTTTGACATGGACATGCATGTATTACTCAATCTAAGCGTCCAAAATTATCGGTATCATTCACACCTATCTAAGGTCATTAATACACGTGACCGAATAAAATTACAAGCTCAAGATATGTATCCGTATTTTTTCACATATGAGACCTTCTATGAAACTAATGGTTCACCACAATAAAATTCTTGGTCAAAGACAACAACCAGCTGGCCATGGTGTGTCGGGAATTGCGACTAAGCGATCTAGGATGTGCACACCAATCGGAATTGTTATTAGAGCCATATTGATATTAACCTGTGTAGATGGCAGCACCAGACAAACTTTCATGACAGTTGGAATCGGTACACAGTTAGTACTTCCAGTTCAGTACCCACGAATGTAGTTCTTATCTATTTTTAGAACATTTTATTAATAATGATATACACATGAAATTTTCACACATTTTGTATATTGACTTTAAAAATTAGAAAATATAATTGGATTTTTTTTTAATTTTAAAAATGTAATTAATTTTTTTAAAATTAAAATTATTTTTTTGGGCCATAAATTCACATGGATGGTAAAAATTGGAGATGACACCTATTATTATTAGCAGAAATGTATTCCTACACCATAAAAAGTTAAAATGGAAGATTTTTTTTGAAAGCCTGTCTAGGAACTTTTTTTAAATTCAGTGCCAGCACACAATAATAATTGTTTAATATGGACAGGAACTGTAGCAGCCAATAGATTGTATGGTCTATTTTCATATAGGAATCCTGAGACAAACATGAAAGATAAAACATGTCCACAGACTGGCATTAATGGTAAAGCTGAGAAGTCTGCAGATTCCAAAGGAGCTTGATGCATCAAATTTATGCCACAACAGTTTGTGCGTCAATGTTGACCACCTAAGTTTAGAACCTCATTCCATTACCAAAAATAGACAGTGCTGCAAAAGTTATGGGCATTATATTGGACATGGCGTATTTCCAGACTGCATGATAAAATTTACATTGTAACATGGAAATAATCCAGGTATCATGGATGGATGGATGGATGGATGGATGGATGACGGATGGATGGATGGAGTAAGAATGAAGAATGATAGAGTGTGGTCTTTATTTTAGTAGACCATGCTGGTGACAGTGCTGTCTTAAATATATTCCTTCTTTCATTCATTCATTCCTTCCTTTCATTCATTCATTCATTCATTCAGCTAGTTATTTTACTTTAGAATTTTTTCGGATTTATATTTTTATTTTGTAATTTCCTTATTTGTTTCTTCATATTCAGAGAAAACTGTTTCGACCTCTCGATAGGTCTCATCAGGTGGTCGTAAGTAACACAATGCTTATAACATGCATTGTGTTACCTACGGATTTCCCCACTAGTTTTCCCTTCTGTACCATGTGTTTTTCAGGGTGTCTTTGAGTACTGTCATTTTGCACATGGAATTAAGATATTCTTTTCTATCTGCAGTGTCCATTGCCTCCTGCTAAGCATTTGCATAGGAGTGATCGCCCTTGGTGTCTAGCAGTCCTTTGGAGTAGTCAGACTTCCTATTTCCTGGCTGAGTCCTGTACCTCAGATGGGCCTGTATCATTCTTCCTCGTCTGGCTAGCATACGTTGCCTAGTTTGTGGACGCTTTCGATATAACTTTTGGTAAGTGCAGTCTTTATCCATTATCTTCAGTGATCTCAGAGCCTTGCTGAAAGTTTCCCTCCCAGGTGTGTCACTTTTGTTTTCAGTGATGATCCCAGGCTGTTATTGAGTCTGTGTATTGTTGAATGAACTCTTGCCTCAAAGTTTCTAGAATAGTTCACATTTTTAGGTAATGAAACACTGATTGATCTGTTCACAGCCTCACATTTCTGTGTGTTTGTGTTCAGTCGCAGTCTTTCTACAACATCGCAGGATAGTTTCATTTTTAGAACTTCTAGCAGGATATTCTTATTATCTTCTGTCATGTTAAGATGAGTCACTTGATGATGGCCCAGGTATGCTGATCGCACCCACCAGCTATTAGTACTTCCTCCCCCACAGACCTTTGAATGATGCCGACATTTTGAGCAGTCCACTGAATAACAGCGCAGAGTAGCTTCCAGTACTTGGGGTAGTTGACATTTTATTTTTGTAACATCACCGCTATTGTTCTCCATCAGTTGTTTGAATATCAAACTCCAGCGTGCTTTAATATCTTGGCTGAAAATATTTTGTTTCAGCATTTTGCTCTCTCTCTCTCTCTCTTGTTCTTATTCCTGGAAACATGTCTTCACTAAATACAGCAGAATTACAGCGTTTGAACTGTAAACGACCCAAATGGATGGGGTCTGACTGTCTTTGTACTTTCCACATTGGATGTAGAATGTTGCAAGTAGCTTGGAAGCCTGCCACAGCCTGTGCATCTCCATCTGTTGTTGCATGTCTAATAAGAATCTCTTGCAGCACAAACTTGTTCCCTATTTCTCTTGCCATTTCAAGCTCTGAATGTGGTGCAACTGGTGACAGATTTGCTGTGCAGTCAACATGACCTCCTGGGCATTGCACATCATAACCTTTCCCTTCAGCCATTCTCAGTCCAACACAGCTTGTTTCTACTATAGTCCCCACAATGTAATGCTTCTCTGTAAGAGTTTCACAGGCAATTCCAACAGCCTACGATGAACTTTGACCAGGTTTCTTTTCATGTCCAAATGTAATGGCATTGTATCTTGCATCAAAAGCAACATTTATTTGCTCCGGATACTGAACACCACGCATGACATTCACCTGTCTGACCAGTTTCAGCTTGTCTATCATGTCCATGTCATTGAGTTCCACAGTTGCTTTACCTACAGTGTTGGAGGCCATTTGCATAGATGTTCTGCTCGGTGTTGGAATGTCAGTGGCTGCAAGCAAGTATCTAGCCCTGGTGTTGCCCATTTGTGTATCTTGTAGTCCCACTTGAAACATCATATTTACAGCAGCAGGATTTGGCCCATGTTTGTTTTTGTCTCATCATACAATTTGTACTCTGGTGACTTAAAAGTGCAGTTTTTACACATCATAGTATGCTTCCAGGCAAGTCCCCATTTTCTTTCCTTTGCAATTTGGAACTCTGGTCTGCCACATATGTTAATTTGATTACCATGGCGATGAATGATGTTATTCCACATCTCAACATTATTTTTCATGCAGATGATACGTGTTCCATCATGATCATTCAATTCTGTCTCTTTCAGGTCCAGTTTTGCTTTGTATGATGGTCTGATAATGTTTGCAGACCCAGGTGTGCCAATTCAGGCTAGTGCCTGAACTGACTGGAGATCCCCATTTGTCGGCTTTGTCTTTGCTATGAGAGAGAACTTGACTGCATCCATTCTTCTGGTCACTGGAACAGATGCAGAACTGGAAGTTAGTAGAGTATCATCAGTCAGATATCTGACTCCTTTATTATGTGGAATATATCCAGGTTTAAAAAAAGTTGTCTTCCTTTTCTTATAGCCTTTCATGGTTTCTGTGGTGTTAGGATTAAAAGCTAATTACAGTTTATTTGAAGTGTTTATCTTGATTAGTAAAATCACAGTTATACTTTAATCTTAGTACAGTTTTGACATTCGGCCATTTGGGATTGGCTTTTGCTTGTGTTATAGTGGTGTCAGATAAAACCCTGTAGTTGTCCTATTCCTGGATGAATTTCCTTAAAACTTTGCAGCAGTATTTAGGAGACATTACTTTGATTACAAAAGGATGTTTTGTCCATATAAGAAAAATTGTCTGACCCTTTCAGGAATTGATACATAGTTAGTACTTCAAGTTCAGTACCCACGAATGTAGTTCTTATCTATTTTTAGAACATTTTTTGCTCTCACATTATATTGGTGATAGAAGAGTTTTATTGATGCATTTTTGATAGGGCTTTAAAGGTAATTATTTAATCTTAAGAATGTGAGCTTATGGTGTGGTTGTCTGTGTGTATTGCCGCGGCAGTGCACAGTGAGTGACAAGGCCTTGGTGATGAACCGGAAGTGAAATCTGTGTTCCATTCCATGGTGTTTTGTTTACAATTCAGCCTAAAAAAAATGCAGGTCAACCCTTGACAAGAACTTAAGCGCAAAGTCATCTTTGGATGTATTTTAGATTAATACTGTATATGATTTGTATTGATTGTCACACAGGGGAGAGTTCAGTACTGACAAACGAATGTAGAGAATATATAGTCAAATTAATTGTGTTCTATGGCCAGTTACTTTCGGGAATACGTGTCTATTTGTAAATTTTACGATTTCGAAACCAGTAAAACAAGTTATACCGTGAATAGTAATGACGTCTGAAGTTATTCAAAATTTTATGGAACATTCAGAGCTAAAAATATCTACAAACTTTCATCATCATCTTCTTATATAAAGGATGCCAATTACATATATCAACTCAAATAACTTAACTTTCAAGCTTTCAGTTGGTATACAATTATAGGTCAGACTTGTGGTATAAGTATCAATGCCTCATTACTCATCAGGATCTGTCGCTAAAAGACAAAGAGACAATCACACTTCCTCAATATATCTTAAATAATGCATAACATAAACGAAAACGTAAATTTTTTACATTTGTTTTACCCTGCCTCAACCGTTTTATGGCATATAATATTACCCCTGTTCTTAGTTCCGTCCATCCCACACGTTGGCTGGGGTCGCTAAGTTATGGAGTTGTGTTTTATATATATATATATATATATATATATATATATATATATATATATATATATATATATATATATATATATATATATATATATATATATATATATATATATATATATATATATATAATGATAATTTGAAAAATATGTTGGCATAATATTTGAATCTTCTGGAAGCCAACGTATAACCCACACACTGTTAATTTTATGTCTTAGGATTTTATATAAGGTAGATGTAAACAAATAGTAGTCATTCCTACCCTAAATTTAGTACGTTTAATTGCTTTATTTTTGTTCAGATATAATTTCGGAACAGTTATAATTTAAATCATTCATAGAATTACTAAAATACGTATTAATTTCATGGTCACCATTTGCAGATTATTGTGAATTTTGTCTAAGGCAAGCTGGATTACATCATCAAGACTGTAAAGTTCATCAACACATTCTGGATTGGAATTCATCTGGAACACTTTATAACTTTGGACTTTTGATAGAACTTTTAGGATTATTTGGGATTTAATACACAATACTGTAAGTTCAAAAACGTGTTGGTTTCGCTTTCTATCTGTTGCTTATATTAAGACCATAAAGTCGTGACAATGCAGAGTGGTGGAGCATATGTTTTCCATGAACATATTTCTAGTGCTTTGTACAGGTTGCTATTTGCACAGATGCAATTAACAGAAATAAAGATGGATAGATATGACTTTCTATTAATGCAGACTTTCTGAAATCATTGCAGCTTTAAAAAATGGTAGCAAATCTCAAATGAAGTAACCATGTAGGACCTGTTGCGCTTTCGTCAAGCGGGAGTCATTAGTGTGTAATTAATTAATGGAGGTTCTTCTTGTCTTGCATTCTCCTCACAAGCTACAAAAACGGACTAGGTGACACTTGAGGGCTCGCAGGGTGCAGGGACAAGTTTCGGTTTGGGTGGTCGTCTTCGGCAGCTCATCACATAATAATTTAATAATATAAACTTAAATAAACGCATGTTGATGAGCTTTTTTATGAACCGATGCAGCTGACGTTTATTTTGATCTCATAACTGGTGCAAATCTTCAAAAGGTGGGATTTTCTTTATCGCATGCATTAGCATGCCATATAGCTATCTAAATTAAGTATCTGAAAAAGACAACACACGTGCAATATAATTCATATCAAAGACACTTGAGATGCATGAGATCTTTTGCAACCACCCCCACCCCCGTATATTACACTCATTTTATGGTTTCTCAATTCGAAACTATTCAATACAATTATAAATCTTATAAGATTGGGAAGGCACGAGCGGAAAGGTTACTATTCACAACAGATTTAGAAGATAAAATCTTCTGCTTTTGCACCGTCCAATAGGTGATAGAGATATTTTATCGCACTATGAGTACAATGAAGTAAATTATGAGGCGATATACCTTATGCTTGGAAATTGTTATTCATAAATGATGAAGTTTATGGATACCTTAACACCTGCAACACTTTCGTTTCTCGTTTTCATTGTCAAATTCTCTTGTTTTAAGATGTCCCTCGATAACTATGTATATTGTTTTTAATCCAAAAGTGATAAACTCCAAAATAATGCTTCCTATAAAATACAGAACGTAATAAGAGAAACTTACCTTATACCTTCTGGTGTAAGAAAGGGCTATGCGTGCAAGGTTTCTATTAGTCGTTAATGTGGAGTTGATATAACAAAAGTAGAATTTCTTGATTGTTTATTTAATGAGATGTTTTGCACAAGTTGCATAATGAATATCCTAAGCTGCTTTCACCGAATGGCATATTGTATAATTCAACAAGCTGCTTAAGTTTCATACGAAACTCATACGAAATTAATATTATTTGTATCAAAAAAATCATTACAGTCTCTGTCGACATTGACACATGCTAGTTTATCAAATGCATGCCATTTATGCACACGTATTCTTGTTAGTCAAGGTATGTGAACAATTATAAGTTACTGCGTTTGTATGGGAAAATATTAACGAGTTTTTCTAACAAAATGCTGCACGAACTTGCCGAATGTAGTATTTTTCAGATCTAACGAGTTCATAATTGGCCATAAAAATGGAATAACCTTTTATTATATTCTTATTTTAAGATATTACATGAAACGATGTAGTTGAAATTATGCTTTATTCAAAAATAAATTCGTAACATTAGATTCATCAATACACATTAAAAGTATTTATGTGTTCATAGCTCGCCCAGCGATCATTTAACTTAATCGCTCGCTCTCCATCAGTTTAAACTAGGATTGTCGTTTTGGTCTATTTAAAACTGAAATTACATAGTTATATTGTGAATGAATGAGCATGAATTTTGTTTCTATGTTCATCCTACTCAATTCTGCTTTTCTTATTATGAGGGACTGGATTATTGGGTCATTTCAGTGCAGTAAGGAAAATGAATTTCAGCTCTGGAAATGTAGGCTATTCGAAATTACAGTACAGCTTTTGTATTTATCAGGGTTTGCATGACATGTCAGTCGGATATGAAGAACTAACTAAAACGGTACAATTTGAGGAAATACGAGATGCATAAATGTAAACATATTTAGTACCGTTCTTATTAGCAACTAAAGAAAACAAGCGTATGCCTTGTCACTTGCATTTTGCTGTTGGAGGAACCCCAGCTATGACCTGTATCATACAATGTGTCTTCTATCGCTAGCATAGTATTGCATCAAAATAGTTACACGGGAAAAGGTTGAACAGCAGCTATTGTGTGACACTCCATATGACCAGCGGAAGTTTTCGTCGTCTTAGCTTATTGGCTATGAGGCTCTTGGTTTCCAATCAAATCATGCAATTGAATTTGTTTCTCGAATCTAGTATTTTGACAAACTTGCAACATGGTGCGCCCTTTAGACTCAATATGCTTTTCTGTGGTATATATTTTAGACGTTAGAGAGCAATCGTCATAGTGTTCAAATTTTTATTTGCAGAAATATATGAATATTCTCTTAAATAACTGTTTCAATGCTCAAAACGGTATTTTAAATTTGTTATTAACATTGCTAATATCACGTTCATTTGTTCGCTTCTTTGAGTTGCTTTTCCTATTCATTGAACTCTTCCACATCGTTAACTTTATAATCTATCCTTTTAGATGGAAGAAACAGCTTGTTAAGTTCATCCACAAACAAATTTAAGGAACCAAAACGTAAAGCATCTACTACACGAGTGTAGCAGGCATGTTTACAAAGTAGCTCCTAACACAAAATAGTATCTTTAGGCACACGAGTCGAGGACGAGCGTGCAATATGAAGTTTACCGGTATCGTAAAATACTGCATGTTTCTGAGAATTTAGAGTTAACGGAGACCAAAATGAACAGATAATAAAATTAAAAAATAAATACCCCACAGGTGTAGAAAATTCTCTAAATGGGCGAATTGATTTATCTTGCACTCTTTCTACTACGGAGATGTGACAAGGGTTGATGTGAAACGAAGTGGATGGACAAACCTCCGGCTAACGAATACGCTTGCGCACAAATGCCTATGCAAATGAGGCATTTAGAAAATGTTCGATCCGGAAAGCAAAATATATTTGACCCAAAATCTAGTTTGTCTATCTGTGTAGATATAACAAATTTTCAGCAAGCCAGGAAGTCAAGTCAACAACTAATTGTACTAATTTGGTTCATCGACATTTAAATCGTGATGTTTCTCAATAACCTTATGCAATCGTACATGGTTATTTTTTATTGAGGGAAATGGTTTAAATTCGTATCTCTTACACGGATTGTGAGTTAAAAATGACACCCTAAGCGAGTCTTGTTCATATAGAATTATTTAAAAGAAAAACCGTTTGGTACTCATAGTGTATGTAATACACAAATTACAACACCTTCTCCAAACAACCTTATTTTATTCTTTGAGTTGTTCTTTGTTCGGTTGCTTTGCTCAATCATAAATCAAGTCCATGATAGTCAAAACTAAGTTCGATAAAAAGAAAGATAATGTAAGAAAAGAAAATATATAAACTTCATAGATTGTATCTCAAATCGTATAAGCCCGAATAAACTTAAATATGTTTTAATTATTTAACAACCTTTATAAAACCTCAGTTATGAAGCGTTTAAATTCCTGTACTTTGGACTAAAACTACCATGTACATAATTTGGAACAGGGTATACGCTTGGCTCATACATGTACATTTTCCATTGTATACCAAGGCACCATTTCCTCTCTAACATGGTTGCAAACATTTCTACCTTCTTTCACGCTTTTTTCAGTAAGGTCCCCATTTATGTCATCTTGTCTAATATAACGTGGCTCAGATGCAGGATACTGGTAAAAATTTCATTACCATGAAATGAGCTAGAGACAACCGTTTAATGGACGTCCATAGCAAACATTTACATATAACTTAAACCGAGCTGTAGGATTGCACTCGTCATACGTAAAATAGAATCTCATCTGTCAAACGATTATTGTCATATCACAATCGCAATAAATATGCATTTTTTTTACAGTAACTTCGTCAGCAATATTTTGGTCCAAACTTAATATTTTAGAAACCTATACATCTTGTACGCCACATGCCCTATACCCCTGCATCTTTGTTCCATTATAAATGCATGCTAAATGCTGCATCCGTCTTTTGATTTTCTCGTTGTTGGTATACATTTTGGGAACCACTAAACTTACGAGTCAAGCACGAAGTAAGGATCCAGGGGCAGATAAGATAATACATACATACAATAATTAAATAAAAATTAAACAAATAGGTCATCAAGTGTATAAGTACATTCATCATTAATGATAACGGAAAAACCTAAAATAGAGCACGTGCTCTCACTATTTCTGTGTCAATGCCAGACAATTTGTGCCAGATTGAAAGCCTGTTCTGCCTATAAAATATATTGGAACATTGATAAGTACAAATAAATCGTCTGAAATCATCCCTGTGCTTCCATGATAAATAAACGCAGGTCAAATTTTCAAAAGCTTCACGCCACTGGGTGTAATCTTTGCTGATTTTGCACGCAACATCAGTTTCCGAAACAGTTACCGAGCTAAACTGGACGATCTGGAAATATTTTAACGACGAGCTTGAAAGAGTACGCTCTTCATATAACACTATAATTGGCTTGGGTGTGTGAGTGGGTCATGCAGTTTGACCGGCTAGACACGTCGTGTATTTACGTATTACTCACCATGATCGTAGAGTTAGAGACTATAGTCCTCCAAAGCAATATTGTCTTGCAAACAATAAAACCTCGACAAGGTTCAACATATATCGATCACATATCTCTTAACAAATTAAGCATTCCCATGATCCACTACCTAATCTAATAATCCAAGGAGGCGTAAATGTTTATTTCATTGTATAATCAATTGGCGTCAGGGTAAGAGCTTGTCCAGCTTGGATGATTACATTGGTAGGCTTGTCTATTTAATATTGTACACTATCAGCTTATTATAACTCAGAACGTTTCATCAAATTTTCACAACTTTCTTAAAGGCATTATATCAATCCCTATATCCTCTTCGTTTTCATGGAGAAATAAAATATCATTTAAAATAAAATAGGTGTGCTAAATAGAATAATGAATAAACTCTTCAAATCTGGTTTTTCAACTATTGGCTTGCCTGTTACTGACAAAATTAGCAGAATCTATATTCGAGTAGGCACCGAAACAAGTAAATTCCAGTCTACGGGTTACATTATTTGCCTTTATGGAGGTTTTGCAAATCCCTTTATTGTTGATTATATTTATGATTCATTCAATTTTATGAATTTGATTATATTTTGATTACATCATGAATGTTGGTAAGAGCTGACAAGCACTCGTCTTTAATGCAGTTTATACCTTCAAGCTCTCAGATGGAAGTACCAAGATATCATATACAGCAAACTGATAAAACTTGTTAGTTCTCGAATCTAACGAAATAGCTAAAGAAGCGGCCCGACAAAACGGAAAGCACGAGAATTATTTAAAATATTTGAATATTATTTCGTCGTGTAACAAATTTCTTTAATAGTAAACAATATATCAATGCATCCCTTTAAAGCACTTCTCGTGCACCTCACACACATTCTCAATCTAATTTTTCAATTATTAAATACCTGTTTGTATTCACATTTTGGTATCTAAGTCATACACCAGAAGGAAGAAAAAAAAACAACCCACTTCCAACCGCATGCTGTCTTTCAAATTGTCTGTCTTCAAGGAATATTTGAAGACGGGATTTAGCCAAAACACACTTCGTGCTAAGTCAGGGAAGTATATGGAGGATTTTGCATAGCTGGTATGATGTGCACCTTCTGGAAGTCTGTCAAGACGGATAACTTATACACAGGTGTCTTGTCATGGAGCAGATGGTTGCCTAGGATTCTGGTGCGCTGACTGGTAGATTGATACTGTTCAAAAACTATTAGCAACACTTGGGGGGCAACCAAATGTATATTGACTTTAGAGGATTCAGACACGGGTTCCTGTAAGACCAGGCCAAAATGAATATAAAGCTCTCTTGACAGTAAGATTACATCCAGTGAATGTTATCTTTGCTTGTTTTCCGATCCATTAACTCGATGAAATAGGGTCCAATCATTTCTAAAACGGTATTATAAGTCTACAAAATATGTATTTTGCAAAACGATTACAAGGGTAACCTACTGCAGAAATCTATAGAGTATGTAGATCTTAATAAAGTTTTGCATATTCGCTGTAAAATGCAAGTGAAATACCTTAGCTTCATATAGTAGAGGTTTGAAAAAAAAGAAAAAAAAAAAAATATATATATATATATATATATATATATATATATATATATATATATATATATATATATATATATATATATATATATATATATATATATATATATTCTTTATGATACTAGTTAGTATTAGTTGTGACAGTAGTTGTGTGTGTTTGCATTTTTTTTTACTGTTCCTTTGCTTATTTGTTTCAACTGTATCAGATCTGAGGTCCTACAACAAATAAAACAGCACTCTTTTGCAGACATAAGGATGGTAGTGAGACGTAGCAGGAAACAACTGATAAAATTCATTTGTTTAATGAAGTCTGGAACTGACGTTTATCGAATGACTAACATGTGTTATGATTAACTATTTGAATCGAGAATGAAATAAACGGAAAAGAGATGTCTCAGTCAGCGCTTGAGATTTGAGTCTAAGCAATATCCGCCCATTGCGTGTTAAGCAAATGCAAGTTTTCAATGCATCATAAAATACAAAGTGTGTTGAGAAACATATAAAACCTGATAACGATAGGAATCAATGCATGCTGTTGCATTGGAAGGCATATCAGATGCACTTCTATTTAACGATATTATGTATGTAGCCATAAAACAGTAAAAGATTACCGTAGCAATCCTAATATGTTAGTATTTTCAATTAATTCATAAAATATTAAACAATTGTAATTTATCGTGTCCAGTCCATCCCGTAACTCTCCTCGTGCCCTCTTTCCAAATAAAAAGGTAAGCTCCTATTGGCAATAATGCTGGCAATATTAAACTGTCGTTGAGGAAGGACACGTATATGGGTACGATGCTTAATGCGCAACGTGTGCGATATTATCTTGTTTACTCTATCTGTATCAGGAAGGAGTTTGTTCCACGCCATAAAATGTGTTTATTAATCTAAACTTTACTTAAAAACTCTGCTTCAAAAGGTCCTTTTATGTTGTCGTGCCTGTATTTCTGCACGTCATTGTACGCTGTTTTCAAGTGTGTCTCGGTCAATTCAGAGCTTGCCAAATGCCTTCTGGCATGTGCATTCCAAGACAAATTAAAAATAAATAAAGGCAATTTCTGGCAATACATTCAGCCACTTTGAGGAAATATTTGCTGTTGTACTTGTCTACATAAACTGCCATGATGTCGCCAATACTGAGCATGGATATTTTTTCTCTTAATATTTGTCATTGGAATTAAACGAAAATACACAATTTATCTCTCAGTTTGCCCTTTGTAATTGAAAACAGATCTTATGATATGAGTGCAGAGATTTTAGACAGAAAACTCAGAAATTGTTAGACTTTGACCAGAACAAATAGTAGGTCTTGTGATCTCTCTAACCTCTGAAACTGTGTTTATCGGTTTAGTGAGTAAAATGAAGTGAAAAGCTTGTTAACCTGAAACGATCTGACTTACAGAGATTCATTACGTCATCAGTATTGTTACACATTAAAACAATCTATTACTCAACATCATAGGAACGTTCATTGATTGAGACAAGCTATTCATGCAAGCACCTAGCGATGTATATTCATTGTGCACTTAATTATAGAAAAATGTAATTCGTCACTATGTCAGAAAGTTTCCGACGAGTCAATTTCAAATTTCTTTCCTTTAGGAAGAGAGCATTCTTTACAAAAGTGAAAGACGACATAATTTGTACATATCTAGGCAATGATCATTTCTAACTATAACTCATATTTTCATAGTCGTGATGAATTCACCAACAGAAACAATCAGTAATTGGCTATTCTCCAGAATTAATTTTAATGTTCACTTCTAAAATAGGTAACTTCAATTATTCTTTCTTTCGTAATGTTAGCTGTTTTACACGAATGCTTTCGAAGATATTTTCGCCTCCGACAACCCTCGTTAACCCTAACATAGATACGCGTTTTTATTGCATTAACGTAAATCCTTTAAATAAACGATAACATCACAAATTAGTTATCTGAGGAATCGAAAACATCTCTCTCTCTCTCTCTCTCTCTCTCTCTCTCTCTCTCTCTCTCTCTCTCTCTCTCTCTCTCTCTCTCTCTCTCTCTCTCTCTCTCTCTCTCTCTCTCAATATACATGTATATGACTTCAAGTACTTTAGCAAGATAACAAGAACAAACTGTTATAGTTGATGCCACAAAAACACTTGTGTGTTCCTTAGTACTTTCAAGACTGGACTATTGTAATTCAATTCTGTCTGGTTCATCTCAGTATCTACTCCAGAAACTTCAAAAAGTTCAAAACACTGCTGCTCGGATCATCCTCAGAGGGCAATGATCAGAGCACATCCCCCTCCCGCTCTGTACCCTACACTGGCCATTTGTTCTCTGTGCTACGTTTCAGTGACGGGCTCCAGGTCAACATATCTATCCCACCTCACTCATGTGTACACACCAGCATACACGCGCTCCTCTTCTGACAATCGTATACTCCTTATTCACACTATGAAAACGAAGTCATATAAACAACGTTCTTTTGCATACCAGGGCCTGGCAATGTGGAACGAATTGCCCACTGACACAAAGACACCGTGATCTCATTCAAGAGGGCTCTTAAAACTCACCTTTTTCGACTGCAAGACCTAATAATGGGTCTTACCTTAAATATTTTCGGCATGTATTATGCTTTCTAATTTCATGGTTTTTATAATAATATAATTATATATGTTTTTAATGTTGAAGGTGTTTTCTAATGCTATAAAGCGCTTAGAGCTTCTAAACATTAGGTACTATACAAAGTCTTCGTTGTTATTATTATTATTATTATTATTATTATTATTATTATTATTATTATTATTGGAAACATTTATTAATCAAAAAGATTTAATTCGTGTTTGAGAATAAATAAATATATAAACTTATTATTATAATGTTAAATATTTGTTTAAAACTATGAAAAGATATAATAATATATGTAAAATCGTCATTATTAAAGAATATTTCAGTAACGGGACGATGATATGGAGTTCGAAATTTCTCTATTCGTTGTATTTTTAGCATTAAATTTGCCTGAAACATTAAGTCCAAGAAACATTATTTTTTTCTTTTAATGTGACAAAAAGCAACCATTCTCAACTGTAATAGCTGGTCAAACTTTTCAAGTAATAAAAATAATATAATGTAGTTATTAAAAACCTGAACAAAAACAAATTTAAAACATGAAATAAAATAAAATCAAACAAAATAAAATTTAATATAAAGTTAGTTTCAATGAATCTGGCAGAGGCATCTCTGATCGTTTCAGTTTTGACAAGGTGGGATGTCAACTACTCCGATCCCCATGCTAAGTGGTTTAACCAGTCCATGTTAGAATAACGTATACTACACGTGGTGGGTCTAGATGTGAGATTGGCCCTACGAAATCTGTCGATTTATACTTTAACATGCTCTTTCAAGGTACGCGATTATACGAAGATATCGTCTACGAAGCTGTCAACTTTTCCATAACTTTCAACAATTTGCGCAAAAGGCGAATGCTCGACACACCGGCTATGACCACGCCGAAAAAGCACGACTTTCAAAAGGTAATAATTCCAATTTTTATGAATTGACTGCGTTTTATACGTTTTGATTGGATGTAAACGGTCACGTGACACTGATCTGTTTATTTTTACACATCGATAAATTCTACGAACTACTTTTGGTTCACTTTGTCCAGATCGTTTCATTTGAAGTTTTATTTATATCAACGCTTTACACTAATAATAACAACAAGCTCCTACCCCTCCACTCCTGTGATTTATGATAAAAAAATGACAAGCCACAGATTAAAATCGACCATTAGAAGTTCAAACAACGTAATTGCATAGACCTTCCTGCACTCCAACACTCACCCCTTTTACTGAAGAAGGCATATGGCAGGCTTTAAAAGTCAATCTTCCGAATTATTGCATTTCATCTCAACAACATGTTACAGGTCAGGGTCGTGTCAACAAAGGATTCTCACTAAAATGGACATGATTTAGCTTCCGAAAGATCGAAATGCGTAGAAAGTAACGACGTTGCTATAACAACACGTGCCATACGCAAGCGTAATTTTCAACAAAAGGGAATATGCCTGGTTTAACCGTAACAACCATTTTATATATTAATATAATTATCATAACAATGTATCACATGCATGACCCGCTATGACATTGTCCCCATATTACATTATAAATAATCAACGAATTTTGTCTAGCGAAGATAGGGCTATGTATTATATCGCAGTTAAGAGACTCATGAAAGAAAACATAAAAGTGAATATTTTGTTGATTAGTTGATTAAATCTGCTGATGTGATGTTAGAAAGAAAGTAAATTGAAATTATAAGGATTAAATGATTATGGTTGGGTATTTATCGATGTATAAATGTCACCTAATCACTCACAAGGTTTACATAAAGTCCTTCTGACTTTATTTTCTTTGTGAGTGATGATATATAGTCTGCATTTAGCTGACATGCCGTTATCCTTTACGAATATATTCTATGTGTTTGTTTAATATTTTGTCACTGCAAAAAGTTGTGGAGCAAATAAGCCAATAAATGCCTTCAAAATCCAAGTCACGCAATGCCTAAATTGTAAATAGTTTTAACGGTTTTATATTTTGAATTGTAGCTTAGTTTCTTTTGAAATTAAAATAACACTTTATCTGAAGCGTACGCACTAAATAATATTTACCTATGATAGCTTTCTCCAAAAAGGCAGGGCTTTATTATTATGTTCGTTTCATTTTCTGTGTCATAATGTAAATATTGTCTACTCTATCAATGTATGTATCAAGTGTATTTTCCTTATTTCCTCCAGATGGAGAGGTTTTAGTCTGAAATGTCGTGAAATATCTTGCTTTCATTTGTTCTTCCCCCCCCCCTCAACACTGGGCGAACATACTCATTTTTCCTGTTTTGAAGTTTGGAAAGCATAATTGAGAACATAGTTGAAAATGGCCATACCTTACACGTTTAGATAAACGTGTATAAATAAATAATGGAAATTAGAGAAAATGAAAACAGTTTAGTTATATTTACTCTCTGAGGCACTTTCTGCGTTGGAATGCAGCCAACATATATTCTCCTACTACATAGTCATAATAAGATTAACATAAGAACTTTGAATACTTTAAATAAATATCATTTTCTCAGTCGTGAGGAGGTCAATGTGTGGCATCTCGTCGCATTCTGAACATGTGACGAATGATTTTTCTTTGATCCTAAACCATAAAGGATCTTGTTCATTGTGACGCTCCATCACCTACGCTATGACAAATTATACCAAACAGAGCTTTGTAAACTTGTAAACATTTCGCCGTTGATGTTGTTAATGTCATTAGAATACCTGGTGTCAATAACCGAATAAGCTTGGCAATTTCAGTGGTTAACATGATGAATGTTTGAATAAAATTAATCATTTGAAAGTTGTTTGCGGTAATATAGGTAAGACGTTTCGTAATTTCATAGAAATGTGTTTTGTTTTTAATGATGGCATACTAAATAATGTATTGGTAAACAAATTACTCTGATTTTGTCATGGACGTGTGAGACTGACAGCTTTACGGCATCTGTTAAACGAAGACATTCAAATTTACCAATGTATTATTCTAGAGCAAATTCTTAAGTGTATGAAATAATGCACGTGCATATCTTACACCGTGTTATATAGAATAAAACGTATATTTCTAATATTTGCCAGTATTTTGACTGTCGCAAATGCTACTAAATCATACGGCAAACATTGACTGTATCGGATTTAATTTTCGTTACGAACGTGCCAAAATTGCAGTAAGATAACTTCAAATGGGGATTACAGAATTTCGCTTGTTTGACCCAACAACCGATCTGACACCTACCATTGCATGCAATGAATAATTATTAATCACAAGACAAATTAGAACATCTCTTTCAACTGAGTAGAACTGAAAATATAAAAATGCCATGCTGTTTATGAACAAGGGCCGGAATATTTTATTATAGATACTTAACCTTGATTCTTACAAGTAATTTTGATCACACCACCTTTCAACTGTAAAAAATTCTTATACGATTTGCAGTTTAGCATTCTCCAGGTAAAAAACAGTAATTTTGTCTTTGTGAGTGCCTCTTTTGTTTCATAATTGTATTTACCTCAAATTGACTCCTAAAATGTTTAATGGAAAAATTTCTAAAAATAAATTAACCTTAACGGATGTGGACATGCATCGAAATTATGTTAATAAACAATGATTACACAACGTGAATAAATTTATCGTGTGTGCGTGTTTGTTTGTGTACATTATCTAACTTATAGGCAGGTGTGAAATTGTTGTTACAATCAGAATGTTTATAGCATTATCTGTGTGTGTGTGTGTGTGTGACAATCATATCTTGCAAAATTATTCAAGGGAATATTGAACTATGGTTTCCAAGTTTGCAAAGTAAGTGGCTTTACAACTGGAACATTCAGGCAATACTTAATATTCACCAGTCTTCCCAATTTGGTTTTTACGGCAGAAAATGAATCTATTTTGCACATAACATATGAATACACAATTGCCTCTTTTCCTGCATTCCATTTAGGCTTTACCAATATAATCAGAGAAAGAATATACTTGCCTCGAAAAGCAAATATGGTATTTATTTTGCGTTAATATAGTCAAGGCATGTTGCCAATAAACGCACTAAACTCAGGACAACTAGTTTGCCCAAATTATAATGTAGGCACTTGATTTTTATGGTCTTTTCTGCTTCTACATGATGATTGCTATTTATCTAACCTTACCTTTACCATACTGTAATTTACTTGTTGAAAAAATAATTTAAACCAGTTTACTGTTGGCTTGGTAGCTTGTTTTAAAGACACTTTTAACACAACTCTTGTGCACATTAAAAGTAACGCTAGCAAAGGATTTTGGGTAGACATGGCCTTTAACCTTCCTAAAGTACAACAGTAAAATCGAATTCGGAAACCAGTCTTACTTAGAATTGTTTTAAACGCAATATTTATATGCACATTGTTAAAGTACATTTTTATAGCTGTTAAACTCTATACCTGATTACCTTTTCAACTTTCGAGTGTTAACACGAAGAAGCTATGAAGATTTGCTATCAAACAAAATTGGTGGGTTTTTTTTAATTTATTCTCCTCTTTGTTGTTTCCAAAAGAGCTTATCAAAAGTACAAAATTATAAGGACATACAATGCTAATCTATTCTGGCATCTTGTACAAACATAGAATATGTTCTGATTACTTGCGTTGGAGTTGGATACCTTGGAGGAACGCTCAGCTGATCTATTCGGGTATCTAGTACAAATACAAAATGTGTTCTGATTAAGTTTCAGTTAGATCTCTTGGAGGAACAAGCATATTAAAAGATATTATTTTATCATGTGAACTCCTTTCGCTTATTATCTTAAGGGCAAGCAAATTAAGCGACCGATGTCATCTTTCAGCTAGATTGATGTATTATCTTAAACAGCTTCCTGATTACTATAGATTGCGAACATTAATCAAAATAGTGATTTTATATTTCTTTTTAAACAAGGAAAATGATTTTAAAATATCATATTGCGAATTTGATTGGTTGTAAATACTGAAGAGGCAACCAGAAAACTCAATTTTCAAAACTTCCTTGTTGATAATTGACGCATGTCAGAATTGTGCAATAACATATGTGGTTATGTACTCGATTAATCTTTTCTTACTTTTCATTTAAGTGCAATTTTACATTTTTTTATACATTTTTTTAAATTTATATTAAAATACAGGAACGACATCTGGCCATGTATTGTTAAGCATCTATTCGTTAGAGTATGCATAATTTCCAAAGTGGGTCACGTGATATTTATTCATATAATTCATTATTATATAATCTAAATTTTTTCATCATTAGCCATTACCAAATGAAAGTAGCGAGTACCGAACTAGTGGACCTTGTTTTATATCCCATAGCCACTTTCTAATGCCTCTGATTCTAGATACTTCCAGATGTTCATTTTAGTAGCGACTACGATTTCTGCAATACTTCATATTTGACCTTACTCATTTAAGACGGGGAAAATCAGGATAATAAACCAGTTTTAATTTTCCATTACCGATCTCTTAAACTTACTAACAACAAACTCTTCACTGTTCTAACTAGCTAAAAAGGGATGTTTACTAATTAATATTTAGCCCTTACTAGTTAATCAACAGAAATGGTTTGAATAACCTTTCTCATACCGCATACAACTAAGAAAACAGAGTACGTTGATCGTTAATCAATTGAAATCAGAATAATCTTTGTGTTACTTCATCGGTGGCCGAGGAAGTAATAAATAAGACTTCTGCTGTGATCGAGTAATATTTGTTTAATTTATTCAAAAGTGCAGCTCTTTTGACTGGGGAAAGTTTTTTTACCTCCTTAAAAGTGCAGCTCTTTTGACTGGGGAAAGTTTTTTCCTCCTCAAAAGTGTTGCTCTTCTTACTGGAAAGTTGTTTTACCTCCTCAAAAGTGTTGCTCTTCTGACTGGAAAGATGTTTTACCTCCTCAATAAGACGAATCCTCTGACTGGATAAAATTGTTTTACCTCCTCAATAAGAAGAATCTTATGACTGGATAAAGTTGTTTTACCTCCTCAATAAGACGAATCTTCTGACTGGATAAAGTTGTTTTACCTCCTCAACAAGACGAATCATCTGACCGGATAAAGTTGTTTTACCTCCTCAACAAAACGAATCTTCTGACTGGATACAGTTTTTTTATCTCCATTAAAGGCCGCTCTTCTGACTGTGGACAGTTGGTTTAAATCCTCAGTGAGGCGGCTGTTCCGAGTTAAATTAATTGAAGATTGTCTGACAATATAGCACATGCTGTTTTACACATAATACTTAATTTATCAAGTGTTGTGGCTATGGGAGAAATGAGTAGTGATTTTCATTTGAAGTGATCCTTATAGAATGTTTAACTGTGCCGTTCCGAATAACGTTTACATTTGGTGCGATGTATTTATGTTATTTTTATTACATTAGTAACCAGCCAAACCAGTATAATTCTAGTGGAAGAACAACTTGCTGAAATTTGGAGTGTTACGTATCGGCTCGTTCAAAGTAACATAAAGAAAGAGTGAAAACAACAAGCTTTGTAAATTTTAACAAAAAATAATTTGTTTTCCTAAAAAACATGAAATAATGTAAATATGTTAAACAAGACTTAGGTTTACAGAAATGATCCAAATTGTTCTAAAGATAAATATAAGTCCTGCAAGTTTTAAACACAGTCTGAAGTTCAGTTCCGGTCCAAAATGGCGGATAATGACGTCAGACGTTGGTTAACAGAAAAATCCAGAATTTGCACAGTTTGTATTGATCCGTTCTAATTTAGAATATTTTCGGAAAATGTCTTTGTCGAAATCAGTAATGTTGTTCTCCAGGAAAACAATTATTCAGAAAAACTAAATAAAATTAGCTCCATTAACAAAATACATGTTCTAATTAGACATACGAACATATAACTTTTTTAGCACAAAAATACCTTTTCTAAAGTAATAAAAGTTGTGTAACTCAAAGATGTTACAATAAACTCCGACTCTAACTGTGAATGACTCTACGAATGTGTATGACTCTGAACGTCTTACAAAATACCTCAGCATATAAACGAAGCTAATACGTTATTCAAATTACACGCGAACGGAGGACGCATGCAATTTCGCAATATATCTGGACATTAGGAAAGCCTGACCAAGTATCAGCCAATCGTTTTCATAGCTATTCCTGAATATTTACTTGTAATAAATTTGCCATCATAAACAGCACGTGCTCACATGATTCACATTTACGAATCAAGTAAACACGATGTTTTTACCAACATATTAGACTAATATTAGTATAATCATATAAAACATACATTTAATGAAATAAAATGATTTTTACAGAATTGATTCCTTAACACACACATACTTAAACTACAGGGTCGTAACAGGAGGAAGACTTAAAAGGTTTATGTATCTTTGAGTTCTGTTCAACAATATAAACTACAACAATATAAACTGATCTCAGCATATAATATAGGATTAACACGAGTCCTTCTTTTGATTCTTTTAATGCAGATTTCAGTTCCAAAACTTAATGAAAGTGAAAACTTTTTCTTTCTGAAAAAGTATGCAACCATTTGAGGGTTGAGATAGTCAAAGCATGTTGCCAATAAAAGAGGTAACTTAAGCGAGAGATAACATTTTAATGTCATTTTAACATATTACCCTGAACAGCTTGAAGAGGAATGTCTCTTGCAAAAATCAATACAGTACTCTGATATACCTCTCTGAAGGGCAAGGTCAAGATATTTTTGAAAAGTATGTTCTAAATTCGATAGGCTGAAAGTAACACTTTGCAATCAAATCATGCCCTAAATGCCCATTGATCTGACCGAATTAAGATGTAGCAGATGCTGCCATTCAATCATTTCATCTTTGCACCATTTTTGTACTTGGTTAATTTCAAATTGTTCTGCTGGTGCAACATCTGGGTAAAATTATGTTAATAGCTTCAGCATTATGTTCTTGTGTATTTGATCATTAGATTCTGCGTAAATGGTATCGTTCCATAATATTACTTTAACTTGAATATAAAATTGACAATACAATATAGCTGCCCCTTCTGCTGTCATTGCTTCGTATTTTGTTCATATCTTATTATTGTATTTGCTAGTTGTGTAGTTTTGCCCATTATTTTATCCAGCAGTTTTGGTTTATATGTTATTTTTGATAACTTTTGATAAACGTTGATTTCTCAGCTTGTTTCTTTTTTATCAATTGCTGACTATATTATTTATCTCAAATAATTTTGGCGAACACGTGCAAATTAATTGATGTAGACATTCTTGAATAAGTGTAAAATTAGTATCAACATGGGAAAATATCAATGTGAAACAAACTCTGCGTCAGACCTGTTATTAAAGGTTCCTTTATCATTTAAGAGTTTTTTGTGGTGAAGATACAATGGGAGAATTTTAATTGGAATTATTTTACTTAAAAAAAACAAATGAGAATTGTTACCTTCATTTATTGGTTGATCTTAATGTTTTCTTGGCAAAAATTATCATGTCGCCAGAAACAAGTATGGGTTTAGGTAGGTGCTTAACATTCAAGAAATTTTGGAATTTATTTTAACAATATTCTGAAAAAGAGCTCGTACATGTGGAAAAGCAAATCCATGAATATGAATTATAAAAATTACATAAATTTATGTAACAGGAATCACAAAAACATATAGATATAAATACATACGGCTATATATTCTAAGTCGGTGTAAATCATATTTTCGCTCCTGGATAAAGGCAACTGACATGTAACTTCCATATATTAATTAACTGTTGCAGGTGAGCACTGAAGTGGTGTGAGTGCATATATCATCTACCGTACACAAACTGAATAGTACATAAAACAATTTGAACAGTACATATAAGATCCTTCTTCCCTACAGACTAGATGATTGTTGTGTTCGGCTTATTGTAAAGCTAACGTTCTGTATTGTTTGCACGAACATTTTGCCGCAATTTTATATTTTTTTACAATTTGTGCAAACAGAAGCTCACGTTCAAATAAAAGCTGCAAAAAGAAAGAACAAGGTAGGACGGTATTATTTACCAAACAGAGACAGGTGAGACAATTATGAAGAAACCAGTTGCCTCTGAGAAAGTATGAGAGTATGTTCACTATGGCGATAAGGAGTAATTAGAAATAAGCTGATACTATGGTGTTGCTGCTTTGAAGGATCTTGAATCAAGACGTGCTACTGAAAGTACTATCACGACAAAGTCCATACAATGAAGTACAATTCAGCCAATGAACGATATTAGTCCTCTTCTAGTCACTCTTCCGGTAGAAGCGTCTTTACTCTCTCTCTCTCTCTCTCTCTCTCTCTCTCTCTCTCTCTCTCTCTCTCTCTCTCTCTCTCTCTCTCTCTCTCTCTCGATCGATCGATCGATCGATCGATCGATCGATCGATCGATCAAAGAGCAATAAATCCATTTCCATGAAGATGCATCTAGCTAATGAATTGTAAGCAGAGGTTGGATTCCTTAATCTGGTTGAGGCACATTGCTTGATGAAAATATAGTTTGCGTGTCTGTATCCTAGCAGATTTACATAGACGTCCTAACTGACAACAATGTGATGAACAACTAATGCAGTCCTTCAAGATCACAACAGAAGTTGACATTGAGCTTGTGGGGATCAATGTGGACAATAACAAGGACATGGATGTCTGTTTCTATCAGTAGGTTCACGAGTGAGTAAGCATGAACAATACATGTAATTCCCAAACAGCTAGCAGTCAGAGTCGCCATTTGACAAGCCATCGTCGACATTCTTCTTTTTTGTGGTGTCAGTGCTGGTCAATGATGAAATTTACTTGTCCACTGATTTCCTTCACCGAGATTATGTCTTGTTTGCTGTAGTCAATGTTGAGTTTAAATATCAACCTGAAAATGATATGCCAAAGACACCTGGCAGGGAAAAACACCATTGCTGCTTGCCTCCGATCCAAGAATAATACTTTTGTCGATGATGACATTTTAATTTCTTTGCGTCAAAGTGTAATCTTTCAAAGCGTACAATCCTCGTGTCACTGTTGGTTTTCAGTCGGTGGTCCCTTTACTAAAAATGGATTTAAGCAATTCTCCTTTATTCCCCTTGTCTAGCTAGAAACAGCACAAAGTATTGTTGGGAAACACTTCCATGGACCTGTCACTGGATGAAGCTAAATAAAATCGATTCTTCAAAATGTTAAATTTCCTCTTTCCCAGGAGTCATATCAAGGATCAAAAAATAGGGCTACTGGTGTGGTCTTGGGGTGACTAGCATTGGCCTCATTGCTACTGTTGTTACTGGAATATTTTAAAGAACAATTAGATAGAAGGTAACCGATGAAAATGGTCAATAATGTGGTCCAGAATTGTTTGCCTCGTTCTTAAAAACACAATTTGTCGATGGCGTTACCGATTACACAATGCACCAAAAACATTTGGCAGAAAAGAATTCGTTTTAGGCCCACGTTGTCCACATCACCACACCCACAGGAGTTGCTTTAGTAGATTTACAAGAGAAAACTCTAAAAAGGAGCGGTCTATGAAAGAAATCAAGATATAAAGGATTTTTGTAATACAAAGAATTATAAATATATACCAGACAGAACAGACAGTGCCATCCCTGGATTCTGTACTAGAATCTTGCTAATAGTGGGCAGAATTTATAGTTTAATACAAACAATTAGGTTAACTCATTTTGTTACATCATCACTAACGTTTTTATTTTATGGTGTGTTTCTTATACGTGCTGGTCGCTCAGCGCTTGATTTTCACCTTCCTCGCTGCTGTTATTAAATCATTCTTATATCAAATAATGGAATCTAATAAATCTAAAAGAGGTCGAGAGCAACTAGAGACAATTAAAAAATATATATCCGTCCGTGATTCTGTCAAACAAATGTTGCCAGTACGTCAGCAAACACAGGAATAATTTTCAGAAAGTGCAGACAGTTATTGAAACCGGTTACTAGAGCTAACGAAGGGGTTAAGAAAGCTACCGAAGAAATTACAGAAGCTACCAGAGATTTTCTTCCCACGTTGCAGCAAATCGCTGTAGCGAGTGGAAAAATAACAGAAAAAAAACTAAGAAAACTATTCTAAGAGGACTACCAGGTGAAATAGCTGTTATTCAGTCACAAGAAACAATTAGGGCAAGCCTTATTCTGAAGAACCACATCCTGAAGTTCAATTTCCTCAAATGTAAGACAATCAGTAATAGAAAAATTTATGGATGACTCGGTTGCATTTATCAGGAAAATTGCAAATAATGCAACTGATGTTGCACACTAGATTCTCATAGAAGAAAAAGCATTTAAAACCTGGTGCAACCATATCAAGAAAAACTGGGCTAAAGAAGCATTGAATTTTGAGGCTAATGTACCTGCAAATACTCAAGTTCCCAATGTGCATCATAATTCTGAATTATTTAATCAATCATTCCACCCAGAAGGAATTCGTCGCAGAAAAGAATGAGCTCATTTAGAATAAATTTTATATGTTGAAGAACAAAACGCTCCACCAAAAACAAGAATAAATCAAGTATGAAGAAAAACAACAATTTCCTAATCCATCTCCAGAACCACAACAAGAGTACATGCCATCTGATTTCGAAGAAGAAAACAATACAAGTTCTCACCCGCATGCCACTGGCAGTGGTCTAACTACTCGAGGAAATGGTATTATTATTTGATTAAATGACGTCCTTGCCGATGTCGAAATACTAGAAATCCTCATTGGAGAAAAACGAGCAGGTAATAATTTCCCACAAATAATTAATTAAGCAGCTAATATTTGTAAGATTATTTACAGGCTGTATTATGGATATTAATGTATGTCTACCCCTCATTAATGAAATCACCGATAATTATCGCAGTGATTGAGTATGTAATGATTATAACAAGATGATCATGCATAATACTCAACGCAGACCAACCATAGTCAGGTTAATAAATTCACGATTACTAGTATACAAAATGATCTACGGAGATGGACTATGTGATGTTGTTTACAGTCTTTTTATAAGGATATCCCCAAAAGCAATACCGATTGCAAAGCAAATTGGAATGAAAGCTATTGACGTTGTTCTTGAAAAAGGTATTGGTGCTGTTGGTGATGTTGCTAGCAGAGCATTCTCAGTAATCAAAGATAGACTAGTGCTATTAATTTGAAGAAACTCTCAGCCACCAGTGAAACTGGCCAGCAAAAAAGTGATGCCCACAAATGTTTGTAAAATAGTAAATCAGCTGCTAATCAAAAACTAGCAGAGTTAGCTGGTGTACCAATGTTAGAAAAAGAAAAAATATTATCGCCTGTCTGATAGCAGGAAGCGGTCCTCTTGTTAGACGAACATGATAATAATAAAGATGATTAAGCGTATCTGATTCAGCATTTGACATGGATACACCAGTTCTCAAAGATGAGTCTGTGCGCGATTATCCATATTATTCTTATGACGCACGACAACCAAATCAGCGTGGACGAATTGAACTACAGGTTCAAGATACGGGTAGATATGTTTTACCTTCTGAAGCATTCATTGAAAGAGATGGTGAAATTTTCAAAACGGATAATGCTAAATATGGAGCTGATATTACTGTTAATTTTGTTAACAATGGCATTCTGACGTTATTCGACAGCGCTGAGAACATGATTGACGGAATAAATATTGAATCGATTCAAAAGGATGTTGACGGTGCCACAACGATATTGGGCCTAGCAAGATACAGCGACTATTATTCAAGATCGGCTGGTCCGGCAATAATATTTACCAATGATACTTCTAACAGTCCTGACAACAGACAGTATAATATAAGAGACCAAGAAATAATGCCGACAACGCTGTGTGGCCGGTGGTTCATGGTGCTAATGCAGAATTCATCTTAGGATTCGCAGCACATCGATCAATGCTGAAAGATGGAAGTGGAAGATTTTCACGTGCAATTCCACTGTCACATATCTTTGGATTTGCAGAAAGGTCAGAAATGTTATTTTGTAGCCAAACATACAGTTGTTCTTGTAAGAAAAGCTATCGACGATGATGCAATGTAGCAACCTGATGTTGTTGTTGATGCATGTTGGTAAAATATTACTAACAAAACTTTCATTGTGGATGTCATTAATGACTCCAACACTATATAAAGAAGAACGTTTAGTTTCTTTCATGAGTCAAGATAGTAAATCAATGTTATCATTTTTAACGATGACTTCAGTTAGTGTTTAAAGTAAAATTAATGGTTTATTCACATGGCAAATAGCGTCACAGAATGGTGTATTTGTACCGCGATTAAAAGGACAACAAGAACACTCCGAGGATATATTATTAAATTTCCATCAAAATCATGTTGCACGTGCATATCATTGCTTAATGACATTTATTTTGTAGCGTGATCAAAATGTTGATTCCGGTTTACATATATATCCACTGGATTTTACAACGCTTCATCCAATCTACTATTTTTCACTGTAACATTTAGATTTATTTCGAGTGGCCAAGTGGTCTAAAGCGCTGTCCGTTACGGATCACTGCTATCTCACCTCTGCGTGTGTTCGCGTCTAGGATTCGGCGAGTGTTAATATGTGAGAAAGCTTGCCAGTAGCTTCTCGTGGGTCGGTGGTTCTTTCCGGTGATTTCCCGGTTTCTTCCTCCACCATTAATACTGGCCGCCATGAATAGCAGCATATCGTGTGCTGAAACATGGCGTAAAGCCCAACAACAACAACATAGATTTATTCTGACAACCTGTAGTTGGTATACACTTTCGAACTTGCGTAAACCGATGACCTATTGTTAATTACAGAGCAACCCTGTTATACTTAGCGATAAATCAATGCTACTTGAATATATTGGTGGAAGAATGCGAGCCGTTTGTGCCCCTGTAGAAAGCATGTAATTAGGTCACTTATGACAATTGTTAATGTCATATAAACATGTTAATGTCGTCTGACTCCTGGTCAGATTAAAAAGCTACAATCATCATCAAAAATAGTTTTGCGGTACAAAATATCACTAAAACGAGAACAAATCGCAGGTGGTCCGAATATGTTATCATTATCAAAACGCTAGTATAAATATTTCAATTATGCCAAACAATCAAGCGCCGGTGTGCGACTTTATCTTACTGTAGGTGCTATTAAAGTCATCTCTAAAAAAATTGAGGTTTTGTTTTTTTTTTACCTTGAGATTTCATTTTCGTTTTTTTGTTTGTTTGTTTGCTTGTTTTTTCATAAGTAAGGTCTCCAACAAAAATGGCCTGTTCAATCTCTCTGCTGCTAGATGGAACTCTTGCTCTTCAATTAAATTCCCTGTAGAAAAAGATGCAGGAAAAAATCGTTAGAAAAACACATGCAAAAATGAACTCAACACTACGACATCTGATAAACTCGTCACCTCCCTTCCAAAAAATTTCAAACACTTTGGCCGAAATATTCTCCTCAAACTACTCATCAAAGAATTATTCTAAATAAAAAGATACCTTTGTTAAAAACGTAAAAGAGACGTTTTGGGGTAATTTTAACTTTACTAACGCTGGAGATTAAGATAAAAAAAAATTACAGACAATAACTCTTACTAAGCCTATGACGTATAACAGAGCCAGATGTCCAGCCACGCATTCGGAGCCACTCTAACTGAATTCGCTCTGTATACTAATACTCATTCTTAATAAACTTTAATAAACTAATTAACTACCTGTGTCACCGCGCAGTTCCAATATCAGAACCTGGAAATGTTTTCAAACCTCTCCAACAATCCGCTAGATAAATACAGTTACAAGACAATAGCAATCTTTAATTACAAAACCATGAAACAATTGATAGATAACAGCCCCTTTCCCTCCAGTGTCTTCAAACCTTCCAGCTCCTATACAATTTTAAAGTGGATTCAAACACTAGAAACGCATGCAACCATCTAGTCCGACTTGAACATCTATTAGAGAAGATGCCATAAAGAAAGAACGCACGTAAGCAATCCTCTTCCCCTCACATGAAAGGACATTATAATAAAAGGCAGGTATCATAAGTAGATGATCTAAATTTTATCTAACATTTGAACGACGAAAATTTCTGAGTGAAGATAGAATATACCCTTTCTTAAACTATTCTCGTAATATGGGTGTACATCAGGAGGGCATATTTTCATGTATCCATCCTAATATTATATTCATATCATAGTGAAATTTGGTAATCCTGGAACTAACTGCTCATTATCCATGTAGACTGCAGCTTATTCACATTTTGATATGTTACTTCTGGAAACAAATTTATCTTCCTAATGTTGTTAGAAATTTATCCCATTATATGTTTAGAGCTTGGCATTTAATCGGCCTGTGTCGTTAACTACATTCATACATACATACATACATACATACATACATACATACATACATACATACATACATACATACATACATACATACATACATACATACATACATACATACATGCATGCATGCATGCATGCATGCATGCATGCATGCATGCATGCATGCATTCAGTGACGTCACAAGGGCGTGCGTACCAAAATGGCTAGCTATAAAATGTTTGAATTTTTGTCCAGGAGGTCCATGTGATGACACCATGAGTTACCGCATATTGACTGTCTAAAACAAGTGTTTAATTTTTCTGCAGGAAGGGGGTCCATGGTGGTGACACTATGAGTTACCGCACTGGGTGACACCAACCCTAATGACGCCACTGAATACATACATACATACATACATACATACATACATACATACATACATACATACATACATACATACATACATACATACATACATACATACATGCATGCATGCATGTATGCATACATACATACATACATACATACATACATACATACATACATACATACATACATACATACATACATACATACATACATACATACATACATACATACATACATACATACATAAGGGCCCCAAGTAGTCAAGTGGTCTAAAGCGCTCTCCATTACGGAGCACTGCCATCTCATCTCTATCTGCATTAGTTCGATTCTACGATTTGGCGAATGTAGATATATGAGAAAGCTTGCCGGTAGCTTCTCGTGGGTCGGTAGTTCTTTCCGCGGATCTCCCGGTTTCTTCCTCCACCATTAATACTGGCTGGCAAGTATAGCCTATCGTGTGCTGACAAATGGCGTTATACAGCAACAGCAACAACAACATACATACATACAAACACATACACAGACATACAGACAGACAGACTGGCTTGGTGAATATGACCGTTATGGTCTTCTACATGTGAGTTGAGACAATTGATGGAGGAAGAAGTAGCGGTGACAGAGTTGAGCGACCGAAATGCTGTGCGTTCGAATCAAATCATCGAATTAGTCCGCGTCGGCTACCATTGTGTTTGTTTCGGTAAGCCACTTTACCCCCACGGTATGTGCACTTCCTGGCCTACTTGTGTGCTGTAAATAACCAGTCTAATTGTACGTGCAGAAGTACAAAATAACATTGACAGGTTTGACCTTGGGTCGTCTGCAGCATGTTTGACCGATTTCTATTTCTAGCACAGCCCAGTGTTTTATAATAAAATTACATTGTCATAATCACGTGTAGTGTTATATAACGGATTAAGTTCCAAGTAAAGTGTGTGATCTGCCGAATGCTATTATTAAGTTTTCATTAAACCAAAAAGATAAAAAAGCAAGATGTCACAGGTGGGAATCGAACAGCAAATTCCTGTGTAACAGATGGACAACTTATTATGTTTTTTTCAAACTCATAAACAAATGCATATATACATATGCAAAAATTATACACTTCTTAAGAGGTTTTAATTTTGCAGCTGCCTATTACAGTTGTAAATAGCATTATTTTAAAGTGGATCATTTATTTTCTGGGTAACTTGGTGTTGAGGATCTACTGCTTTTTTTTAATCTACTGCTGTATTATAGTCTCTTCTGAGACTCATATGCATAGTTAACTTGTTTATGTGTACGTGCATGTATTTGTGTATGTGTGTGTTTATGTACGTGTGTTTATCTTGATATGGACTGAACGTCTCATACGGCAATTAAACATAAGACGTACATCTTTTTATATTAATTTACTCGGAAACCAACGAAACAATGCTTAACTTTATATTAGTTAAGGGATTGTTTTTACGATAAAAAGACTTGTATTACAATGGGTTAATCAACACAATGCGATATAATATTACCTCAATCACTTGTTTCATAACCCATTATGGCGCCTCTCCAAACAGTCAAACCATACGCAAGAGTTACTTTGAAAAAAATAAGAATAATACAAAAGTACTAGAAACGTAATTGTTCCATTTTTCAACAAAAAAAAATCTGTTTACAGCCAGCATGCCTGTTTTCAGATCTAATTTGATGCTGAAATTCGTACAAATGTCCCCAATACCAACAACGGAATTATAACCCTAATAAATGTAAAGCAAGTGCATGTTGATCATCACACAAGGTCATAAAACATATCAACAGGTATTGTTTCAATAATAACAGTGGCTTTATCAGATACGGAGTTTTACTTCAGGTGCAAAGCAATCAGCATTAAATGGCTTCAAAATAGGCATATCGTTTTATGCGATACCAAAACCCCCCGGTTACTAATTTATGAATTTATCATTGGAAAGAGGTGAAGCCTTGCCAATGATTTCAAGATTACTATATTCTATTACAGTAGAGTTTGTCAATTTATTGCTCATAAATTTTAAGCACAAATCAAGATGATCGGTATACTTTTTGCTCACTCATTCTGACGTATTAGATCAAAGTAGCTACATATGTATTTTTCCACCTAAACACATGTTTATCCTCATATATTATCATAACTGTCTGGTTCCAGACAATTGTGAATTTTACGTAACTCATGCGAAGAGAATAGACATCGCATTTTAAATGGAGAAATCATGCGAATCAAAACCGTAATTAAAAACACTAGTCATACGAAATAAATTTAAGGTATAATATATCGTGCAGGTTGTTGTTTCTAAACACAATAAATTATCAATAACACGTCAGTATAGTTTAACTGAGTAATGTCTTTCAAATTCGACTTTAATTTATGTGGACAGGATCATAATTAATTTGTATTTGAACTGCGCAGCTAAACAGCTAAACTTCTATTAATAACAATAGAAAATGCTATGCAAATGTGCAACAGCCGTCAGGCGTCTAGAAAAAGTAATTGAACAGCTTGTCAAGTTCTTCAGCTAGGAACTTCATGGCTTTTCTTATAAAATAAATATGTGATAAGGAAAATTTCAATAAATAGATCATTAGTAGCAAAATTTAAAGAAAAAATGAACTAATACATTAGTAAACTAAGCAATACAAAGCCATCTAACTAAATGTGAATTATATTTTCTGTTTGACCCATATTCGTAAATTGTCCTTTAGAGACTTAGAATTTCAGCAATTTGAATTGGTTGTTCATTAATGATCCCGTATAGTTCGCAGTGACAAAACTTACTTGGCTTGGTGAGCATTTAAAAAAAATTGTGGACATGAATAATTTGATAAGCAATGTTTAGTTAGGTGTCAGCCAAAATAGACCTTATTGCCTTCAGTGCTAGTCAGTTGAGCAAGTTACAGTGTATCGCAATAGTAACAAAGGATGATTTATTCATTAAAATACAAAATTAAATTCACTAGGTAAAATATGTGGAATGCAAATTAAAATAAAACATCTTTAAAAAGGTGTATTGGATTCATTTCGTTTAAATAGTTTGAATAAATTTCCTAATAAAGATTCTTATTGCGTGTTGCTATAGAAATTCAGAAAGAGTGTTGTGCAAACTGTTGAGTATCAAACTTTCAAAAAAGACTTGGACCTATATGTTTAGAATATTCACACTATTTCTTGCTAGAAATTAATTTTGGTAATTTCAAAATATTATGCATGCGCCTTACAGTTATTATTTGTGTTTTATTTTGTGACTACCAAACACCAAGAACATTACCCAACACAAAACAGTATGATATCAGCGTATGAAATTACTTAGCATACTACTACCAGAACGGTATTAAGTCGTACGATAAAAAGCCGACCGCTTCCGAATATTACTATTACAGCGTAAGCATCTCCGTAAATAAACTTTGTGCTTCTAATAGGCCTTTTCTGGGTTAATCTTAGTGTTGTGGATAACATAATGAATTTCATGTGACACGGGTAAGATTGCAGCCAAGATATGTATCGTTAACGCTGTAAATTCGAGCAAATTATGTGGTTGTTCATGATTGAAAATGCTAATGAAAACATGTTCCGCTCATGTATCGTTCAAAGCAGATATACAAAACTCAGTCAACATGTGGTTTTGACTATTTACCGGAGCTAAAATCCAATTGAGACAAATTAGAACAATGATTATATTAATGAATTTTAGCAGCTGTCCAATCGACCTTTTGCTGTACAAAAGCTTTTTATTGTGTTTCTCTTCTGCTCAAAAGTTTGTATATAGTGCCAGAATCACTTGTATGATAAATTATTTTTACAAAATTATATTTTTTGTTACATTATTCATAAACCTATCTGCGCCCATTCCTTAGCTATATTCACTCTACTGTATGTATGTATGTATGTATGTATGTATGTATGTATGTATGTATGTATGTATGTATGTATGTATGTATGTATGTATGTATGTATGTATGTATGTATGTATGTATGTATGTATGTATGTATGTATGTATGTATGTATGTATGTATGTACGTAGGTAGGTAGGTAGGTAGGTAGGTAGGTAGGTAGGCAGGCAGGCAGGCAGGTAAGTAAGTATGTATGTATGTATGTATGTATGTATGTATGTATGTATGTATGTATGTATGTATGTATGTATGTATGTATGTATGTATGTATGTATGTATGTATGTATGTATGTATGTATGTATGTATGTATGTATGTATGTATGTACATCCTTCTAGTCATAACCAGTATTCATCGGTCCCGAATCCGAGATGTTGCTAAACTTTGCTGGAGTAAAAACGAAAGAAAGAACGTTTCTTTGAATCATGGGAAAGAATATTGATTAAATTGTTTGAAACTTTTCATTTAAAATATTAATATGATCTACATTTAATTTTTTGTCCCAACTTTGAATCTAACTCTAGGAGGATTTTTACCTAGATTTATTCAAAATCCTTTCAAAATGAAGTTGCGTAATTAAAAACAACCTCCTCAAACAGTTGTGCTACTTAGTCCTAATTCAGATTTCTCCATTTTAAATTTCATACAGATTTCCAAACAAGAGCACAAGATCGCATAAAATACAATGAAATTATGATGAGATAGTCCATCCTAAACTAATGTCACGTGATTTATCCAAGGGAACAGAAAAAAACAAAAACTCTGCTTATTACAAATAAGTTACACAAAATATTCATGTAGAATCTTTGTTAACATTTAGCCAAGTGTATACAAACAAATTTAATTTTGCTACAGAAATTGATAGCGGCACGCTTGATGCGAACAATAATTAAAATATATCACGTACATATTGTACCAATATAAACGCAAGGACTCTTATAGTATTGTTCATTTTGACTGTTCTATCCGTTTTAAACTAAATAACCAACTCTCATTCGCTAGAAACTTATTTTCTTCTTATATATCACCATATTCTACCCCTGACTCTCAAACCTGTGTTGCTTGGTTTTAACCAGTTTTTTTCTGCCACCCAAAGTTTATGAAAACCTAAGCTCACTAACTCCCAAAATGTTTGCTAAAACAATAAAACCCTGGCACAGTTAGAATATTTTATTGGACGTAAAGATAGTTTCTTTTAGAAATTGCCTTTGCTTTGCTATTAGATTTAATTTGCTTTCACAAGTGATTAACATTCTCAAGAAAATCAGCACTTTTAGGGTAGTAATATATATCACGTAAAGTAGCCTAAGTGGTTAGAGCGTTCGCCTCGGCTGCGGGAGGTCGCTAGTTCAAAAACGGCTGAGTCATACCAAAGACATAAAATTGGCAATAGCAGCTGTAAACATCGTTACAGCGATATGGCTGAAAATTTTTGAAAGTTACGTTAAAATCAAAATCACACACACACACGCACGCACGCACACACAGTCACCTAAAAAATTATATGGTTGTAGATGTCTTTTAATTATGTAAGTCTAATGGCCTTTGCACCTTAAAAAATCCACTGCATCTCTACTACACACAAAATTCAGAACGCTTAGCTTATTGGTTGGTTTTTCTACAAGGATGAAATACAGGTTCTGTCGAGATGGATCGCTTATCTATACTGTATGTAAAAATATGCATTTACCTGGTTTTATTGGCGTTAGCATTATGGTCTGGAAAACTAAAAATTTAGCGATGATATGAAGTTCGAATAATAATTTGATGCCTGTTATTATTGACTGATATGAGTTTATAATATAGATCACTTCATTTATCAGGCCATATAGAATTGAATTTCACACCTTTCGATGTGACCTTGGGCTTTTTACAAGGCATTTGCAATAGAAAACCTTGACATTGAGTGTTTTGAAAAGTAAGCACATTTATGTTACTTATTAGTATATATAAACAAAATTTCCTGGGTGAATACATGAACCTTGGAAAAGCAAATTGTATAACACTTTCCAGTTTAACAAAACTTGCAGGTTCTTGCAATTTTGTATTATTTAGTTTTAAGACCCTGGAGTCGTAACATCACAGTTCAAAAAATAAATATGTCACACGTGTTTTTATAACTTTATTTTTCTTTTTTATCATACTCTTGAGCGAATTGCCAGTTAACAGCTATGTTTTTTCTTTAAGTTTCAAATATATATATATATATATATATATATATATATATATATATATATATATATATATATATATATATATATATATATATATATATATATATTATGTTATATTATTGAGTGACACCATTCTGAAAATCTTATCAACACACCTTATTAACAACCGTAATTTCATTATTTTTATGGTTTGTTTTCCGGAGACACATTAGGTCTACTGGTTTTTCTGTACTTTATGTGTTTCAAGCTTATAAACATCAAGGTATTTATCACGCAAGTTAACATAGCGGCACGCAGCAAAGTTAGCGAGTCATCGATGATGTCTGAGAAAACACGAAGAATATATAAACTTGCTTGTGAATTTTTATTGTACGCCTCACATTGTTATTAAAATATGTTTTGAGATCCAAAACTTTTACATTACGCATATTGCAAAAAAATAAGGAAACACACTGGCAAAAAATATGAAATATAAGTCTTTTATTTAGGCATGTTAAGATAGAAAAAAATGAGGTTTTACTTCTCAAAAGATAAATACGTTTTGACTTGTTAAAAATGAGATTTTATATATTACAAAATAATAGTGGTGTTTTTGGTTTCCTTAAAATAGGTGTGTAATGAATATTCGTTTGAGTGATTCTTCAACGTTCCTTTATGAAATACTTTTTGGTATCCAAATATTATGTAGAGAAAGGATTCTCCGCCAATTTATTATGATGTGAAAAGTCTGGTTTGTTGTTTTAGACGTTTTCTATCATAACCTTCTTCTCGTACCTAGTTACGAGAAAGAAAAAAGTTCGGCATTCTTAAGAATAAGGTGTCACTTACGATGGTGTAGATACGGTTACATCTTTTTGTGCGGAAAGCTTTGGCTACGAGAAGGTACCAAGAATCGGTAAGAAATAGACACGACACTCTTCTGAGCTTGGAATCGCACTCTGTAAGAAATAGACACGACACTCTTCTGAGCTTGGAATCTCACTGAGACCAAAGCAGCTCAAAGCCTTTTTTATATTCTCGAAGCTGCTTGATCATCAGTATTTTCATTCAAGGTCGAAGAGGTCTGTCTAATGAATCTAAAAAGTCACGCGTGTTTCTTGCGTGATAGTCAAGGACAGCTTTAACTTTATATCAAGCTTAGGGGGGGGGAGATAGAGTGTGTGTGTGGTCAGTAATTTTCCTAAGTGACGACCTTTTGGATCATACATTGTCCACAACGCAATTAATAAGGTTTTATTGATTGAATTGTGAGATAGCACGTTGTTCGTGGCTTCTATCCGATGGTGAACTACTGAACCGGCTTATTAATTAATTAAGGCAGGTTTTTTTTCCATTACCAAGCGAAGCTTTGGAAACAAAGATAATGTTTAATCTGAATTCATTTCAATGTCCTATTATATTCAGGATATGAATTATTGATTTGTCCATGCTTCTCTTACAGTCCAAATCAATATTATAGCATTCCTTTTTAAATTCGTATGTTTTGTCTTCCAATAACTAGAGATTTCAATATATTCTACACAAGTTACTGTTATCGTTTCTTTCTTTTAAAATTGATATCTTGATACAAACACAAATTGTTCGAAAACCAGCATCGAAATATCTTAAAGATAGTAAAACTGTTTGAGAGAGAGAGAGAGAGAGAGAGAGAGAGAGAGAGAGAGAGAGAGAGAGAGAGAGAGAGAGAGAGAGAGAGAGAGAGAGAGAGAGAGAGAGAGCATTTAACTAGGTTTTGTGGTACGATTTGTTTTACTTAAAAAAATATTGAATGAATAAAAATGAGTTTTTGGGGGTGAGGTTGTTGCCAACTAAAAAAATGAAAAATCATTAATGTTCAGAACAAATTGGGGCACATATTGATATATCACATACTCAGCGGTTGATCTCTCTCTCTCTCTCTCTCTCTCTCTCTCTCTCTCTCTCTCTCTCTCTCTCTCTCTCTCTCTCTCTCTCTCTCTCTCTCTCTCTCTCTCTCTCTCTCTCTCTCTCTTTCAAACACACACACAGAGGCGGGCTTCAAGAGATATTTTAAACCATTTCCCACGTGTTTTTTGCCATGCAGTTAAAAGAGATACAGAAATTGATATTTGAAATAAGGGAAACTAATCTCTCTCTCTCTCTCTCTCTCTCTCTCTCTCTCTCTCTCTCTCTCTCTCTCTCTCTCTCTCTCTCTCTCTCTCTCTCTCTCTCTCTCTCTCTCTCTCTCTCTCAAAATAAACGTAGACGCTAATTTCTTACTACTCATGAACGGATTGGGGTAGGGGTGACGCAACGTTATTTAGAGTAAGTTTTCTGAAATTATGCTCAAGAGGCATTTAGTATGCAACCTAGTGTACAAGATATTTTAGGGACTGCCCTCCCCCTCCTCTCCCCTCCCCCTTGTGATTTCCTTCCCTCACATCTCTAACCTGTTTGCATATGCTCCCCCTAAAGAAACTGCTTTGGAAAACCTCTGCTGATAACAGTGTAGAATCTGCTCTACCGGCCACTAAAAGTGCTTACCTCCAACTTCTAACAGCGTAGACCCTCACCTGCTTGTCTCTAACAACACAAAAATTAATCAACCAGTCTTTAACTGCAATTGGCCTTTCAACCTATCTCTTAACTGCTGACAGAGTAGACCCAAATATGCTGGCCTGTAACCACTACCAACTTAGGCTTTTATTGTTAGGTTAATTACTGCTTACATCGTAGAACATGACTTCCTGGTTTCTAACTGCTAGCACTGTATACAATGAACTGCTGATCTATCGATGATGACATCGTAGACCTTAATCAGCCGATCTCTAGTTGTTAACATCGTAAACACTGATATTCTGGTTTATCGCTGCTAGCATACTATATCTTGATCTCCCTGGGCAGGATACATCAGCAGGCAAAATTCCATGCTTCCATTCTGTCTCATAAAGCGAATACGGTATATGTATGTCTTAGATAGATAGATAGATAGATAGATAGATAGATAGATAGATAGATAGATAGATAGATAGATAGATAGATAGATAGATAGATAGATAGATAGATGGATGGATGGATGGATGGATGGATGATGGATAGATAGATGAATGGATGGATGGATGGATGGATAGATAGATAGATAGATAGATAGATAGATAGATAGATAGATAGATAGATCTGTGTGTGTTTAAAATAATGGTCATCAAGTAAAATCAACACTCAGAATTATATATATATATATATATATATATATATATATATATATATATAGAGAGAGAGAGAGAGAGAGAGAGAGAGAGAGAGAGAGATAGAGAGAGAGAGAGAGATAGATAGATAGATAGATAGATAGATAGATAGATAGATAGATAGATAGATAGATAGATAGATAGATAGATAGATAGATAGATAGATAGATAGATATGTGTGTGTGTGTTTATAATAATTGTCATCAAGTAAAATCAACATTCAGAAGAGTTTCATTATGAATGTGATCTACGCAGAGACGTGCATTGTAAACAGTGGATGCACCTTTGGTAAAGGACAGAAACAAAGCTTTGTATCTGACACGTCCGTGTGTTATATCTTCTTGAAAATCCTTTTTATTACTTGAGCATGTGATATTACCACGATATTTATCCACACTTCCGATTCGTTTCATCTAAAGTAATTACGAACCCCATCCATTGAAAGAAGATTGGAAGTGTGTGCTTTGAATTCCATGTAGAATGTTCTTGCATTTCATTTCAATTTCCTACTTCCTCAAACTAAACTCTATCAAAGAGATGACCTTTTACAACATTACTCAATTCTGTGCATATTTTGGATTTTTATACGATGCCTGCAGTGTGGCAGTTTATAGCGATGGCATCATGCCGCAGACTTATAGCATCGTGCCCCACCCAGTCACATTATGCTGACACCAGGCCGACCAGTCCTAACATTAACCTCTTAATGCTGAGCGCCAAGTGAGACAGCAGATGGTACCATTTTTATAAGCCTCTGACATGACTCGGCCAGAGTTCGAACCCGCGACCTCCCGTACACTTAGGACACTTAGACTACCGGAGCTATACACTGAATTATGTATCCTATATTAAACTTGAAAAGGTATATAGCAGCATGGGTGTAAACTCACAGCATTCCCGTCAACTGCTCTCTAGCTTCGGCCCTTTAGGCCTCGTATTCTGGCACTTTAAGCCATCATCGTCGATCTGAGTGCTATTTACGCCACTGTCGCCATTTAACATTACTACGCCGCTGATGATACAAGTACTAAACGGTGGATTGGATATATACATAACATTTGAGTTGCTTAATATTTCTGATGTAAATTCAATAGCTGGATGAAATATTTACGAATTCGAAAAAAATATCAGTTAAATTTCTATCAAATTTTAACCCACTTTCATTTGATGCTATCAAGGAATCAGTATAAAAATGGGGGTCTATCGGGTATCTCGCTGAGAAGCTTTTGTTCCAGAATTATTGTCATATGAAAGTACCAATTTGTTGCTATGGAAGTTCCATTAACTAGTAGGAAATGATCGTTGAACACAATATTGTTCAGCTATAAACGTGGTTTAAAAGCCTGACGAGGTACTCAGTTGGAGACTAGATATTCATTTGGAGGGGGTTGGAGACTTTGGAAGGAGTTGAAGACGAGGTATTCATTTGGAGGGAGTTTGAGACTAGATATTCAGTTGGAGGGAGTTGGAGATTAGATATTCAGTTGAAGGAAGTTCGAGACTAGGTATTTAGTTGAAGGGAGTTGGAGACTAGGTATTCAGTTGGAGGGAGTTAGAGACTAGGTATTCAGTTGAAGGAAGTTCGAGACTAGGTATTCCGTTGGAGAGAAGTGGAGACTAGTTGTTCAGCTGGACGGCTGGAGGGACGATGCATTGGAATGACTACCCAGTTTTTCCTGTGCGCTCATCTTCGGAAAAGGAACGAATTAAACTCTCTAACTCTCTAACCTGTTATATTATATTTGTGATTATTTACTCATTTATTTCATATAAAATCGTTCATCGTATATCCTAATATAAAATGGAATCGTTGGATAGACGCTCTCCTCTGTGTTTCCTAAGGGGATTATTACCATTCACAAGGCTTTCCCAAATTTCATTGGATCAGACAAATCCGGTTCGCCCGAAAAATCTCAACTACGAGACTAATACCATATCAAACCATTATCCCAAACTAGCGTTGAGCAGAGACGATACAATTAGAACAAGATTGTTAAAGTAGTGATTACTTCAAATTAGTATAAATCTTGTTTTAAAAAAGTTATAACGATGTGTTGTGACTAAATAAAAACATAAAATAAATACCCACTAGTAAAGTATATGCATCTTTTAATTTTTAATTTTTATGGAGGGATGGAAGTTGAGAGCATGTGTTTGAGAAATAATTGATAAATGGCAGAAAAATATAACTTTGAAAACTTAGAAATTGCTGCTTATCTATGCAATTTATTCACAAGAAATTGACTAATTAGATTTTTAATGATTTTATCCGCTAGGTTTGATTGTGTGCAGCCAGCGATTTGAATAGGTTTCTATCTAAAAAAAAATGTTTCCTAGTTCTTTTGAATTATGGACCTTTCGTCCCATTAACGTTTCGGCCCAAGACATTTCGCCTCACTTCAATGGACATTTCGCCCCACTTCAATGGAAAGAGTTAAAGAAATTCATCAACATTACACCATTGTCTTCATTTTGCTTTGGTAAATGTAAATATTTACAAATTGTTTCATATTTTCTCGATTTTTGGATCGATAATGATGAAAGTTGTTCGATCTATAAAGGAAGAGAATATAATTCTGTCAAGATCGTATATGAGGAACTATATTTATTCCTTTTCAGAAACCTTTCAAAACTAAGATGATTAAAGATTTTTGGTCCCCCAGATATCAGCTAAACACAGACACGATGGCATTTGCCACATATTAGTGTGCACAAAAGTATGCGACAAGCATAACCCGTCGATTACTTGTAGAAAAACAAAAAAATTGAAAATATATTTAAAAAAATGAATGTGACTAGAATACTATGTGGATCAATCTGCGCACGATTCGTCATTTCTGTAAACATTGGATCACATATTATTTTGGGTAAAACAAAAATTCATTTTGTATCAAAAAAGAACGATCGTATTTTAGTTAAGAAAAAATTATGTTTATCAAATGTACAAAAATATCCCACATGCATATGAAAATGTGACTTCTAAATATCAACATGAAGACCCACTCAATGACCTTCTGAACCTGTAACTCGGAAAATCCTATTTAATATGTATTTTTCAGAATTATACAAATAAGTACTTTATCTAAAAGATGAAAATGTCCTCCTTTAAAAAATATCTGCATCTTAATCCAAGTTTGCAAGAAGTTGTCCCACACGTATAAAATCGTCTGCTACTCAACGTGTCAACGTGCCGCTATTAAGGGATTCTCAGTTAATTCCCCTCCTTATAGTCTGCTTCTGATGTTTTAGTAATTTTTCCCCACAAATAAGTGTGTGTGCAGTACCATATTTAGGCATAAGCTAAACAAGCTACAGCTTAGGGCCCCAAAGTCTGAACTTAGTCTGAAGGGGCCGTCAAATTTATTTTATACCAAATATGGCCTCTATAGCTTCCCATTGCTTAGGGCCTCTCTTTGTCTAAATCCGGCACTGTGTGTGTGTGTGTGTTTGTGAGAGAGAGAGAGAGAGAGAGAGAGAGAGAGAGAGAGAGAGAGAGAGAGAGAGAGAGAGAGAGAGAGAGAGAGAGGGGGGAGAGAGATTTGGATTTTTAACTTATTTTTAACATTTTTTCGGTCATATCGCGACGATGGCTGCAGTGTGGCAGTTTATAGTGAGTCTAGCACTGAGGCATCATGCCGCAGACATGTAGCATGATGTTCCACCCAGTCACATTTAACTAACATCAGGACATAGTACACAATTAATTTCACTATATATTCTCTACATTTGTTTCTCAGTACTGAACTTTCCACTGTGTGACAATCAATACAAATCATATGTTAATCTAAAATACCTTCAAAGATGACTTTACGGTTTAGTTCTTGTCAAGGGTTGACCTGCATTTTTTTGAGAGGCTGAATTGTAAACAAAACACCAGGCAACGGAACACAGAATTCACTTCCGGATCATCACCATGACCTTATTACTCAATGTGCACTGTCGCCGAAATACACACAGACAACCACACCATAAGCTCACATTTTAAAGAATAAACAATTGCCTTTAAATCCTTACCAAGAATGCCAAAATCTGACTCTAGTATCACCACTAAATTTAGACCGGAAAAAGTGATCTAAAAATAGACTGGGACTACATTCGTGGGTACTGAACCGGATTTTATTAATTGTGTACCGATTCCTGAAAGGGTCAATGTTTTTGTCAAACTTTTATATTTGCATTTTATTTTGCATGCCACTACTGTTTCAACTTCATACATAAAGTCTTTTGAAATTTCCTTGCAAGCAAGACATGTGACAGCTGTCAGAAAGTGTGTAGTGCTGGTGTTCTATAGGGTGCAATTTGAGGTCCAATTGTTCTTAAGAAACCAAAACTAAATTTGCTATATCTTCCTTAATTATAGGAATTTTTCAATGCAGTAAAAACCTAATTGTAATACTTGATAAGGCCTGTCTGAAAATAGTCTTGAAATTAAAAAATATTGATATATTAAATTTTAATGAAAATTTTAAAAAATATATAAATTTTAAAAACTTTTTATTTTACAAAAAAAAAAATTTTCATACAAGTTATGACATTCAGTTTGACAAATTTAAGGCAGCAATGTTGATTAATGAATGGTCTTTAAAACAAATGGTAGTTTAGGTCTGTACAACTGATAATATTAATCCCAGGGGTACTGAAGCATGATAGCTCACAGTGATTTTGACAGCAAATTACAATATGCCTATCCAGATGCATATAGGTGTACATACTAAAGAAACAATGACAGGTACTATGTTCCACATTTATTGTTTCAGGTACTTGGACAGTTGTTTGTATAACTAATATCCCACTCAAATTTAAAGTTTTGATGGGACCACTACCATGTTTTATAGCAAATATGCATTCCATTTTAATGCCGATAACTACAAAAGTCAACAATGCAATATGAAAATACAGTTTCACCTTACTGAAAAAAGATGCGAATCTCTCTCATGAAGATCTAAGCCATGTCTTTGAGATGCTGTATATCAGTGTACTGATATGAACTCATCTTGGTCACTTATAGCAGCACACTGCACATGTCCTTATGAGACCTTGCTATCACCATTGGACTACTGGAGAGCTTCCAAATTGATCCAACTCTAATACTTTGTTTCAGATACCAGACTAGACCTGAAAATATATAACATGTTTCACTTAATTCTAAAAAAAAGGAAGATGTAGGCAAATGAAGTTAAAATGTGTTAGATATGGTGATTTCAATATAACATTCAGGTTGCAAATATGGTTAAAAAAGGTAAACTTGATAGAGTGACACTCAAAGATGTGAAGCAATGGGCATGTATTAAAGTGACAAATGCATCCTAAAAATAGATGAAGTTTCTACAAGCATATTTAGCCATTTACAGGTTAAATAACTAATCAGGTAGAGTATGTATCATAAAGTTTAAGGCAATGTTGGAATGGTGAGGTTAGATCATTGGTGCAAACATTGATACATACCAGTATAGTGGAAAGTCAAATGACAATGTACCAAATTAAAATTTATTACTATATGCAATCCTATTCATGAAGGAAAAAACAATTTTAGATATTGTGAGTGAATATAGCAAAATGTGGCCACACAGATCAACTATAGGTACCAATAGATCCTATATCATCAACTAAATGTGAAATTTGCATCCCGAAAACTTGTAAACAAGGATGGATATTTGCATGTGTGGGACATATGCAATGTACTTGTTAAAATCACATGTGCAAACATGATTCAAATAATCTGTTTGAATATTTTTAGTCTATTTTTAAGAGTCTTGGCTACCAAGGTTTTAAGTTCAATGATTCAATGATTCAATGGAATGAAATATCAGCTGATGCTGCAATACCGCCCTCTGTCAAAGTACTAAATTGAAATGTGTTACCATACAGAGGCATATTCATGATGAAAATAACATCTTGGGATATTTTAAGTGCACACAATCAAAACTGAGCCTTACAGATTCACTATAGGTACCATGTCAGCCTAACAATGTCAACTTTTGATTCCAAACATTACAAAATATATGCATATTTGTTCATGTCAGCTATGTAACCATGTTAGGATCAGTTGTAGAAAGTTAAATTCAAATAATCTGTTTGAATATTACTTATGTAATCTTTAAAGTGTCAGATAACAAATATTATTAGTCATTAATAATGCATAAAGCAAAATGGATCATGAGAATTCCCATAATATCATCTAGGCTACAATGTCGCACTACATCAATCAACATCTTAAAGAAACTGAACAATAAAATGGAATGCATTCTGTGTTCAACTTACATCATTTTGCTGTTTTCTTACATGCAATGGTAAATATACCTGGGTAAAGTATATTTTACCCCTCTGACCTGTATTTCATTCTCTGACAGCTTAATATGATTTTGTAGAGAACTTGAACAGGTTCTAGTATAAAGTCTTCATCTCTGTCCTCTCACTAAATACCCTATAACTATGGTTATAAACAATTACTGATAGCTATACAAGCAGATATGTGTTACTCAGGAAGTCACCCCATCATAAACACATAAATTAGCTGTTTGAACCCCAAATAAATAGTTTCAATGACCTAAAGGTACAAAGCAAAGTAGAATTTTGTCTTCATGTATTTTAAATGAGGGTCTCATTTTGACTAATAAAGATATTTTCTCTGATCAAATTTGACAAATATCCATCATTTGAGCTTGTATATGGTGTAGGAGTATATATATGCTGATATCATTTAATATCATTCCCAAAAAATATTATATATGTGTATACTTGGTGGAAAATTTTTATTTTTTAATTGTTTTTTTAAATTTCATTTAAATTTTTAAAATTAAAATTATTTTTTTATTTTTAATTTCATTTTTATATTTTTAAAGTCAATATACATAACCTATTAAAATTTCATGTGTATGTCATTAATAATAAAAATTTTATATCAGTTTCAAGTTTTTACTGACAGGACATAGTACACAATTAATTTCACTATATATTCTCTACATTTGTTTCTCAGTACTGAACTTTCCACTGTGTGACAATCAATACAAATCATATGTTAATCTAAAATACCTTCAAAGATGACTTTACGGTTTAGTTCTTGTCAAGGGTTGACCTGCATTTTTTTGAGAGGCTGAATTGTAAACAAAACACCAGGCAACGGAACACAGAATTCACTTCCGGATCATCACCATGACCTTATTACTCAATGTGCACTGTCGCCGAAATACACACAGACAACCACACCATAAGCTCACATTTTAAAGAATAAACAATTGCCTTTAAATCCTTACCAAGAATGCCAAAATCTGACTCTAGTATCACCACTAAATTTAGACCGGAAAAAGTGATCTAAAAATAGACTGGGACTACATTCGTGGGTACTGAACCGGATTTTATTAATTGTGTACCGATTCCATCAGACCGACCAGTCTTAACACTAACCTCTTAATTCTGAGCGACAGGAAAGGCAGCTGTTAGTACCAATTTTATAAGTCTTTGGTATGGCTCTGCCGGAGATCGAACCCACTACCTTCCGCATCCGGAGCTGTCCCCAATAAAAAGACGTCTTAAACACATCCTATTTGTTGTTGTTTCACTTCCACATAAAATATTTTTTTTCCAAATTCCGAACTTTTTTTGTTACATCTTTTCACAGCTGTTCGCAGAATAGGCCGACATATCGCGAGTCAAAAAAAAAAACAGAGGGGTGGTATTTCATGTGTCCAACATTAATATTAATTTGAACAGAATATTATGTTGAAAATTGTCTCTTTTCAAATTTCAAGCATTGGATAATTTCATTTTCATTAATTGGTCAATTTCGGGGTGCGTTTCATTTTAATTTTTAAAAAATACACCTTTATATTAGTTATACCTAAAATATTGTTTCATCGTCTCGATTTTTTACACGCTCGAGTGACTCTTTACTTTCAGTCATCAAGCTGAATGACAGGCGAGGAATAAAAATTGTAATTAACAATAAAGAGATATAAAAACTGGTTTCAGATATTAAATTTCAAAATATTAAGCATGTGTCAGCATGTTTAAATCGACAGACATCTCTAATCAAAATTTCAGCTCATGACAGTGTAGAAGTGTCCAATTATAATGTGCAACTGTACACTTATAAACAGCAACTACCTGATTTTCTCATTTTTTACAAATTAATTTCCGTGATGGTCATTTGCAACAAAGGAGTTCATGTTTTCTGTTTTGTCAGATTTATAATTCTGATATTATTCTTTAAAACAAGTTCACAAGAGTTCAAAGGCATAATTGTTTATTTAAACAAATGGCATGCACTTGGTGCTAAGATATATATATATATATATATATATATATATATATATATATATATATATATATATATATATATATATATATATAATACATGCATACATACATACATACATACATACATACATACATACATACATACATACATACATACATACATACATGCATGCATGCATGCATGCATGCATGCATGCATACATACATACATACATACATACATACATACATACATACATACATACATACATACATACATACATACATACATACATACATACATACATACATACCTGTCCGTTAAAGATTTGTTTTTAAAATGTTGTACAATTTCAGAAGAAGATGTACTTTATAAGGAAGCCATAGAAACTGGATATGTAGTTCGTCGGTTGCAGGAGGGGAAGATAATACATTAAAAGAAACAGAAAACAAAAGTTCAGGATCGGTTTATCAAGTTATGGAAGAAGTATGGAAACCACCAAAAAAGCACGAACACCTAACTTAAATGCTGTGCCAGATTGCATGGCCCATGTTAGATATAACAACAGTAAAGCTAGACATAGTATTGATCTCCAAACTGGACATATTTTTATCTTCACCTGCCGTGTAGGAACAGTTGTGTACAGTAATGGGAATCAATTTCTTAAAGAGGGAGGAGGATTATGGGGTAGGAAACAAATTTCCATTGATATGGGGCGACACGTCCATGTACCAGGAGGAGCGAAATGTACATGGACGTGGGGCGAATGTCCTGGGCCGAAACGTCCAGGTACCCGTTCTTTTGTTTCATACCTCTGCGTGTGCAACGTATTGGATACTGCACAACTTAATCAGGTGAAGCATTTGCATGTGTTGCAGGTTACAGAATGTATGGAGGGGATCACCGCCATAATTCATTCTATTGCATTATTTTTTAATCTTCCTTGATGCATTATTGCAAACAGCTGCTTGCAAGATCTACTTTCATAATTCTATTCATGTATATTGTATTCTTCAATGATGCCAATTGTACGTGGCGGTTTACAAGAGCTACTTTCCTTCTGCATTATTGTAAACTTGCAAGTGTCACATTCCTAATTCTTCATGAATTTTCTGTACTACGTTTATACAAGATGTAAATTCATGCTAGCAAGTGCTTTGATCGACTGTCCTACTTCGTTGCATCTTGCAGTTTGCTAACTAATAAACTGACTCTTTAGTTTGTCGTATTGCAAACAATATTTTAGTTATTACAAGTTTTGTATATTCTGTTTATAAACTTGACATATTACAACTACATCATTCGAACTGCTGTTTTCATACAGATATGGCCTTGCAACAATGTAAATACCAAGTTTTATCAGTATCTTCTTTGTTGTCCAACTCATGCAGCCATCTGTTGCCATAATGGCATACGGGAGATTAGCATGACATTGTGACAAAAGCCGGCGTTCTAAATTTCTAAAGTTTTCTTTATACTAGAAATAATTAATGCACCACAGGGAGCATTACGGCATTCATTTTGTATCGATAAACATTGTAACTCTTTTTTCAGACTCGTTTTTAAGGTGTGTGTTAGCAAAAGAAGTTTTAATCGGTTTCTAATACCACGTGCTTTCCCGAAGATCTAAGTAATTTATATCACCTTACGAAAACAAAAACACATTTACCACAACAGGGTGGTCCATCTTCTTCAACACCAGTTTCGACGCACTTAAGTATTATTCTTATTTCACGGCGTAAGAAATATACTTCTTAGTGATATCTCTCATTACTTTGGAAACATTTGTTATTTTAACAAAGTAAGGATCGGAAATGACAATGATATATTCCCTAGTACTATTCTTGACGAGCTTTCATCCGACACTCCTTGATGGTAAGGATCGTATTGTACGTCACCCATTTTGACGCACCTCACTGACGTCTTTTCCTGTGACGGTTGGTTGATGGGCTTAACGCCATTTTTTAGCACACGATAGGCTATTCATGGCGGCCAGTATTAATGGTGGAGGAAGAAACCGGGAAATCACCGGAAAGAACCAACGACCCACGAGAAGCTACTGGCAAGCTTTCTCACATATCCACATTCGCCGAATCCTAGACTCGAACACACGCAGATAGAGGTGAGATGGCAGTGATCCGTAACGGACAGCGCTTTAGACCACTCGGCCACTCGGGGCCCCTATCCTGTGATACTATTGTACATAAGATCCTGCGAAACATAGCATAGCAACATCAATAGCACATAAATATAAGATTAAATGACAATTAAAAAAATCAGCATTCCTAGAGGTTTTATTATTCTTATCACAATCTTCATTTTGGAACAAATTTTTGTCACAAAAGCGGAAATAATTAATTTGTGGAAAATTATCTTCGTATTATAAAAATGTTTATTTGCCATTAGAAGTAGTGTACGATTGTTTTCAAATAAATAATGTCTTAAAAATGGTTTGCATCCTTTAAAACTTATGTCTCTAAAAGTGAGACCAAAGACATAATGTTATAGGAGGTTGTACTTTTGTATATTGTAATTCTTACCATTATCAAACCAATTAAACAAAATAAATTGGTTCAAGAAATTTACAAATATAAATATAGCACCATTAGGTTCTAATTACTCAGCTACTCTTTGTCACATTTAAGATTAAAAAAAAACTTTAAAAAAAAGTTTTTAAATGTGAATGTATTGACGCATGATTCCGACTAATTAAGTGTACTGCTCTTTGCAATATAAAAGTAGTTTAGTGATTTATCTTTCTTCAGAGAGAGAGAGAGAGAGAGAGAGAGAGAGAGAGAGAGAGAGAGAGAGAGAGAGAGAGAGAGAGAGAGAGAGAGAGAGAGAGAGAGAGCACCAAATTCCATATTTCATTAAGTTATTGTAATTGTATACATGAATCCTGGGTCAAAGAGCGTGTTTTGGAACAGTCTAAGGGTCTTTCATTCAGCAAGTATCAACAAGAGAGAAAACTCGATAATTATGCAGGGATGAAATTTTACTGATAACTGTATTTTTATTTGGTTTGATTTTATTGAATTGCCTACATGTATTCTGGAACATTCTTTCGTTTGGTGACAATTACCAACAAGGGGACAAAACTCTCCTTATCTTGCTCGATAATTGTACAATGCGGGATTTTACTGATCACGGTCTTTTTAAGGCTTGTATCCTATGTAGGTGAGAGTGTTTTCGGACAGTTTTGTACTAGCCCCATGACTTTTATTAAGGTGATAGGCAAATACAACTAAACTAATGGATGTCTAATTCATGCATAAGTTCTTAGAAATAATCAAACATAAAATTGCTGGACAGATTTTGGGAGGCAAACAAGTGTAAACACATTGCCTAAACTTTCAGAACATTTATTTTTTTTGCTTTAACATTCTTCAAAAGAATAGTTTTTGAGATCTTGAGGACGCACACATTATGGTCAGCAAGTACTGGTTGCTTGAACTAGGTAAGTAACCGACAGTCTGCAATATTTCTGATAAATGGCTTGTAAAATGGTCGAATGTGGGAATAGGTTGCATATATGCCTTAGATATCTTCTGACTGGGATTTCCTACCATTTGACAAGTGTGACAAAGTCTTTGGTTCCTATAACTACCATTTTTAATTTTCGGCAAAAAAAAAAATGATTCAGGATCTTGTGATAAGTCTTATTGACACTAAAATGATCAGCTTAAGGAGTTTTATAGGCTAAGCTATGGATCTCCTGTCTATGCGACCTAGGAATTGCAATTTGATTGCTCACTGACCAGTCATCACCAGCAGATGGATCAGGAAGTCGCCATTTTTTCATAATGAACCCCATTTTTCATAAGGTAACAAACTGGTACTTGTGTGGCTTCAATTTCTGAAACCCAGTCTTGTGTCTTCTCTGTGGAATAGTACTTGGGGGTCTATGACTCACATTAAAATGTAAATGTCGTGCATGCTTATAAAATAGCTGTTACTTTCTCTTCAGATAATTTTAACAACTGCACTAGGAAATATAACCTGACTGTACTTGAGTCATAATTTACAAATGTATGTTTTATACGTAAGAAAATGTGTCTTGACGAATCCAGAATTTACGGTTTAATTCCTCAGAATTTCTAATTATGAATGAACGTCTAATCCAAAAGCCAAATTGTGTGAAAAGCTTTTTCTTTATTCGTGTTTTATTCGTGTGAAAGTGAAAAACAAAAGGGATTGGCAAATACATCTATGCAAACAATGTAACAAGACAATCCAGGTACTTGTTCCTTATAATTGCCTACCCTTATGAAAATTGTTGTGTTAGACTAATTTATCTAGTACTATTGGCTTTATGAATGGAAGTTTACATTTAATATTTTTTTTCTCTAATATTTCCTATGAAAACTCAAACACAGGACTGTATATATTTTCTATTTATTTATTTTGCTTTATTGCATAGTTGCATTGTGCTGATATTTTTTTGTGTCATGACAATATTAATTTAAAAAATGATAAAATCACAGACAAATGAAAATGAAGATGTTTATGCGAGTGGTGGTTGAGTGGGTGAAGGGTGCTACAAAATGAGCTGTAAGTCGCCTTACAAACTTTGAAAGTTTTTAAAATATTATGGAGGTGGAGAGTCTTACTCTTCTAACAGAAAACAATCATATCTGTTGAAGAGTGATGTAAAACTTTGTATAAACATTTTAACTACTAAATTACTTTCATATCAAAATGTATCAAGCAAGTATTGCAGCAATACTAATAAAAACAAATTGAGCTGTTTACTGGCAGCGGTAGCAACATTATTTGTATTCAATATATTATAATTTTATAATTGCTATCAAAGGAGTCTGATTTTTCATCAGTGAAGTACCTTGCAATCAATCATCTTATATGTACTATAAATATCGATTCATATATGGATTTAAACAATAAAAAGTTGTAGTTTCCAGTTTTATATCTGTGGAAATATAGCATCTCATAATTATATAGAAATGCTTTTTATGATAATATATAGAAAATATAATTCATATTGCTAAAATATGTTATTTTCTTATATAATGAAATAAGTTCATATTTGTGTAGCATGTAGCTCTGTTACAGCATATGCTTTGTTTGTGATGTCCTTGTTTCAAGTCATTCGCCTCTTTCTATTGTATTAGAATTGGAGATTTAAAATTAAATTCGAGATATAAGAGTTTTGTCACAGACAACTAGTTATAATATGTGCTGGCTATTGCATAATTATCCATGACAAACATATATAAGAATTCCGTATAATTTGAAGAATTTACCTTTCTTCTTGTTATTTACATATATAAACTGCCCGTGTACACTGCAGACGATCAGTAAAAATGAATTTCATAGGGATGAGAGAATAAACAGAATCATCATCTCTGCATTGTACTCTCTCTCTCTCTCTCTCTCTCTCTCTCTCTCTCTCTCTCTCTCTCTCTCTCTCTCTCTCTCGTGAATAAAGATGTGGAATTATCTGCAATTTGCTCCAATTTTATGAAGATATACAAAAATGCAGAATTTGAACTATACTCTAAAATAATAAACAGGCTCTATGCTAGGGTCAGGAGAGCTATCGTAAGAAATTGACGTGACACAGCGCCATCTGTTGTCATAATGAGGCGTTATTTTATGCTAACTTCCGTGATAACTTGCAACGTGCTTGGTGCTACATTATAATCATGATTGTAGAAAGTGCAATCTGTGTGACTTGTGATATAGAAAGTTTATAAATAGAATATTCAAACTTGTAATAACTGACAAAGCATTTGCCATACGACAACTAAAGAATCAATTTAGCAGTTGACAAATTGCAAGTTTCGATGACGCAGAAGGAAAGAAGATCTAAGCACTTACAAGCAGCCATTTACAGCTTGAATCAATGAAGAATGGAAAATTCACGAATATAATTAGGAATGTAGCACTTGCGAGCAGGTAATTTCAAAATGTAGAAGGAAAGTAGCGCGTGCAATGTGCCACGTACCATTTTCATCAATGAAGAATACAATATGCATAGATAGAATTTTGAAAGTAGTACTATCAAGCAGCCATTTGCAATAATGCATCAAGTTAGATTAGAAAATACATGCATATAACTATGGGGGGGTAATCACCCTACATAACAATTTGGCTCTAAATGTTTAATGTTTTTTTCTGTGCTTAAAAATACGTTTGTTTCCTTCCTGTGATGGAATGTCTTGTATTTATTATCCCCCAAAACCATTGATTTCCCAGCTTTTGGTTGATTTGAAAGTGACTGTATCTTTTTCCTGACTAGCTTGTCTCTCAGCTTTTACGGTCTACGGAATGCTACAGCTGGTTGCACAATGCAGTGGCTGGCCAGAGTTATAGAATGACACAATCTCCTTGAGTGCTATATGGAAGGAACGTCGAAATAAAGGGTTCTACGAATTCTTTTTCCATGTATTTTAGAAAGTCAGCTTATTTCCTTGGCTATTTTTATCGATTCAGATATTAAATCTTTGCACTGCCTTGTCAGATATTGGAGTCTCATCGAAATGCCTTCTGATTCTAACAATAGGTGCAATGCCTTGGGTAACAGTTGGATGGAACAAAGTACTGATGTTTGTTTTTTTTCAGTCGGTTATGAATAAATATCTGTATTAGGCGTATTTGCCACCATTTATATTTTTGTGTGTAAAACAAAATTATATCTAAACTTGGTGTCGAAATCCTGTAAAGTAATTTTGTTTGGTATTGTCTCGAGTGTACTCTTTAGCATTGTAGTCATAAAATATTCATCGGTATATTCCGAAAGCGCTTTGGCTGGTTTCACACCAAAATGTATAATGTAGATAATCAGAAGTTGTCTTTTGTCTTTTATTATGTGTGTTTATATCTAAGAATTTAATTATTGTTTTCTTTCTGAGTTCATCGTTGTATAAAAGGTGGTCGGCTGTGGAATCATACAGTAATCGGGTGTTATGGAAGCTGTGCGAGTCGACAACTGACAGTTTATTCCACGATAAACTCTGAAAAAGACAGCAATAAACTTTTTATAATTGCAATTCTTTATAATTTTATTAATTATTTTATTTTATGTTGTAAGATAGTTTTTTTCCGTTTTAAAGCCTTTTTTAAGCGAATGAAGTTTTGTTGAGGGCGTTTGATAAGTAGCTATTTGTAGAACATGGGATTCTCCAGCTATATCATCAAACATAATTTTACTAATGGTATTCAGTCATAAGGTTTTGAACATTCCACAGCATGGTCTTATTACTGTATCTAAATTGGCACATGTTTTCTGAATAGAAGGTCAATATTCAAAGCAAAGAATGGGTTGATTTGTTGGACACGCAAATGACTCCAAAACGAGGCTAAGCTATGTACTAGCTTATAGATTTGTTAGAGACAGAGGACCAAATTATGGCAGATAAAGGTTTTGTTAAAATTAAAGAGAAAATTATTTTAATAAACAGATTAACAGAATATCCCATACATAAAATTACGATGTTTTAATTGTTTAGACATGATTCTTCCCTATTATGTTTACTTTATCTAATGTCTGCATGTACATAATGGGTGTTAAACTTCATCCATCTACTAACTCCAGAAATATTATATTAATTATAATCAATGAAGAAGTTTAAATAAATAAGGAACAATTTGTGTGTTTGGGGGCAGGGTGCTTATATATATATATATATATATATATATATATATATATATATATATATATATATATATATATATATATATATATATATATATATATATATACATACATACATACATACATACATACATAACTGGTTTTCAAACAACTTTGAACAAGTAATCCTGATGTTTTGTGGGTAAAGATATAACTGCCAGTCTGTTATTGAAACAAAAACATGTGTGTATGAATAAAATCGTATATCCATATTGTTAGTTGACAAATGATTCAGAAAAAAAAATGTCATTTAAAGGGTTAAATTCTAATCCCTCCCATCCCCGGACACTAAAAGCAGCAAGCACTATAAAAACAACCAGTTTGTGCACTTCTGATACAAGTTAAAATACAAGCATACCGACATGTACCCAAAACTATTTAAAGCACACCAGAAAGTCTCCACAGGTTTGGAGGACGTGATTGATTAAAAGGGCAGTTTGTGTTACAGTGCATATTTTGTAAATGTTTTATTATGTTTCTTCCACTGTATTAATTGATCATAAATGTACATTTAAACCATATCTAATCAGAAATAATCATTGCTTTAAATAGTTTCTTTTCTCTATCGTTAACTTGTATTTTGTGTGCTGTAGGGGAAAGGATACTCAAGATAGGACGTATATCAACTTAAGTTTTAGAGAAAAGACATATCAAGTAAGTTTTCCTCATTATAATATATACAGTGGTAATTCTATAAGTTAAAATCTGTTTACGCAAAGGGGGAATCAATCTCTATAAAATGCATTACATCAATTACAGCCGCGATCAGTATAATATATTCTCTCGCAAAAGGAATCTATATATTATATGCAGTATAGTCACGATCTGCCTAGCTTTGCCTCATTTTCGCGATGCATTAATATTCATGAGGATCTCTTTAAGAATTATCTATAGTATATAAATAAATAAACGCAACTGGGTCTGATCACGTGGAAAGAGATTGCTAGAAGGGTGGAGGGAGAGTGTTAAGTTCATTAGTCATGAGTGATTCATTTTGAATTGATTTAATTGTACAGAATAAAAGGTCTTCAATATTTCCCTGGTCATTGATAATTTAATTACTTCACGATGTGATAGGCATTATATGGAGCAAATATTATATTAAACCGAGTATATGATGCTACAAATATTTCGCAAAATAAGTAAATGAATTTCCGAGTCCAGTTTATGTATAAGGTTTAAGGACATATGACCACAGCCTTTTCTAAAAATGAAGGTTGAATTCCTTAAAGACTATTGCGTGGAGTGACATTGGCCTACGTGTGAATTTTAGCGTAGTAAGAGACCACATGACCAATCTCGCCAGATAGATTTGAACTGACGTATTGAGTTTAAATACGCATTCCAAATATGTGTTTGGGCAGAGTCATTAAAAAACTTGAAAGAATAAGGTGTATTAATTTTTATTTCTTGCCAGAATATTTTATTCTTCGTCTGATTTTTGGATTCAATAATTTATTCTCCTGGACACTCATTTTTATAAACAAAATTCTAAAAGATATTCATGGAAGTTTATTCTGGAATTATTCGGAAACAAAATTTGTGATTCAAGTGAGCAATTGTTGATATTTATACAGTGAACTATATCTGACTTCATTGCCCTACATATTCAGACGTCATCGGGACTCGAACCTGGATTATTATAAGACTATTTAGAGACAGGACTTGTGTTTTTATTCTTAGAATCATATTTGGATTATATTCACCAACTGTAAGCCCTATTTACCATTTTTTTTACATTGTTGTCTAGGGAAATAAATTGTTTGTTAAAATATACAAAGCTTTTTGGCTTTCACTCTTTTCTTTGTTACTGAGGTACGAGCCTTTGTCACGTAACATGCTAAATACAAAGTAGATAACTATATATAAAGGCCATCATATGTTCATGATTACGAAAAGAGGTATGTACATAAATTATTTAACATAATTCAGCTTTCAATACATTCAGTACATCACATTTGTAATACAAATATGATATTTTTAAATTAAGTCCCAAGCACGACACGTCTATACAACACTTCACATACACCCTGCCTCTTATAAGATGAAACATTATCATAAAAAGTGAAGAATCCTCACAAGACAAGATAGACATTATGTATGATCTTTTTCTTCATAACAAATCCTACAAGAGACGAATGTACTGTTTTCATGTAAAACGAAAGCGCCTCACAATGCAAAAGTTTCTTTTAAAGAGTTAATAGCAACAAACCTGGATGATAATAGCCATAAAATGCATACACAAGTAAGGACCACTCAATTATACAAGTAATTCTTGAAAATATATTGATATCTTACAGATATTGCACAATTACACAATTAACACTGACGTCAATAGCTGTTTGCCTATAGCATAACAAATTGGCACCTTTAGATAGAGCGCCATTATACTTATATCACAGAGATGTAATGACATAATGTTAAGTCGATATATAAGAAAGAGGCTGTAAAAAAGGATTGGATAACCTTTTAAACGTCGAGAAATCGAAATATCTTCCGATGCTCGACCGGATATTTTATTAGCTAGCTTTCAAATTAAAGCATGTTGTTGCAGACTTCAAACAATTGGACAAGCCCTATAAGGTCTTATTTCAGCATAGACGTGGTTGTTTAAACAACGTCCTACAGTTTTAACAATCTCATATGTACATATGTACTAAATTAACATAGGCAGAAAAAGTAATTGATTGTGTATATTTTTCTACTATGAATTACTTTATTAACCAACTTAATGTACGACGCAAGGAACAAAAGTTCTAAAAGCTCCCTGTATTAAGTCAATTTTTTAGTTATTAGTGACTGTTTGGAAAGCGCCGGTCTACTAAATGACGTTGATGCCAAAGGCAACAATTTTCTTTCTCAGATTTTAAACATTATTAGACTGACATTTGACATTACTAAACATTGTCAGACAAATATTTGACATTATCGCAGATTATTAGACTGATATTTGACATTGCCATACATTATTAGACTGACATTTGACATTACTAAACATCATCAGATTGATCTTTGACATTACTAAACAATATTAGCCTGATATTTGACATTGCTATACATTATCAGACTGATATTTTACATTATCATACATTATTAGACTGATATTTGACATTACTAAACATTTTAGACTGATATTTGACATTACTAAACATTATTAGACTGATATTTGACATTACTAAACATTATCAGACATATATTTGACAGTACTAAACATTATTAGACTGATATTTGACATTACTAAACAATATTAGACTGATATTTGACATTACTAAACAATATTAGACTGATAGTTGACATTACTGTACATTATTAGACTGACAGTTGACATTACTAAACATTATTAGACTGATATTTGACATTACTAAACATTACCAGACAGATATTTGACATTACGAAACATTAATAGACTGATATTTGACATTACTAAACATTATCAGATAGATATTTGACATTACTAAACATTATTAGACTTATATTTGACAGTGCTACTCCTCCGAATGAGGATGTATAGCCTCTTTACTGCCTCTGAAACACATATACAATTGAAAACGTGTGTTGATTTTAGGCATTTTAAGCAAGATCTAGTAACCAGTGTTGGGTAATGACTTCATAACTTATTATGAAATTGCGTTTGTGAAACTGATAATACAACAACTATATATTAACACCTGTGTTATAAGGAATTTTGTTGATTGCATTCATATAACAAATTTAAACTATGAACTCACTTTAACTGAATACTCTTCAGCTGACAGCAAGATTTTTATTTGAAACACTTCGTGCACAATATAAGCCAAATGTTTTATTAGCTAGTCTATGAAAAGTTCGTATGAATTTTTTTGTTATCCTGTATTTAAATTTTCAATATTATTGTTTCTTCAATCTGATTAAAATCATATCTCCGCTGTTATATACGAAGATCTGACAGAGACCGCTCGGGGCTTATGGTATCCTACATTATAGCCCATTTCATACCGGATTTAACCGAGTTGCTCCGTAATTATCCTAAAAACCTCCCGAGTCATTTTATCCTCCAGCCAATCAAACCCAGGTAGGAATCAGTACATAACAAAATGGCATACATTGTTGTTTAGACGTATCAGATTAAAACAAATTAAGAAATGCCCGCTACCTGCCCGCTAAATGCCTGGGACTTATGCAGCTTTACCGTCGAAAAATATTCCAGGTTTGTTATACTGCGGATTAATACGAAAAATTCCTTTTATTGGTAAACGAAACTCGATTTATGAAATGCGGTGTTATGGTAAAAAAAAGGGATTAAATTTTTAACATCGACACCGTTTCCATACTCGCAAGTACATGTCCAAATGTAAAACAGCTCATAGCTACTCTCTCGTATGGTTATAAAATCCAGAAAACAAGACAGGATGGTTCCAATATTAAATTTCGTCAATATATGTGGCATCATCGCTGTTGAATAGGCATTTCTCAACTCTATAAACGAAGCTAAAGTAGTTGGAACAGTTGATGCTAATGCTGTATTGTCCGCCTTGTTTTGACTACTAGTCTGGTCCCCTGCTTAGTATGCTCCCTGCGATGCACTCAGATATACTATACTAGGGAGCATACTAAGCAGGGGACCAGACTATTTGCCTACCAGCTATCGATTGGATATTGCGGTCAGTTGACCACCCGCCACGTGATCAAAATTCCGAGCAAATTACGAAGTTCGCCGAAGTCTCCATGAAATGGTCTGTTACCATAATCGCTAATTGTATCAACCAATTAGAACAAGCTTGATATCTTCGCGTTTGCAGATAAAGAGCACTGTAGATGAAGAGAATCAATGTGTACCGAACGATTTGATTCACTGTCAGAGTTTTGAACGCTGCATTTCCATTGGCTAATTCAAAAGTCAGATCTTTATGTAGGACAGCAAAGATATTATTTTAATCAGATTGATTATTTGGCTGTGTTGTAATCCACTTAGCTTTTCCTTTTTGTTTTTCTTACTTATTTTTTTTTTTGTTGAAAAAAATGATTTTCTAATTTTTTTTATTTACCCTTCCTTAAAATTGCATGTATATGACGGTTTAGATATTTATAGGATCAATATTATATTTTCACCAACGAGTTGCAATTTTACAATATTTGACCCAAAACATCGTGTGCTTTTAAAGCTTTAAGAAGGCATATACTAGGTAATATAAAACTGTTTATGTGCTCGTCTTTATACGAATTTTATTGAAATAAATGAATGACGTTACAAATAAAAAAAATTGTGCAGCTGGATAAAGAAATGGATCAGACTGAATCTGGATCAATAAATGGCCAGGACTGGATCTGTATCAATAAATGGTCCGTACTATATCTGAATCAATAAATGGCCCAGAATGAATCCGGATCAATAAATGGCCCGCACTATATTTGAATAAATGGCCCAGAATGAATCCGGATCAATAAATGGCCCGCACTATATTTGAATAAATATATTCAATAAATGGCCCAGAATGAATCTGGATTAATAAATGGCCAAGAGTAAATGCTGTTTTCAACAAAAAAGAGATATGTCATATCTTACCTTTTATTTCTTCGTATCAATAGTATGACATCTGGTTAACCTTTAAGGGTGAACCACGTGTGGTTTGGCTTATAGGGTAATTGGTACTAAGGAAAAAAGAAACTTGTTTTTTATTCGTTGTTCCTTGAATAATAATTAAAACAATTACATGATCTAAATTTCAGAATCTTATCTGTTAAGTTCATTGCATTTACAGCTGAGTTACAATAGGTTTGGGTGAGTGAAATTAGCTAGCAATTGTTACACTGGTAAAGTAATAGGTTCACACGCGAGGGCATCTGATTTCAGTAAACTGTATATTGCGCATGTAATTCTCGAGCGTAAATTTTCTCAGATTTGGTTAAGATCCATGTCAAGTCATTGTCGAAATAGCATTCAATGTTGACCAACATTATCCGCATTTAATATCCCGTGAATTACCAATAATCACCAAAATGCGCCATGTTTGACATTAAGAGGATGCACTTCATCGCAAACATAATATGAAGAAGTCTATCAGGATATGTACGATAATCGACATATGTTTGATCTTTCCGATAACCCTCGTACCATCAATTTCACTACGACACGAATAAAAGGGTTGTTGTTAAGTTTAAGGATGAAACGAACTCGAGCATCATCAAACACTTAATCGTACTTCTGTAAAATGTACGCGGTATTGTTAGAAAATAATAAAATAGCAAAAAGGCAAAGTCTGCCTCGTGATTTTGTGAAAAGTTTGTGAAATTTGACGATTACAATTACGGGCTTGACGACACCGTCAGTTTTATAAGAGAAATGGCTCTTCGAACGAATCGTCACAAACTCGAAACAGATTTCATCATCAAACATGGGTTAAATAATTTTGATGATAAACGTTATTGCAAAAAATGAAGTGGATACATTTGCAGTTAGGCAACGTCGCGAAACAGATCTCGATCTCATATTCGGTGTCTCGGGTATGTAATTTTGTGTGAACAATATAAATAATGTTTGAAAATTTGACAGTCACGCATAGATACAATAGCAGTATCAAATATCTAACCATAGATGGCAAACCGTTGAAAATTGACATTCATAATGAAACATAAGGTATATGCTTTTCTGCAGCTCGTGACAAGCTAAAACTGTCGCTCATCAGATTGGATGACAGCTGGTATTTCAATTACCTCGAACAGCTGAGCCAGAATTTATCAGCGGAGTTTAAAATCTTTCACGATCCAATCAGGCAACAGAAATATACTAAACTTACTATCGATCTCGATCGGTCTAAAGTATATTGGATCGATAAATATATCCTCTTTACAAGCTGCAAATAAAGGATTTGTTCGAATGTCGTCGCTGCTTGAATGGTAAAGTAAAGTGTAGTCTCTACGATCGCGGCGATGAAATATTTCTGATATCCACAGTGTAAACATTGGTCATTGGTGATGAGGTATAATGTATGAAAATTTGACAGTAATAATAGTAGGGGTAAAGGCGGGTTATGGATCAGATACTCCCAAAATGCCCCAAACAAGCGTGGTCGTCGAATATATGTCATATGAGATAGTTCACAAAGAATGATGACGTCGATGATGATGTATCACATGTTTTGGTCATCAAGATGGTGATCGTGGAGGCGTTAACGAGGTGGTCGATTGTACTTTTTAGGGGCTTTTCAGAGGTCTCTGGCCAGAACCCGCACTTCGCCCCTACTATTATAATTTTAGTATGAATAGGACTTGCCAGGTTTAGAGTCGATATTATTTGTATAAATTTGCTGCTGAAAATTGTGATATTGGCACCATTTTACGTTTTCCCCCTTCCCTGTCATTTTTATCGATTTGTTGCCTACTCATAATATTGATCTACTGGACGATATAATCTAGTTGGCGTATTTCTGGTTCACTGAACTAGTTGTTTGTCTCCTTTGTCTGCACTTTTATTTCCTGTATATTATAGAAGTTTATTTCCCTTTTCATGTCATGAATTTTCATTTTTTTTCCTCCTTGCAAATTTGTTTCTGAAAGGATTATTGCATTCCTTTATAATAACTCTTGTTGTGTACGACTTGTTTTGTATCAATAGCCTATCTCAGGCGTACCTCTTCGCGTATTAGATTAAGAGGAAGTCCCCGGATACGACTATACATCTTCCCTGGATGTGCTACAGAGCGCTCTAGTACAGATAACTAGAGTTTAATGTTGTATACAGTCCAATTTTAGGGTGAGCAGAAGTTTACACCAATGAAGCCGAAAGTTACACCAAACAGAAGACTAAATGTTTTATTTTGTTCTGGTTTTCTTGACATTATGACTGTATTTTTTTTTGTCTATTGTTTTTTTTTTCTAGATAAAACAAACATTCATCGCCTGTTTCCATAGGTTCTTCATCCCAATTTTTCTAATAGACTACAATCACGTCTGACACTACTGATTTTCATAGCATTATCAAATTCTGCATACTAAATGATACTCACTGAGTTCGTCAGAGCTGCTGCAAACTGAAGTTCTTCATGAAGTTGGCCCGATTTTATAGGGCTTGAGATGTACTTCGTCACAGCCTTGGTCTGGAGTGAAATCAAAGCCTTAGAACGTATATCATGTTGCTTAGTCGTCGTACAAAATAATGTGGATGCAGATGGTACCTATCTATCATGTGGCTCCTAACAGTGTCAAATGAGGATTTTTAATGATTTTTATGGGAGAAGTTTGGTTCTAGGGGTCTTGTAAACAACGTATAGCCATCTTGAGTGACTTCTATTTTGGACATGTTAAAATGTCAGAGCTAGAAAGGATATTGAGCGATGGCTTCATTGTGGTCTTCGTTGCTTATGACAGCAAAAGGAAGAAGTAATGCTTTGGCCAGATATGAGAAGCAAATACAATGGTGTCTATGCGAGCGAAAAGATCTTTTCCAGTTTAAAGCAATACAGTTTTCTCTTTCTCATGATGGTCTCTTTTGGGATTTGTTTGTCATAACAAACACGGAGGTTATTTATGCAGTTCTCGGGAAAGAACTAGGTATCTGCTGTTGTCGGCATCAGCATTATCGTTGTATTTTATTTTTATAGTCGATGACTATAGCATATTCATGACAATCCAGGTAATGGTAAATGTCCCCTTAACTCCAAATGTCATAAGTAGGATCTAAATTAAGTAAAATCGGAAACAGTGTGGAATCCACAAAAGATTTGTTCACGACTTCATGGAATCAGGTTATATTTTGGACAGCCAAAAAATATAAGTTCTTGTATGCACGTCTCACAAGCACGATGAGCTACGCATAAAATGGGGATATGATTCCCAATCTCTTAAAGTCAAAGAAGATAAATCCTTTTGTCCTTTTGTCCTTTTGATTTTGCACTGCTCTTCTTTGCAGTCCTCCTCCAGTATATTCTCATATTTAGACAGCAATATTGATGTCCAAACACCATGATTTGGTCACAAAAATGGAAACACAGCATCTTATTTTGCTTGGACAATCGTGCGCCTTTGAGTAATTGGTTCGAACGATCTCAATAATTTACTGGCACTTTTCTGTTGATCAGCTTATTTCATCGTTTGTCGCATTTCCATCATTGAATCTATCTCCCCACCTTTATTTGTTGTACAGGCGTACAACGTTACCTGGGATGAATCACTCTGCTCCAGGTAAAGTGATTTCGAAATGACATGCTACGGAAAGTCAGGGAAAAGCATGTTTTGCATGAAATTTGACCATAACTATTATTCACTCCTACTAATTTAAACTTGATAAATGGTGAACTGAGACACAAGTCACTTGGATTTTGTCAGTGGTCGGTGTACTTTCCACCATCGTCTCAGGCCATAGTGGTAAGTGTCAAAAATTTGTTTTATTTGATTTGTGAAACCTTTTGTCGGTTTTATGTTATGACGGGTGATTAAGCTTTGTTACACTGCTTGCATTGTTATTACCATTTTAGTAATAAATAGTTTTGTTTTAGCCTATAATAGCCTATTGGATAGTGGACATTATGTGAGCTTAGTGGACACTATAGGAGCTTAATGGACATTAAGGAAGCTTAGTGGACATTATTGGTCATTATTGGGCTGACGGAGTCTTATTGTAACTGACGATGTCTTATGGGAGATTCAGTGCCCGATAAGAGCTGACTATATTATCCATGGTTGGATTGGATGTAGCTACCTGTATTGCAGCATGCCGCCGTCTACGTCTATGTGCATGCATACATATAGGTATGTAAATGAATAAATATAAGTGATTCGTGATGTATGTGAACGTGGATCGATAAGAAAGGAATCTAGTGAAACATCAGAGTTCCAGTTCGTATATTGAATAAACAGTAGTGTCACAGTTTATCAAGTGAATTCAAGTTTACAATGATGCGTGTTCATCTATTTGTGTTCATCGATTTGTGTATTTAGTTAAACGCAGTAATGTTTAGTCCAAACAATAGTAATAACATTACGATTGCTCATTTTTCTTTGTTTTATCTCAAGAGATTTCGTGAATCTCAAAGCTTAATGCGTACAAGAGATTAAGTGAATCTCATTTATCATTTTTCATTTTTTATAATATATGGTATATTTGTTTTAGGCCAGAGACCAATGAATTATATTTTTGTATTTTTTCTATATTATTTCATGAGTGTATGTAGGATAAATTGAATCAATTTTATGACAGGAGTTTGAGAATCAGGGTATTTGTTTTTTATTCACATTTATATGTCTAGTATTTCATTTTATATATTCCAATCATTCATCGCATTTTGTTTGTTGTTTTCCATTTAGTCCAAACAGAGAAATCCCACCGGATATCAATTCTGCCACACAGAAATCTCACAATAATAATAATAATAATAATAATAATAATAATAATAATAATAATAATAATAATAATAATAATAATAATAATAATAATAATAATAATAGCATAGAAATGCTCTTGACTATGATCCACATGTATCTATTTTCATTCTAGGAAAAATGTTCCTCAAAACACGAGAGTTCTACGAACGACTTGAGGGAATACTTTCAACGTATAACATAAAAAACACGTCTTAATGCTTCTGCATTTCAGGAATGTCACACGTGGCCTCTTTAGAAATGTTCTCTCTCACTCTTCGTTTTTTAGATGTCTGATTGTCAAATGTTCCCACACGCTCTTTTCCATTCTTCGATATAGTTCTTTTCGGCAAAAGTTTGCCCAACGTCGATGGCACGGACTAAGCACATCTAGTCTTGTTGACAAATTTGGACAATACTGCGATTGGTACTGCAAATGTTGTCCAGCAATAATACTATTACGCGGCTGCTGCCTCTAGTATGTGAAACAAGGGTCATGTGAAGAGTGAGTTTTCCATCGATGATCATCAATTCGGCACTTGATTGTTAAACGTGTTTATTGTTTTAGATGACTTTGAAGGGTATTCATTCTGCTAGGATAATTAATTCGATCCATACATAAGACTTGAAATTGTCGTGATTAGTGCAGATTCTCAGACTATGGTCCTCTTTAGCTTGGCATTTTGTTTTACTGGTTCTAATTATGAATCCAAGGAATCTATCATGAAACCTGATATTTCTTCTAGTCACACGTCAGACTTAAATGTTGAATTTTTTCCCTCTTGGCTTATGCCGTAGTTGTAAATGTTCTGGAAGTCACTTTGCATCTGTCGAACGTGAAATTAATGTTCGGGAGCTACTGAAAGACTTATTTGTTGGTCGAACTGGATTATCTTAATATTGTGGCAGAAACTGATAGTGTTGGTTCAGGCTTCCCCATTTCATCTTCGAAATCACTGACGTGTACTTGTTCTAACACTTTAATTCGCAAATGAGGTGACACCGAAAGTAATCATATCTTGGCTTAATCTTCTGGCTTTTTCTCAATAAAGTGTGCTTGTTTACCCCTGATTCCTGATCCCAAAATTTGATTTGACTAAGTTTTAAATTAGCTTCATATATATATATATATATATATATATATATATATATATATATATATATATATATATATATATATATATATATATATATATATATATATATATATATATATATATATATATATATATGTATATATATATTGTGAGAGAGAGAGAGAGAGAAATTTCAGGACCTAAAAAGATTGTATTCACTTAGCTTTTAAAATGTGAAAAAGAAGCTGGAAGATTTAAAGCAGGTGCCTTTGTTGTCAGAAATATACATCAAACGATCCAAATAATACTTAAGATAAAACTAAGGAATACTTTGAGAGATAAATCAATATAGCTGCTATAACTGTCAAGATAAATGATGTTAGGCTCAAAAATGTCCACAAGAAATGAAACAGAAGATAAAAAGACACAATGGTAAAGATACTTTTATTCATTGTCAAGAATATAGACTTTGACTGTCCCATGAGATAAGATCTAAAGCAGGAGAGTTGAAACTGAAACAGATGAAGATTATATAGCCTTGAACACAGGTACTCGACACGACCCGTTCTGACATTGGACCCTCTCTCTAATACTATATATAGTGTTAGATACTAATCTTATATAGTATTACAGAGAGGGTCCAATGTCAGAACGGGTCGCGTCGAGTACCTGTGGCCTTGAAGAACTCTAAAAAGCCAGAAGATTGATTAGAAAAAGAACCCTTACCAGTGGAAAATTAGAAAAATGAGACAGTGAACGAACAATGAAGAACAAATGAAAGTGTGTGAAGTGTTATAAAATGTTTTTTTTTAAAATCTCATTCAAAGAGAAAATACCATAGAAAACGTAAGTGCCTCATTGTTGTAATTGTTTTAGCATAGACAAGATATTTCACCACGCAATTTAATCACGTGGATATGAAGTAAAGTTTTTTTCGATTTGGCAATCACTGAGTATTATCTCTTTTATAAGAGATATCGGTAGGCCCGCAAAAGTCTGGTGTGTTTTATAATTATAAAAATCACCTCGTGGACTTGACATGATTAGCTTTAACGTCTCAATCGTTTCAACAGCCACGTCCTACTTATCGTCCTCCTGCGTTTGCTGCTCTGGTAACGGTAGTAGTAAATATTGATCCTTGCATCTCAATGAGCGCGGATGAACTGAAGAAAAGGTTCCGAAATCTTAGCACGTGACGGTCTCATTCTCTAGCTTTAATTAAAGAAGTCTTGTCCAATTTTCTTAAATACTTTAACTCCGCCAAAATGTCTTGTAGCACACACAGCATTTGTTTTTCACTCCTTCCTCTACTTACTGTTGCTGAGTGTATGCCACCTCTGCTTCTGTCGTTGCAAAAATTATCTAATCCTTCTTTATGTTTGTTCTGTGACATCAATGGTAATGATAAAGAGCAAGATGAAGGTAGTACTACCGTTGCTGGCATATGACCACGGGAAACAAATCAAAGCTAAATTGAAGTCATCCTACTATCGCACCTTGTATATGAAGCATGCGCACCAGTCGCACCTATATACATTGTCTTCATTGTCTCCGCCATACGTATGGTATTCAAACTGTGGTAACGTAGGAACGTTTGGTTGCCTATATAATGAATGTAATGTCACGCGTCTGCCTTTATCTGATTGGAAGTGAGACACCACGCGCTCGCTATAATTTGTAACGCATATTTAGATTAATGAAACAATTCAAACCGTTTCGATCTGGCCATAGGTAAGTTCGTTTTTCTGTTCAAACAACAATAATTTCCAACATGCCGTGGAAATGCAGGCTGTCAGAGGTTAGACCTTTGTTTGGACCGGCAGTGCAAAAGAAGTTTACGGGGCACAGTGAAACTGTATTAACATTATTCTTTGGTTAACAACTAGAACGGTACTTTTTTAGGGCCATCAAGATCACTATAAAAAAGAGATACAAATCTTATTTGCCAAAAATGTTTTTCAGCATGACCCCAAGTGCCTCCGCATGTTCACTTATGGACGTCTTTATACTTATGGTGTGACCCCCAAATGCCACATATAATTACTAGTTATTGGTCGTCGAGTAAATATGATATTAGTTTAAAATATTTAGACCCGTATTTCACAAAATAACCCAAGTCCTGGTGCTACTTCCATAACATACCATATTCTCGCTTATAAACCGGGTCATGCGGCTTCGAATTCTGCTTCCCTATGTTCTTCCTCGCGATGCTGGCATGTTCCTGTTCATATTAAAAGTTCCAATTTGGCACTTATTAAACTGGTTATCTACGACAGAGCCATCATCGAATAAGTCATACCATGAGACGGAAGTTTAAAACAAGGAGAAATTAAGAGCAGGAAAATATAAAAGGACAAAAGCCTATAACGTAAGCAATTCCAAGAATGGTTTATAAAGAACGGGCAAGCGTTATTTTATTCGAAACGTCGCTTGATCCATTATGTCATTATGCCTTGGATAACGATTATCACGTTCACGGGATTTGTTTGTTCCCTTCAAATCCAGGATGGTTTCGCTGAATGCAACGGAATAGTATAAACAAATTCATTCATTTGGCGAATGCATCAAATTGACTTCATTTCTATGCAATTTTGTTTGGGTTTAATCGATTGTTTACCATGGTTCAAAACAGTGATATTGTTGTGAAGATACTATTTTTATCATTGACAAAGAAGAGTACGCATTTATTTAAAAATCCAAATAAAATAGTCCAATTTCAGTGCTAATTAATTTACAGATCAGTAATTGACTGGATAGATGTTCTCTTTGATATTCCTTTTGTCCTCTACATGATTGGTGTGTTTAGTCGGTTGAGATGAAATCTACCATTAGATATCACTTTCTCAACCATATTAAATTACACGCTGTTTTGGTAACCTCTTCTGTGATCGATTTACTTAAAAGGAAATAACTGACAAAATGTTCAAAAATAACACCTGTTCAATAGTTATCTATGTACATCATCGTGTTCTGACCATCATTGACACATTCAATAGTATCACTCATACGATTTATGACAAATTTAAACTTTCATGGCCAACCCTAGTTTATGCCCTTCCTGTACACAGAATACTGTTTAAATATCAAGTTATGTATATGCAAATGTTTTGAACGGCCAATATATAATGTAGAAATTTTCAAGTGAAGTATTGCATGTGGAGGTTCGTCTTTCTTCAAACCCGGTTGGTTACATCACGCTATTACGTGTTTGAATCAGTCTTCGTTTTATTAGATTTTTTTTTAGCTCACTGGCAGATATTTCTATATTGTCAAATAAATAAGTGCATAAAGAAGATTTTCTCGTAATTATTGTAATAATTAGTGCATGTATAGTAACTGCACCATCATATGTTGTACTATGTTATCACCTGAAATATAACACCTTTCAAAAACAGTGCCTACTAACAAAGTTCCAAAAATATTCATTCTTTTCCTCTGGTTTTATTTTTCTGACTGGCTTGCACATGCTGAACGTTCGTTAAAAAGCGGCATAAAAACTTAAACTGAAAATAGCATGTTTACTTCATTGAAAAGTTTTGCTGTTGTGGGTTTAACGCCATTTTTCAGCACATGATAGAGTATACATGGTGAATAGTTTATCTGGTGCAAGAGGAACCGGGGAAAATCCTGTAAAGAACCATTGACCCGCGGGATACTACTGGCAAGCTTTCTTTTATACGTATATTGGCCAAGACCGGGACTCGAACCCACGTGGACAGATATAAAATGTTACTGATTGATAAAGGCTAGCGAATTCGACCACTAGGTTACCTGGATACTTCTTCACTGAAATCAACCGGGTCCAGGGTCCTTATATTTTGATATTTTTTGTTTCACGAATCCTTTATAGTGTCTTTATAATATGGAAATCTGTAAACTTTGAGAAATAGCAATTCTATTTGTGTGGTAAAATACGAAATATTGAAGATTCATATTTTATCCTCATTGTAGACAAAAATACCAATAGTATCAACATTCAAAATTTGCAACATCGAAACTATTAAAATATTATATATATATATATATATATATATATATATATATATATATATATATATATATATATATATATATATATATATATATATTAATGATATAGATAGGTGGTAACACTGAAATCACTTTCTCTCCTTATATACAAGAACTCATGCTGAATTAATTTGAGTTTTATTTGAGCAGAAGTTTATAACGGACTCCAGCTTATTGGGTAGGAGTTAGTTTTATATCCAGAAGGATTTTTTTTTTTTGGCACGCTCTTGTATCCACGACTGCATCTCGTGTGGACCCTCCAGCGAAGTATGCACGTGGTGCCCTACTATTATTTTATCTGATATCAATGCCAGTGCGGTGAGTTTGTATAAGGATAGTTGTATCACTGTTATTAATGACCTGCTGCTCTTTGTCCTCGGTATTATGTGTCCTGTATTAGACAGCTTATGTCCAGAAATAGTGTTATTTGTGTCAATAATTCTTGAAGAAAAACAAAACATTTCTTGACTTAACTGAACATAATGCTAGAGGCAGTCAAACTTACCGCTGCTAATGTGAAAACGACTTAAATTAATGTTGGTGGAAGTGTTGTGAAGTTGAGAAATTGGATAAAGATTCAAAGATGATAAATGCGTTGGGTCTCTTATGCGGTCTAGAACACTAATAAATGATAAATGTCCAATATAATAAGTACTCAAGATTAATTGTAGAAAGATGGTAATTCTAAAAATAAATTCTTTTTTCATATCGGTAAATAGGGATGGGTGGATCATCTTGTTTCTTGCCGGCGTTGTTAAGTTTATATACTAGTTCTTTTATGGCCAGAGTTCTTGGTGACTTCTTTGTGACATGTCACACTCTTTATCGAGACATTTCAGCTTCCATTTACACAAGAGGAAAGTTATACACTTGTTTACTGAGCAAACGTCTGGTTTAAATTACATTTCACAAGATGCGAAAGTTCCGCATAGTCCATTGAGACTGAATCCGTTCAGAAACAAACTCTGACGTTTCTAGACATTTTTTGACACCAAATCGTCTAATTTGTGGTTGAAAGTTCAAACCACTATAATCAGCAATGAAAAGCAACGCCTGCTAGCGGTAAGAAATTATGTACAACAGCTTAAGATAGTAGTGTTCATCAATTCTAAAAGATAATAATAATAATGATGATAAAAATGATGATAATAATGATAATGATGATGATAAACCTTTCACTGATTGACATGTATAGTATTTTGAAAGGAATTATGATCGTAGATATTGATTAAATTAAATCACCTGAGAAATGATGCGTTCGTAATGTAACAGGAAACATTAAAATACAATTTGACCTAATTGCGTCAGAGGCCCAAAAGGTGGGTGAATGCTTTTTCAAATGCTCATCCGGAGTACCTTGATACATTAATAAAGGTTACTCGTTTTACTGGAGCAAGCACGACGGAAACTCAACGAAACAAATAGCAAGAAGCGTGAAAAGTCTTTGTAAGATTTACTGTGCAGTAAAATTTGAAGTTGCTGACATTAATTGAGTCGCTAGTAAGTGAACCAAGCAACAATGACATTGACATAACCTAACACACAAATTTATATTAAAATAACACAAAATTAGTGTATGGCATTTGATTGACTCCATGCAATTCTAGTCTATAATCTAGATTCTGATCTCTGGCCTCATACTAATATTCCCACATGAAGAGATGAAATGAAGGCAATTGAATTAAATGACGTTGTGGGTATACAGAGTTAAGTGGTATAGGGACGCAATCAGTACACAAACGCATGCCTTGTAAACCATGAACTCTGCGGCAGAACATGCCGTTATGGATGCTGCAAATTATATTTGTTCGCTTTACTTGTTGTCCCCGGTGCTCGAACTTTTCTTCAATGTGACATCGGGGTAAAAATCGAGTAATCGGCTTTGCCGACGATGCAGATCTATGATCCATTATCCCCCAAAGGCGTGGAAGACTTGCCGACATGATATAGGACCTGATGTTGAGGTCATTGAGGACAAAAACAATTAAGTCAATGAAATAATATCGAGAAGTGTAGTGACTGAGACTTCTCATACTGAGTAAAATAAAAATAAATACAAATGTATTTCTATAATAAGCAAATCGACAATGTTTTATCCATTATACATATATATGTATATGTATATGTATATGTATATGTATATGTATATGTATATATATATATATATATATATATACATATACATATACATATATATATATATATATATATATATATATATATATATATATATATATGCCGACTCTAAATCAACTTAATTAATACGCGCGAAAAAGTGGAATAGGATAACTAGAGGTTCTGTAAAGGCAGATGTAATTACACCATTGTGATTTCTTCTAGATAAGACTCGTCCAACTTTATGCAAAGTCGTGAAACAGGATTGCACTTAAGATTCCTTTACAGGCCAGGCCGGCCAAAATCGCACGTGTGGTCACAAATAAAGATACCTTACCTGTCGCCGTATCTCAGATACAATTGCAAACAGCATGGTACCACTAAAAGTGGCTAACAGATTTTTTTCCGATCTATTCTTGAATCTATGATGGTCCATTTCGGACTGCTTTTTGTGATCCTTTGCACATACATGACGAGTACAAGAGATATTAATACAGCGCATGAAATTTACAGCTGCGAATGTACTGTAAGAAAATAAATACTTCGGTTTTGCTTCAAAACCAGAGCGGGTATGACGGTCACTTAATTATACAAGGAGTGGTAATGCCAGTCCCAACAACGTGGAGAAGAAAAGACATTTCGGCTGGGCTAGCAGCATTAAATTGAGTCTCTGCAGTTCCTAAGCTCTAGTCTGGACCAACTCGTCTACAGACTTGTAACAGAAGGCATTAATCGTTTTACGATTCCATATCGATGCCGTGGTGCTACGATACAGCACGGTGCTCTGAAGTTGCTTATAACTATATATCCTTACGAGTACAGGGGTCACTTGGAAACGCTTTCTGGAACTCAGCTGCCACCGATTAAAGCCTATTATTCATCATTGCCAAGCGAACGTGTTGCTTCTCGACTCCGCGCGCTACCTCTCATCGCCAAGAATGGTTTAGGATACGTTGATATCGACAATCAACATCTAATTCAAACTGTCCACTTACAAATGACCCGCATTTGCTTATTGAACGCCGTATCCATTTCGGAATTTCCATGACGAGTTGCCTTTTTGCTCGCGCGGACAACCCACACGTGAAAGGAAGCGACAACACACCCAAACAGTTGTACCATGTAACTATACCATTCAATGAGTGGGAAATGAAGTAACTGATGCCTGTATGTGAGTTTCAGTAAAAAATAATTGGATACTAAGCGAATTTGAAAAGGACTAGTTCAAGCAAACCTTTAAGAAGATCTTAAGAATGTTCAAAACCAAATTCGCGTCGACCTTATCCAGGACAGTAGAAGCGTGACGGTTGTCCTAGAATGTTAATTCATTCCCAAATCATAAATGCATCGACGGACCATAACGGGCTAGTAGCAACATGTTGTCCGCCTTCAAGCCCCGGTGCATACAGCTGTTGAACCAAAGTGTTTATGTGTGGGTCTAACGCGTGTGATTAAGAAACCGTTTCGATAGCAGCGTTAACAGTTTTCTGCTGATTTGTCATAGCGGATTCAAACCCAATCACACTTTTAGTTTCATTATTCCATTGCAAGACCGTGTTTCGCGATTCATAAACAATTATTGCGCATACTGGTGTCCAACATAATTGTTTCACAAATATACGGTTTAATCGTTATACAAGGGCTTGCATTATACAAGGGCTTGATCGCGATGTTAACATGTTAGCATGTGACAACGTTTCAGCACATGACAAATTGTCAACAATGGAGGAACGGCTCTGAGAAACGCCCTACGTGTTTACACACGTTTGAAAGCATCCGAGACACTTCTTGAATCTTTGGACATAAGTTCATATTAGTATACATATTTACATACCCGATGAAATGAGAGAAACAGAATATCCACCTGATGAAATTGAATGGGCAGCAATCACTTCAGACCATCCACGGAAATATTCTTTTGCACGAGTAGGTAAATCGAACGTAACATTTGGTTGACAAGTCACGCTAGCCAAGCCGTTCTCACTGACTTTTTAACGGTCATCAACCTTCCAATGTAGTATATCAATGTGTTTTTCCTCCAAATGCAATCTTGGTCTTTCACTTCTGACTGCTCTTCTTTCTTTTTCAATTCTGTCGAAGATGGGGTGACTATCATCTTTTTAATCCAACCAATTTTGGATGCTGGTGGTGTTGTTAACTTGCGGATTTTATCTGGTGGAGTTGAAAACTATTCTTCTATTTCTGTCTTGACCACTCAAGGTATTGGTCGTAGTGGTGAGAATGGACTTTTCATAAAAGTGGGTGGAGCTGCTTTGTCAAAATCTTTTTGGTGAAAGATTTGCAGTTGTTGCAACAATTGACCGTACCGTTGATATTTTCCGTTTCGGCAAATCGTTGCTATCCATCAACGATTGCAGTTCGTGTTGCAACTGGGACATTCGGGTCAAATGAGAATTGGGAGGACAAATATAGGGTTCGTTGTTCTTGCCAACCATGGTATTCCAGGCATCTTTTTTAAGGACTAAATATATTTTTCGTCCTTCCATCAGATTGCAAGGGTAACGTCTGCGAACTTTTGACTTCAGTGTCTTCCTTTATTCTTCTTGAACATTTTTATTTTCCTCCACAGATTCCTCCCATCATTGATCCCTTCACCAACATAGGTATATGAGGCGCTAATCCTCTGCATTGCATCAATATTTTTTCTGTTGACAAATGGGGATTTTCATTTTGACCATTTGGCAATGAACGTGTCGAAGTTTGGCTAAGCATCTTTTTTGGAATTTATACAAAGGTATCGTGTCTTTCAAGACATTCAGGCAACATTCGCACACGGTATTGGTAATATTTTTGGAGACAGCTTGAATGAGTCTTTTCAACATGTCCCCATGTTGAGCTAAACGAAGAGGCAGTAATTTCTTTTTCCTTTTCCTTTTTCTTTCTGGACAGAAGAACGATGGTGCACTTCTTGGTGTTTATGTTGGGGTGTTCAGGAGCACAAAAACACTGATTCGTATGGTTTGCTTCAGGTCTTTCTTATACTGGAATGAGTCGCCACTGATTGTCTTTACGCCGTATCAACTTGGTGACAGGAAACACACGTCTTGTAGGAGTTCGCAAGGGACTAAATCTGGCCAGTTCTTGCTTGGACAAATCCAGAAAACTTTGAAAAGCGCCCAATCTCTCTTGGGCTGCTTTTGGGGTCATGTACTTTGTGAGCAACAACTACTGCTATTAAGAGAGCAAGAAGCTCGGACCGCTGGATGATACGTTTTTGGAGACGCTCTCTTGTGGGTAGAAACTTTTCTGTGGGCTTTTCTATTTCATTTTTTTTTAAGTTGTGACTTGCTCTTGGCACCGTTGCTTGTTTTTTTTTTTTCTTCTGGTTATGTCGGGAAGTGGCTTTTTCTTGGGAAGAACTTTTGGAATATTAGGATCTCATTATAAGAGGGAACGCATGATGACACCTTCTAGAGAACCTCTCCCTCCAGGTTTCAAAATGATTTACTTTTTTGGTTTGAGTGTTAGCGAGAAGATCAGCCAGTTGCGTTAATACTACTTTGTTTCTGTCAAAAACAAAGTTTGGTTTGATGTGTAGTCTGAATGATACCTTCCAGTAATTGACGTACTGTCACCATAAACCATCGTAAGACTTCTTTGAGAATGGCTTCTAAGACACGAGCACGTATTTGTGGATTTTGTTCACGACTGATGCCGTACAAGGCATGAATCAATCTGTAGGGAAAATGAGGCTGAAGAGACATCATGTTGACACTGTGTGAGACAGCCCAAGTGACCGAGGATATTATAGATTTTTAGTGGTTATATCGACGACGGTTACGCAAATAACATTTCCTCCGTCTTGACAATAGTGGTGAAACAGATTGGTACGAAATCGCAAATAATATGGGGTAATGGGTTTTAAATCCACGAGTAAATAGGCGTGTTGGGTTTCAGTGGCATCTTCGCATGCATAAGTTCGCCAAGGTGTTCCTAATTGTTTGGCTGTAAATGTTATAAAATAATTTTATGTGCCTTTCAGGGAGAAAATTTATTATCCTATTGAGAAGCCACAAACTTAAATTGACTTTTCTACTGATACGTTTGATATGTTTAATCCATGATAGGTTATTGTCTACCAAAACATCAAGTAGACTACCATGACAGATCATTTGCAAATTGTTATCCTTCCATGACAGACATATTTCATCACTATCAAGTTTTGTCCTTTTTCTCCGTGTTAAGATAAGTAATAGTTTAGTTTTACCAGTATTAACCACAAAACAGTTGCATCAGTTGTACAGTTTTATAGGGCATGATGTAAAAAATTTCTAGTTCATGCTTTGTGTTATGGATGTCTGACAATGTTGTGTCAGCTGCACAGAGATCTCTAGATGATATTGAGTCATTTAGTACAAGTGTTAAGTCATTATTAAATAACATTAATAGTAATGGACCAAGAATTGAGCCTTGTGGTACTCCGATCTAATTGTTCCAGATTCAGACAGAACATTATTTATAGAAACATGTTGTGTTCTCTCTTTAGTATCAAGTAAACCATCTAACTGTGCTTTCATAACATTGGTTTATTTTCGATTTCTTCAAAAGGATTTCATGATCCACCATGTTTAAAGCTTTCCTAAAATCTACAAATACATATTATTCAAACTTGATAAAGTGCTTGAGGCCATTTATCAGTTAAGGATATTAAGGCAGTCAAGTGTTTGGTTAAATATAACATGAACGAGTCATGGACTTGTTTTTCCATCAATGTTGACAAGTTTGGTAGAATTGAGATTGGCCAGTAGTTGTCAGCATCATCCTTAGGACCAGATTTGTGAATAGGAGACACTTTTGCAGTTTTTCATATTTTTGGGGACAGACGAGGATGCTTAAATTGATTATAAATGTTATACTATCTACAATAGCAGAGGTAGAAGATTTGAGGAGTCATGGACGAATCTGATCAAGTCATGTAGCTTTCTTAGTATGAAATTCACTGAGACATTTTTTCTAACAAAGATTTTTTTATACTGGTGGAATAGAGAAACATGTCTCCTCAGAGATTTTGCTGCATGGTTTCCCAGCCTTGAATTGGTTTCGTGTTTTCATAGCGTCTAGGATTTAGTAGTAAGCCAATTAGGTTAGGTTTCATTCTTTACTCGATGTACTTTCAGTGGTGCATGCTTGGAGACTACATCCATAAATAAGTTAGTCTACACAATCAGAGCTTCATCAATATCATCCAAAGTTTGAATCATACTCTATGGAACTTTATATAGGTCATTGAGAAATTGTTCTTTATTAAAATGTTTGAACAATCTGTAGGTTAGTGATAGTTTTGTGTATATTTTCCTTATTTCTCTTGCATTTAAACTTTCTTGTCAAAACAGTAGAATATTGGTCACTAGGACCAAATTTTGGTACGTTAGCACATACCAAATTGTCTGGTAGGTTGGTATAAATGTGATCAATAAGCGTGCTTGATTTTTCTGTTACCCTTGTGGACTCATTTACAGCTTGACTAAGCCTAATGATTCAATAAATTCCATACAGTTGTTCCTTTGCTTGAGTTTTGAGGAGGTCCTTATTTATGTCACCGAGTATATGTTTCTTTATCCTGTGCAAGAACATGTTCAATTTGTTTCAAAATGTTATCATTCCAAATTGCTTTGGAGGAAGGTGGCCTATAAATGAAACCCACTAAGAATGATTATGAATTATTTGGAAAAATTTCCACCCAGATACTCTCCATTTCTTGTGACTCCAAGTCGAGTCGCCTTTCTGCATTGACTTCGTCCCTTATGTACACCTCAAGACCTCCCCTGCTTTCTCTCTGTCCCTGCGTAATAGTCTATTTTAGCCCTGACAATGAAATAGATCATCATTGTGGTTAGCATTTAGTTTGATTTTAGTGAGTACCAAAACATGTATATTATTTCCTTGGAAGACAACATTAACTTAATTGGTCTATTTTCCCATTATACCTTGTACATTTAAGTGACCTATGTTAAAACCTATTGTATTTAGTCTCATATCATTTATATGTATCTCATGCAATGGGGTACTATTTAGTCTCATATCATTTATATGTATCTCATGCAATGGGGTACTATTTAGTCTCATATCATTTATATGTATGTCATGCAATGGGGTACTCACTGTGATTGTCTCTATACTACCTTTATCATTCTTACATTCTTTTCATACTTAAATGATCATATATGTTAGCCCCCTTCAAATTCACAGAGACCCCAAATATCCGTTAACATTTGCATTTACAATAGTGTCCATTGAATAGTTACATTCGAGAGTCTCACTAGGCACATTTTAATTTGTTATAGATAAAGCATTGCCATTCTTCTCTTTGCCAACTTCCTAGTATGTATAATACATTGATTGACAGAGTATATATGTGAACTTCCATTGAAATTATCTCCAAGCATGCTTTCAGTTGGCGAAATAAGGTTGTATTTTCTCGAATGTCTCAATATCCTGTGCTGAGACATTCAAAGCAAATGTGTTTCGACCATGCAGTTTAATTACTTGTATGATAAAATTTAAATTCTTTATATTTCATTTTTGTATAATTAATCAATATATTGTATTGTGATAATGATTATATTCACAAGGTCTGACATTTTGAGTGAATCGTCATGATTGTTTATAACGTAAATATGACTCTTGGGATTTCGTAAGCAATCGTTTGAGATTGATATCAAATAAACAGGTTAGATAGATGATTGGCTCTGACCGAGGTCATTTATAACTTTACTTGTTTACGCTTCGAATGCAATACATGCTGAGATTTCGAAATCACCACGCGTTTCTCGTGCGTATGAACGTGAAATGAAGTATTCATTCGTTTTAAATACGCAGTTACCTGTACGAAATAGTCAGTCATTTTTTAACACCTAGTAGAATCATATATATACATTGAAGAAATGTATTCTTTTCTAGTGCTAGGAGTTTACAAGGAAACACACGACTGGCTTGGACAAAGACTTTTGGTGAAGTTAATTCTAAATTGGAACAGAACGGTACAAAATTGCAATTAAAACTGAAAATTCTGGACATTTCTGTAAAACTTTGTCTGACATCATCATCCACCATCTTGGAACGGAAGTGAGATTCAGACATCCACCATCTTGGAACGGAATTGAAATTCAGACTATCTTCATTTCGAACTGTTTGTATGTTGGTTTTCACAAATCAAAAAAAAATGTCTGCACTTTCTTCCTAAATCGTAAGTCCTATTTTATATTTTTACCCTTTCGCCGTATTTTCTGGGAAAATAAATTATTTTTGCTAAAACTTGTCTTAACTCTTTTCTTTCTTTTACTTCAAACGAGCCGATACATAACAAATGGCCATATAATTCTTTCTCAGACTTGCATATGAAGCACAGGATTAATTCTATTTACATTTAATCCAACAGAGTATAGCGAGTTCATTACACGTTTAACATTTATCACAAGAATAGTTTACACGGTCATTAATTTTCTTTGATTGGGAAAACATTAACGTATTTCACTTATTCGGCTCAAGGTATACCCTGTAACCCAAAGTAACTCCATTAGACGAATACGCTTCGTTTTTTTTTTTTTGTTTTTTTTTCTTCTACTGAATATCATTCAAGTACTCGTGATAGGACTGTATTCCAATTTCCACTTTTGTGCCTAATGACAAGCTGTTTTTTAGAAGTATCTGTAATCCATTTTGCGTAGACGTTAGCAGAGTAGTGTCGTCTGCTAAAAGCAAGGAACGATGTAAATTAATTTTTTTGCACTCAATTAGTCATCCTTAGTTCATTCAATAGATTATGTACACAAGAAAAAGTAAAGCAGACATGGATACGCCCTTGACCAACGTCCTCTCGTAACGGAAATGTGTTCGATACAAGTCCTCGACATATTACACAGGCACTTAATTGTATGTAGGTATAGGCAATTATTCTCCATATTTTTGCAATAATTGTATATTTCTTGATGTAAAAAAATCACCCATTTTTACAAAAGAAACATGATGTTCATCTTGTTTCGTTTATTTCGTCAGAGCTAGTCTTTTCACTGCAGAATTTGTTTACTCATTTTTGGTGTGTTTTGTACTTGTACTCACTAAAGAAAACTCAAAGAAGCTAAATACACGAGAATACAGTGGATAATTATTTATTTTATACTGAACGCGATTTCGTTTCATCCGAGTTCATATTCGGCGGATCGGCTGTCGAACCTCTAGATATAAGGAAGGATTCGAGATTATACACGTGCGAGAAAGAGGTTGAACTAAGAGTAAGAAAGATGACAGTAATATCTTTAACCTAAAAGAAATAAAAAGGAAAAGCATGATCGACATTTGGTCATTTTTAATGTTTTAAGATTATGATTTGTTAGGATTGGCATGTACAGTTGCGAAGGTAAAATTTCTACATCAGGTCCTCACAAGTTTAACTGGGTGGAGAAGGAAAACCTAATTTGGACACACTGCATGAAAATGCTAAACATGTATAAAAATTCGCATTTATTCATGAGCTCCTCTGTCAGTGATAAGTCTCGAAATTAAAATAAAATCGTAGTAAAATAAATCATGCACGTGAACATGGTACAGCCGATTATGCTGACTTTATTGGTGTTTGCTGGCGATCTTTCAAGGTTGAAATCCGAACAACAAAATGTTTACCATTGTTCATAGAATAAGAAAAAGTGCATATATGCATTATAAGAGTTGTATAATAATATCTTTAAATATAATCTAAAAATGTTATTTTCTGTCTCATTACATGAGTTCTATACAAGATCATTATGTACACTGACCAGGAATGAAATTAAGATATACAGGAAAGATATTTTACTTATGTTAATGTCATTCGTTATCGTTTAGACATTTTACAATATCTATGATCAGCACACATAATGAAAAAAAAAATTCTATAATTTGGAACAAAGTATTTTCTTTGGGGACTAAAACACATCACGAGAAGAATTCGGTTAAACTGACAACTCGCATTACGATTAAGCATGTTAAGTAGTCTCCATAGATGTTTAAATAAGATTTTCATCTTAAACCTATCCCCTCTATCTGGTTTTGTGATTCAGCGTTTTAAATTGTTTCTTTATGGACATAAACAACATATATGGAAAATAGCAAGAAAAATTCTTTCCGAAAACTAGTTGAATTATTTATCTCTAGAAATTATTCAGTATGTTATACAAATTTAAGTGTAGAAGAAAAGAAACAAAAGCTAAATGAAAACAAAATCCAAGACGGAAGAGAAGAGAAAAAGGAGAAGAATGAATGAACATCGCATAATAAACCCTGTGTATACGTTACTTGTATTGACACGTCCATTTATAGGTTTGCTAGATTTTAGCGAGTATTTGTTGATTGTGGAGAGTCAGTGTGGGGAGGATATTTCTTAAACTGAATAATTAGCCAATTTCTATTAGCAAACGTTATAATAAAACGGATTATTTCGTTAAATGGACCTCACCTCCATGACATCCAATTTCTTAACACATGTAATTCTTGGAACATTGTAATTCTTAAGTATTCAGTAATTTGATTTTGGAATAGCTTTTTGTATTAGATTGTTGCGTCATGGTTTGTGATGCATGGCGTAACATACGACTTACTGGTGGGTCATGCAAACATGAAGCAAGAAAATTCGTGCAAGATTGAAATCAGCATTAGGTGATTAAAACGGAATTATTTATACTATTTGCACATTTAAGAACCCTTCAGGTCACAACCATTGCAATCTTAAGGTCCTTGAAAATAAGGGAAACATAGATGTCAACCCAAACTCACGCAGGAATTGTTTGAATCACTCGATAGTGATCCTCTTGATTAAGTATACCAAATTAAAAATTTTAAAACATATTTTTTATCTTCCTTGTCACAGCGAAATATCTACGCTTTATTTGTCTTACGAAAATAGTTTTCAAATCCAGTCTATGAGAGTATTGTACTTTTTGCCTCTCAGTAAGAGAGGTTTGCTCAAACAGGCGGTACATTATAAAATCTTTGTGTAATTATCTGCTTGAGTTATACAGGAGGATTTGATATTAATTATCACAATGTTTGTGAACATTCGCACCAAAACATTTTAGTTTAAGATAAAAGATAAAATCAGTCGCAATTATACGATCAAAAGATTACAAATTGGCACTTGCAACACGAATATAGCTCATCTCAGTACAAAAGATGAAGATAGCTTCAGATCAAAGTATTCCTCCAGACTGTAGATTATTTGGCTTCAGTAAAATAAAATTCCTTTCTCAATATCAATAGCTAAAAGTAAGCTTATAATGTTTTCTCTTCAAAATTAATTAAACAAGTTATACATAATGAAGCATGTTGTCATTATACCAAAAATATATTGCGTAGTATCAAAAAAACGTATTGGATTTTTGTTTCTTACTGAAAGTATCATCTCTTATAGAGCTTAGCAAAACGATATAGCATATTTTGTAATCGAGTAATGTGTTTTTCTTCTGCATTTGAAGATCTTTCTTTTGTATGACGTTGCGCATTTTCTGCGCATACCATGCATGTTATGATTAACCAGGGACAACTAAGCCTTTTGCTATCCCACGTTATTACCAGACACTTTTACACGATTTTCACGACGAAGCCCAAATTTAACCATGTAGTCAAGAAACATTCTGAGAAAAAATGTAGATACCGTGAAACGACCAAACTGGGAACCATATTTATTTTCCATTAAAATTTGGTATGCTTGTAGAGATGCACAGAGCACGATAATCATGGCATGATCGTAATTCTGTCACTAATACGAACATGTTATAATAAATCAAATATTTAACATTGAAATAACATTTTAGATTGGCTATTTTAAAATATTGATGAACACTTGCTATAAGAAGGTTTGAGAAAATAATTTAAAACAATTTGTAATAATATACTTTAAAACTGAAAAAAAAAAACAATCAGCAAAATGTGTTAATGCATAGAAAATGTAAAAATAAAAATAAGCATCTGTCAAATTCAAATTAGTAGCTTCCAGCACCCCGTTCTTACAAACGTACAAAGTTTAAAATTTCTGAATGCAAGTACAGTTCAAAATGGTTCAGATGGGTTACAGCCTAGTACCGGTTGTACATTAGCAAGTACCTCTGATGGTTCCAGTAAACTAAGAGGCCCTGGTGTATCTGTCAATCAAAACCCATGTCGTAGCTTATAGCAAGACCAAACTTTTTATCAGTGTATATAACTGTTCCATTTCCCTAACAATGATTCTAACTGCAATGATACGCACAGTACTTACAGCCGAGTACTCAGTCAGTCACTGAGCAATGAAACATTCGAACAAATCGTTAGTGTCCTGTGCCTAGGTCAAACACTGCTGTCTAATATTATTGATGGTTCTGACAGTATTCTATAATATGATCCAAAAGGATCTATGTAGATATTGATTTAAATGCGACCCTTGATGATCGGCTTTCCTTTACTCCCGTGGCTCCCGTGTATCTTAATGCATCAATACTCTTTCCACTCATGGACTAGAACGGACATGTCTTGGACCTCTGCGGGAGACCCGGTCAATACAATGATGCTTGTACGCTTGAGACCCGTTCTTGTTGTCATCGCGATAAAACCCGTTTAAGCTATATATTACAGAAATGGTATAGGTTATTTCGTCCAGGAATTGTTTACAGGTTTGCGAAAGGTGCTTGCAACCATGGCCTCGCCAGCTACACCGACTCCTTATCGATTTGGAATGAATTAATAGCGTCAAAAGCGCCGATGAAATCAGTTTTAACATATTGGATTTCTGGCATTCAATCAGTTCGAGATTGACTACGACGATTAGTAACTCGGTCATCACCAAAAGCAGTTAAGCTTGCTCGACAAGAGGTATCACTGCGTTGTGCTACGGCTCTTCAGCGGCGTTATTCAGTATGATCTCATCTGCGGTATGGAAATCATCATCGCTATTATCACGACGATTATCTGAATAGATACAGTGATTTTTACGCAAGCTTGTCTGCGATATTTCACATACATAGATCTGAACATGCAGAGCACGTTTAGCATACCAGTTTAAATGTCATAACCGCGACAGGACATTAACCAACCTCAGCTATAACTGCCATCAGCGTAAATTGCAATCTTTGATTTTTGAAGCGTCGAGGACGGCATCATAAAGCATCATTGTCGTTAAACTTTTCCGACTCCTTTAAGTCTCATGCTGACATTTTGAATGCCTGCGATAATCCATTTGGTTGCCGTAGAGATGAATGTATTAGGCCTATCGTTTATGTGTTCCGGTCGCACATCA
>JAEAOA010001492.1:1597500-1845000 GCA_016746295.1 Potamilus streckersoni | reverse complement strand
AATAGGTCAGTGAAACATTATATCTTGTTGCTAGACCTTGTTTCAAAATCATTGACAGTTTTGATAAAAATCCTTTTATACAAATTATTTTTTTATCTTTTTTTCAGAGGAAAAATCGTTCAAGTTGAGTCAAGGTCTTACCTGAACTACTTGATATATATCAAATGCCAATTGCTAACAAACGTCTATTTATGTTGTTACCAGTTTCGGCTGAATTTAATTTCTTCAAACTACTGAAGTTAAGCGATTGTTTTCTCTGGATATACAAAGTACTCTGACAAAATTCTTGGATTAAGACATTCGTTGGAATTTATACTGATTTCAAACCTGGATTAATATTTCTGTGACTTAAACAGATAATACTAATACATCAGAACGACACGAGCTGTAATATACACGTCATCGCCATCAATTTTGGACGTCTTCAGGATTTGAACTGAGTTTTATTCAGGATTTTTATTACTAGGACTTGTATCTTTAATTCCTCGAATATTTGTATATTTAATTTGCAATACTGTAAATGTTTATCTTATTTTTTTACTCTATATTATTGGGAAATAAATTAATTGTTAAATTTTACAAAGCTTGTTGTTTCGCTATTTTCTGTTACTTATTGTATGGGCAAAGACACTCTTAAAACAATAACAAAACACAACTTATTGCAACAAATGGTGTCTGAAACCAAGTGTTGCTAAAAGTTCTTTAATTATTATTACCCATGATATTGTATTTAGATCATATTATTTCTACATTAAAAATGTCATACTGTGTTGTATTATTTCTTACTGCTAGTTTGTAAAAGTTGTAGCAAATACTTACGAATCCTAAACGTGTCCCCATATATACTTTAAAATCGTTTGTCATCAACTTACATTCTCCAAAACTTCGTCTTTGTTTGGTGGTATGTTACATGGTGTTTACAATTGAATTTTATAAAACTAAACGGCGTGCATGTTTAATACCATTTTATTTGCTGATTAATAGACTTATCTAATAATTGTACAATTGTGCGATTATTTACATATTTAAAAGCAACGAAAGATAATAGTAAATTTTGAATGATCAAAAAAAAACAGTAGGAGAAATAAGAAAAGAGAACAAAATAAGCAAAATTAAATCGAAAAATGTTTTCGATAAACCCTATGTGAACATACTTGTATCTTCTTAGGCCCAGTGTAATGTCAATTATATTTTCTCTTATAATAACCGCAGTATACAAGGCAGTGTAATATTATATAGTACTAATTAACATTCTGATTGCCTCGCAGTGGGAGAGATTTTCTCAAACGTGAGATATCACAAAGGAGGAGAGGGCATGCAAAAAAAAATCACACGCTGGAGTTACACGGGGGAGGGCTCATTTCTAATTAATGAAACGTTTGTGATAATTGATATGATATAATTTTATAAGATAAAATACATGACGTCATTAGACATTCCAGATGAAAAGGACTACAAAGTTACCCCAGTATCGAGAATATAACCGTGCATAATATCAAAAAAGAAGGTGGCTCAGAATCAGAGTATTCCATAATAAGTTAATTGGATTATGCAAAATAAAAGGTTGTGTTGTGTGGGAGGTGGGGGTGATACGAGTCCATAATATGCCTCTAAGATTTGACCATTTACATTAATCCAACTAGTCCGAATGAATCTTTTTCACAAAATTGAAATAGAAATTGTTGTACCAAATAATTTAGTGCTTTCCCCTCACATAGACATGCACATCAACTAAATTTTTTTTCTATTAAAATAACCTCATAAATTCTACCAAGACAAGTATGTGTTGCTTCCATTCCAACTGAAGCTCTTCACTGTGGGTTAACTCGTGCTGTTTCTGTTTAAGCGATAAACGTAGCTAGTATGTTTGCATTATATTACTACGCGTCCATTTAATTTTACACGATTGATGCATCATTCGATCCGGATATTCAATTCTGTATTTTGCCTATCTCACAGATTTGGAGCTATTTTGGTAATTTCACTGACGTCTCTCTGGTGATAGTTTAGTCGCACTGGATCGAACTTTAACAAATTATAACCTACCGTGAATTTTATTGATTCTGCTCACCATAACACATTTGGAAAGCTTAAATAAGTGGAAGTGCAACATATGGTTTACTTGCACGTAAACTTTTACTGGATTTGCTGGAGTTAACTGGAACGTTGCATCATCATGCCATTGTTTTCTCCTGACGATTAAAATATTTATATAAAGCTATTTATAAAAATTTAGATTTTATTTTATTATATACTTTGTAAGGCCACGATCATGGATTTTTGAAAATCTATTTTTTGCCAATGCGATTACCGATTGAATTGTAGCATCGAAAAGAAGTTCCGAAATTTTACAATAATTTCATGACAGCGAACTTTTAGAAATTTAACTATTAAATTAAGTGCGACATCTCATACATTTTGTGACGGTAATAACTGTTTTCAAGCGATAATGAAGATATAATTTTCTTTAACACTTTTCTTGTGCGGATTGATACTGTGAACATTGTTAAGTTGGAAGTAGTGTGTGTGTGTGTGTGTGTGTGTGTGTGTGTGTGTGTGTGTGTGTGTGTGTGTGTGTGATTTGGATTTTAAAAGTAGCATTAACAATTTTTCCATCATATCGCTGCGATGCCTGCAGTATGGCAAATTATAGTCTAGCACTGGGACATCATGCCGCAGACATGTAGCATCATGTTCCACCGAGTCACATTATCCTGACACCAGGTCGACCAATCCTAAAACTAAATCTTAATGCTGAGCGCCAAGCGAAGCAGCTTCTAATACAATATTTTTAAACAAATCTTTGACATGACTTGGCCCAGATTCTAACCTGCGACTTCTTGCATTAGAAGCGGATGCTCTAACCACTTAGGCCAACGGAGCGTTCCGAGAAGTAGTTTGTGTAGTAAAGATCAGGGAGCGAAGTATCTGAGTGTCACAACACATTTTTCGTAGTGTGTAACACGTATATACGATATGTAAATGAGTGTGTATATAGTATTGAATCCTGAGGGTTTCCTAAATCTGCGTACTGTTTGTCGTAGTATGTAACATGTATATTCATAATATGGAATAGCATCAACAAGTGTTGAACAAAGTTCAGTCTCTGACAAATTGCAAAATACATTTTTGACTAATCATTAAAAAGTTCTCACTTGAAAAAAGTGGTTCCAAATAGTGATATCGCCACGATGAGTGTTATTTCAATGTCTCATTATGATATAAATAACAAAAAGTAGCCACTTTTAATTCTCGTCGGTGACAACAATAATATAATTTTTGTAAGCAATACATCCTTAGAATACATTGCTGCATGCCGTTTGTAAAACAAAGAAAAACCTTTCTAGTTCTAAAGTTTAGACTGACTATGTAGGAGTTCTGCTAAAGTACTATGGTAAACATTGCTAAAATCGGCGTTAAAATGCAATAATATCACTAAACCAAAACAAATAGTCTAAATTAATCCGCTGATATTCTTGCAGTTCTTGTAGTTCTTATCTCGCTTGCTTAGGCAGAAAGCTTCTTTCATCATTATGAGGAGCGATAATTTTTGTCCTATTGTTTCTGAACGTCACATATATTCAACTTTTGTCGTTGTATTCGGTTAAAACTATTATACAATATGTTATTATCATAGGTCTAAAGGGTATTTTTCTTGTTATGGGATTTAATGCCATTTTTCAGCACAAAATAAGCTATACATGGGCCAGTATAACTGGTGGAAAACGCCAGGAAGAACCACCAACCTAGAAGAAGCTACCGGCACGCTTTCCCACGTACCTGCTTTAGTCGAGCTCATGACTCGAACCCAAACAGACTGAGGTTAGATGGTAGTGATTCGTAACGGTGGGCGCTCTCGAAAACTCGGCCGCTCGGGCTTCTCTAAACTGATATCACAAGGATAGTATATCTTGTTTGTCTCGTCTGCTTAAGAACAGAACCTGGTTCATCATTGTGAAAATTATTAAAGTTTTGTGTCAAACATTTTAAGTCACACATTTTCAATATCAGATTGTTATATACAACTGACTATTTACAATAATAGGTGTAAAGTTATTGAACTGATATGCAAGGTGTCCCAGTCTTGTCCGTCTCACTTACGGAATCATCGTGGTTGGCAATGTTAGAGTTTTACGTGGAAATTTATGACAGATAACAAAGTTTTTGTTTGTTTGTTTTAATGGTACTTTTAAAATATTATTGTCTTTATCGTGCTGAAGAATATGGGAGCTAAATAAAAGCCCCTTTTCAAGGGTTGTATTGAGCCGATATCGAATTCGAATTATGAGTCGGGCTCTTTACAGAATGAACTACCGCCGTTGCCTGCAGGGGTTATACTGACAAGCAAATGGTCGAAGGTGAAACTTCGCACACAGCGAAACACTTGTGCTGTTAAGACGAACGACAAAGACGCCATTTGATTTATTTGAAGTTCAAAGTTGCACAGGTGTTTGAGTGTTTTGTGTAAAAAAAAATATCAAGGAACACTGTCACAAAAAGGTAGATAAAATGCTTAGAATTATGCTTAAAAACTTGAATGTACAGTACCTATATCGAGAAAACAACGTATACATTTCCGTATACATGTTTGTTTTTCATCTCCACCGTCAATTGCGAACACTGCTGGCATTACGTGTTTCTTTATGAACGCCGGAAGGACTGATTGAGTATTTAAATTTCTCACTCTTTTAATACGGAATCGGATGAGGCTATATTAAGACCGTCTTATAATTGGCACATTGATAGATATAATTCCTTTATTTATATATCTGATCTGCAAAACGTTCCCTGCAGATGGGCACAGGTAAAAATATTTGCCTGCAGACAGAGATACGTATGTATCAGTGTATATCTAAGCCCCAGCGTTCATATTTTTCAATTTATCTTCGTGCCAACCTTTTAATAAATATTTCCCTACTGCACATTCAGCTAATAAATATAACTTTAGAATATTACTAGTCTTATTCCACCTAGTGCTTACCAGAAAATATTGCTCGCTTCTCAAGGGTCATTTATCCCGGCAAGAGACGTATCCTAACCCGGCAAGAAACATATCCTAACCAATTTTATTCATCTAATGGACAAAAAGACCCCAACCAAAACATAACACAACCAAAAAAGCAAACAATAAAACAACAACAACAACAACAACAACAACAACCTCAGATAAAACCAAACAAACAAACAACAAAATAACACAGACCCCACCAAAAAAAAAAAAAACACCTTTACTGATTTGACATGTGTTTTGATGGCGTCTGGAATATCATTACAAATGCAGTATCTAAAAGTCAAACTGTTTAGTATATCCTCATATTGTTGACCATGGGGTGCAATTTCTTGAAACTTACAAATAACAAATAAATATTGTTAATTTTCTCGTATGATGAGCGACAAAGTTTGTATGGAATGGGTATATTTTTAATAATGCATTGCCGTAAATTAAGATATCTTACTGTTCACAGCAAAAAAAATGGGTAATTCGTTCGTCTGCTAATGGATCACACTAAATGGTAAAATGGTAACAATGGCCCAAAAATAAATTTAATCCTTTAAATAACATTGCAACGGATTTTGTATGGTCTGTAAAAAACATAATACAAAATTGTTCATGAAATCCGAGATACCAGTCGTCATCATCAACTATTTGTCCTTTCATTTTAATTTAATTACAGTTTATACATTGATAAATAATATCCGAGTTGCTGCAGAGAAAAAAATATTGAAAATACAAATAATTGCAAACAAACCACTGATCAACAGTATCTTTGTATTTGCACAAACAATGAGGTTTTATTTAGCCATAACTAGCCAGAAATATCTTTCATTTGAAGCGAAGGATCAACTTAAACAATGACGTCATTTAGAAATTTGCATTTACGCCATGTAAGTTAAAAAAGGCATAGCCTCGCAGTCATTTACGTCATACATTGCTAGTCTAATTTAACTAAGGATAGGCCGGGGGAGGAAAGGGAAGGGTCTTTACGAAGAGAGTCATATTTAAGTTTGTAATGTGTTTTTCAGTTCATACTTCAGTTAAATTAAAATAATAAACTGGTCCATCGTGATAATTAAAGACATAATAATTCAAAATTTTTAACAAATGTGTTAAATAGACCTTACTGGCATTATCTAGGAATTGCATCAAAATCAAATCCATCGTAGAGACATGCACCCCTATTTCTCAGATGTTATAATTTTGGGAGTTGCGCCGTCTGGTCCTAGTATGCAACATTCACTATTTATGAAAAGAGGTTTAATTCCTTTGCAATATTGTCTAATGTTTGCTGTAATGACACATGTGTTTCGTTAACGGATCTTTTCTGAGAGAGAGAGAGAGAGAGAGAGAGAGAGAGAGAGAGAGAGAGAGAGAGAGAGAGAGAGAGAGAGAGAGAGAGAGAGAGAGAGAGAGAGAGCACACTTTAAAATAACATGACTTTCTTTTTTGAAACATCTGGTCTACAGCTCTTTGGTGCAATTCACCCAGTGTATATTTTACTACCATGCTGTATCAGTGTCTAACCATATTAAATTCCTTTGTGAAATACGCTTACCATCTTTATAAATCCCAACAATAGATGTAATTACAGCTGCTCTCCCACCCCAACATTTCTATAACTATCAAAGATACTGTTTTCATGTGTGACTATTCTAAGTCCCAACTATTAAAAATCTATAAAAAGTCTATTTAAATTGCTGAAGATGACGTTAACTTCGTTCAGATTTTCTTTCAGGCTGCAATGTCATTAAAGAAATGAAAATATAAATGAAGGCCTAGACCGAGAGTTTGTCTAATCGCTAGGTGTAATCAACTATTCTGCCTTACACGAATAAATCGACACATCTTAAGAAGTACTTGTCAGAATTTAATTTGAACGAACATGGACGAACAATGGAAATGTTGGGGACCTCATATATTCGTCTGTCTGTCTGGCTGTCCATGAATTATCTGCATTTTTCTGCTTTATTATTTCAGTCTTTTGAAGTCGAGTTTTATTTTCTTTTATGTACAACATTGTTTATCTTTTACACTGTAAACTTTATATGGTTATAGTGTTCCCTCGCTACTTCGCGGTTCGTTTATTGCGGACTCGCTGTTTCTCGGGTTAATGCATAAAGATATATTAAAAAATATTAATTCTAACACTAAAAGAATATTATACATCATAAATAAAATTACAATTTACAGTAAATAGCTTATTTATTCGACGGATGAATACACAGCAAAACGAAATGTAGTACTTGCGCCCGCGTGAGATGCTACTTGCCGACGTGAGATTGTACACAGGGTTATGTATAAGAGTGTGGGGAGGGGTAATAAAGACTTAAAATAATGTATAACTACTAAAATAAAAATAGCGTCCCCACTTCGTGGAAATTCACTTATTGCGGGCGGGCCTGGAACGGAACACCCGCGATATAAGTGAGGGAACACTGTAGTGCCCTCGTTGTCTATGTAAACCATCATTACGTCAAGGTAACTTTCAAACACTACATTTTTATGCTAATCTCGGACCGAGTAGTGGCAATTAGCTGAGTTAAATTATTGTATTTTGTTTCGGTTCAAAAGGGTCTGACCAATCAGATTGCTGGGAAACACAATGAAGAAGGAAAAATTTAATTATAACAAATTAGACCAGAACCAATACATCCATACCGAGACAGAACAAACAAATACATAGATCTATTACCTACAAATAAAAATGCTATTGTATATAAAATAAGGGTCTTAATCGAAGTGACAGCGAGATAAAAGAAACACAAACATCAATAACAAAATGATTATATAATGCTCGTCTTACAAGGAAAGGCTGACATAAAATATATGTTCATAAGGTTTTTGCAGCCTGCTATAAATATGACGTAGTTTAATATTGTATTCATAGCTCTCACAAACAAAGCGATTCTTTCAATAGGAGAAAGCCGCTGACCATATTGACAAAATGTGCTGATAAGTCGAGTCCAGTTGCATTTAACGTGCAAACTTCACAAGTTTCGGTTTCGATCACTTCTATTTAGGCATTATGGGATTACGAACTACAAGTAATATTTACTAACATCTCAAATTGAAGAGCTCTACAACATGTTACTTAACGACTCACTGGACAGTTGGGGGGGGTGGCAAATTTTCCTCCGACAATAGCCTACTTCAGAAAAATGATAATAATATTACACTAAAGATACAAATAAAAACTAATTAATGATTTCTGTTGAAATGATGTTTCTAGGATTCTGACTGAGGTATTAAGGTTAATTCCTTATACAACTGGTGGTTTTTATACTGAACCGATACTACCACCAACCCCCCTTTTCCATTCACTTTTTACAGAAGAGAGCTATTTTGAACATTTTCCTGGGACAAGGCGGCTCAAAGAATTAGTATGTACTTTATTCATCTTTAAAGTTAAATAATACTAAAACAAATTAATATACCTTTCATCACCCCTCGACCATCTAGATTTTTAGATATTTACCTCAGTAACAGACACACGCAAATACGTAAGCCAAGTCGGCTGCTCATTTTCAGCCCAAGTTACGCATTTGAGTTCCAATGCTAGTCTAACTGTGACGGGCAGTCACCAAGAAGCCTACACATTTTCAAGTCTGACTCAATGTAAATGTAAACCACATTACAGATTTAGATTGTGTGTTTATTTTTAAAAAAAAAAATCCTAGGGTTGTGATAATTGGGTTCATGCCTTCTACCTTAAAAATTAGAGGGTGTCAAATTACGAAACTATCCAGTGGGACCTATAACTACGCACCACCGAAAATGAATATTTCACAACGGAAGTGCTTCAGTAAGCATAAGCAGTTTTTATCTTTGCAGAACACATATTAACACACTTTGAGGAGGATTGGGGGGGGTGTTCTTAGTTTAATATCACTTCCAAGATATTAAAATATGACTGATTTTAGTAAGACATGAAAATTAATTGATTCACGTGTCTGAAATTGATTTCTTGCTTTTAACGTACGGACGTGACGTCAGAGTTGATGAGCGTAGGGATAATAACCAGAACTGGATAGTTTATCGACAGATAGCAGAGCCGTTTATTTAGCGACTTTGGAGCGGACTGAATACTATGCGGCGGTAAATCAGAGCCTATGTTGTTTGTTCGACTGATTACTCCTAGATCCAGATCTTTCATCGCATTGTGCAGCAACAAATCTGGCTTCTGTGCAGATTATATTTGAATTTGACGTATAAGCTACTAAATGTGGTATACAAATCTATTTTTTTATGTCTGTAGTTTTGTGCCCCAGGTGGCCGAGTTGACTAAAGAAATTGTTTTTACCTAGCAGTGTCGTCTCACCTCTGTCCACGCGGTATCGATTTTCTGGATTGGCTGATGTGGACATGTAAGAAAGCTTGTCAGTAGCTTCCCGTGGGTGGTGGTTCTTACCGGGATTTTCCCCCGAGTTCTTTTTCCTCCAGTTATACAGGTCACCATATAGATATATAGATATCGTGTGCTAAAAATGGCTTTAAACCCACAACAATAGCCTGTTTGTGGTTTCAGGCGGTAAAAATGGACAGCGTAGCTTCCAGAAACTGTGTATGATACGTTAAAGACATTTTTTTTTCCTGAGGTCGATGTCAGATGTAATTGACCTGATTCGTACTTACTCAATCTTGCAGTAAAGTTTATTTTCTGACAAATCGTTATTGTGAGCGAATTTGTCTCTTCATATTATAAACATTTAATTTGTTCGCTAAAATATCAGTTTGGGTAATTGATTTAGAGATTCGCTGTTGTATTGAGTATTGTTCACGGTTTAACGTAGGTACGTGCGTCTGCTAGTTCCAGACAAAGCCGTCCTTTGTCATTGGATTGATAATGGAAAATATATCAGTGAGCTTCAGAACGTTCAGTAATTTATATATACACATATCATAAAGGTGCATGCTATTTCAGTATGAACTATTGTCGTTGTATTCTAATCTTAACTGAAATTAAATCCAAACTGACGGTAACTATCGATATCTACCCTCCCCTGACGTTCTAATTAATTATGTATTTACGCTCATTTTATTATCCAATATAAAATCAATAACTGATTACGCACTAAATAAATATCGACCGGTTCTATTTTCCTTTATTAGGTGTTTTTCTTCATTTTTCTCAGCGGTGGATTAGGAACTAAACTCACGATTCCTTATATTTCACTGGTCATTTTAAACTAAACGCCAAAGTCTTTCAGTTTGTATCCTTTAAGCACACCAAACGAAAATAATAAAAATCAAGAACAATACATGTTAACTATATAAGACGATTAATTGGGTTTGTTGCTAATACTCATATTTCTTTTGTAGGAAACTCATACAAGTTCTCCTTTGTCTGTTTCCTCATGCTGACATGTATATGAAAATTTAATTTCCGGATAAGTCCTGGACTTTATAGGTTGAAAATATTATTCTGGGAAGGTCAAGCAGATTCAGTCATGGGTCTCAGTTATAATCAATTATTGCGGCTTACCTCCAACCTAATATTTTTATAGTGAATTATCTTTACTGAAGTGAATCTCAAAATAACCCAGTTTTATTCAATACAGGGTTGTCATGTTTTTGAATACGAAAACTGACAATGACAAAGTCTTTATTACTATCAGGTTGCAATACACAACATAAGTGGTAAAATATTAGTATCTCGGTGTAATATGTTGAATTTTGAGTAAGTATTGAATATTAAAATCGAATATATTATACATTAACATTTTATTTACAATCAAGCTAGCAAGGTTTTATGTGAAGGTTCACTTCAACCTTTTCCCATGTCAGTTGTTAAATTTCGAGTGAGAGGAAGAGGCCAGCATCTTCGACTCTGTGAGAATTGACCCTGACATCGCAAAACTGTCATGGGAAAGTAAACATTAAGATGCCGACCATACCGCTTAATGGAAACGCCATGTCAAATAGTCATTTAACAAAATGAAGTTGGTATGTGTCGTAATTCTCAGAGTCATGGCTGTCAAAATCTGACGGAATAAACAAATATCGTGGGGAAAATTTAAGAACGGCTGATTGCGATTGGTCAGATTTTAAGGCGTACAACCTGGAAGAAATGTTGAATTTAAAGCAACGACTTTGAGCGAATTTCCTCAGTCCGAGATTTTCCTGCAAGAGGAGCAATACTCGACTGACTCCGGAGAAAACTAAAGAGTATTCCATTAAGACAAGTAAGGGTACTAGGTGGCTGTCTTGTAGGCAAAGACAGGTCTTTAGTGCTAGGACGAACTTTTTCTTGGAAAGAACAGCGTTAAGGGAAACAGCTGTCTGGAACAGTCCGAAAGACGGAAGTCCGGATAAGAGATAAAGCGTTTAGGATAGAAGGATTAAGAAGGATCGAACGTATACACGTGAAGGTGGAAAACCGTAGGATACACGGAGACAAAAACAGAAAGCGACATTAGGAGATGCAGATCAGGCGTGGACATTGTGTTCGTTTTACCACTCTTGTTATCATGATGAAATGAACCAATAATATAACACTGCTATTGAAAATCTGAAAACGTAAATTTGTTTGAATTGAAGCGGACACTATTAATCTATGTCATTAAATAAATTGTTTTTCTTCGGTCTAAAGAGGATTCGTATTGTATTGTTTCTTCTCAACAGTTAGGCTCATTTCTCCGTTGACGTTCTATCCCTTCCTCTCACACCGGGCAAGAAAATCGAGAGAGGCCATCCTCTAGATAACGATAGCCAGATCCAATTAACCACCCCTCTTTTGCTTAGAGAGAACTTGAATACACTCACATTGAACAGCAGGCATGTACAATGTTTTTGCATAGTAATTGCAATCTAATTCAGCTTGACAGAAATGTAACTGTCAATACTCCAATGGAATACAAGCATGTTCAAACTTAAATACATGGATGTTGACATAACATGCGAGACAAGTTATAAATGACTATAAACGGAACACAAATTAATTAGTAATAAATACATTATTTTACAATGACGAGCCTGTGGTACTTTTCTCTTCCCGAAAAAAAATGAAAAGAGACAGAAATACGACTAGCAAATATTATTTTAAATTAAGATAATTTTGATAAATCCCCAGTACATGATACAGCGAACTGTATTAAAGAACATTAAAGAACTAGAATGTGACTAAATATCCAGCTATGATTTTCCCAAAGCCCTTTTCCTACCTAGAAGTCGAGAACAATTTAAAATAAAAGGCGTAAACGTTTTTTGAACACAACAAAATATTCATTCATGTATTCGTTCTTTCGTTCATTTAGTTACTTAACTAGATAGTTGGCTGCACTGTAGCTTTAAGAACTAAAATAATGAATAGCTATACTCATTAATCTACTCATTAAAATTTGCTTTCAGTAATGTGTCTTTTTTGGAACTCATGCGTGACCTTTGTCTTCGAACAATCGTATGGATTATGTCAGACGGTGTACCCATTATAACATAAATATTACCCAAACGTCAGACTTGGTATGCAGTATAATATAAATAATATAAAAAAGACGATTAAAAAGCATTTTAGACTTTATGTAGTTTTTATATGCTATCTGAACCTGTACAAATTTATATGGTATTGCGATGGAAGTGAAATCCCGTTTTCATTATCGCAAACGCCATTTCAGTTTTCATTATCGTAAACTTCATTTAAGTTTCATTATCACAAACTTCATTTCAGTTTTCATCATCGTAAACGTCATTTCATTTTCTAGCTATCTTACTCTAGATATCATAGACTTACTTAGATCTAAATTAATTAAATATACACATATGCTCTAAATGACATGCCCCCACCCCCAAATCTCTACGCTCCTTGTGTATTTATGAATATTTATTAATATGATTAAAAGTACTCCACTATATAATTTATATTAAATTTTGAAAAAGCGCAAGGTACACTGTTGCTGTATTATTTAGATTTGATTTGCTTTTATAGCATTACCTTTGTTAGCTATATTTTTTTTCTAAGTGCTAGATTTAGGCATTATCCACTTTTACCAATCACTTCAATGTAAACAAATAAATTTAAAAATTTGTATCATAATATTCTCTCAATCAAATGTTGGCGTACAGTTACTAAACATGTTTTTTCATCATTACATTAAGTATATATGCAATGTACTTGTCCAATCCCCCACAAACAATGAGCTCTTAGAAATTTAGTTTATAAACATTACAACTTGAGACATTTTACGATAAGTTAATCTTTCAAATTTATTGTTTAAACATTACAAGTTGAAACAGTTTTTGATAAATTAATATTTAGGGCTTTTAATCTGTTTTGATGTAATTTGCGTTTTCTTTAAAAAAAATAAAATAAAATGGAACTTTTGTTCCTGCTAATAAATGTTACGGTTTTATGATTATGATGCCAAATTCTTTTTTCCTTTCTTAACTTGTATTCTAGTTATGACATGCTTTAATGGGGATCATATGCTGTTGACATCACTTAGAATGCTTATGTTTGGAATGGACGTATCAGATCAAAAACTAAAATTGAATTACCGTCCTTACTCGCTTATAAGTTGAATCAAACTGTAAGCAACACACATCTTAATCTGCCGTATCACAATGCGCTTGCTGATCAGGGTTAATGTTCTTGTTCTAAAGCAGAATTACTAACAAATTGCACCGACCCAGATCTGCGGGTTCACCACATGATGATTTGTCTGGGTTTTGAAGTTTGCAGTTGAACTAGTCTTCTAAGCGAGTATATACAGTAGTAAGTAATGTATGTACGGTAGAATTCCTTCATCAAGACCCTCCCGTCATTGTAACGCGTCTTCGTATTTATACAACACCCCTACGTATAATATAAAAAACAATCCAAACTCGTTGAGTTTCCAATCGTTACTACTTTTCATTTCTCTTGCAGATTCCTTTCCTGAAAGTTTTGTTTTGATTTTGTTTGTCTCTGTTTCAGCTAAAATCTAATCAACTGATGGATGTTACAAGAATGACAATTTACTTTAATACACAAAACTGCTTCAATTAACTAATTTAAATTTTGGCCACCGCTGACACACGTAGTTTTATTAAGTATGCTTTTGCTTAATTGGAAGTTACAGGAAAATTTGGAAAACGACAACGTAAAGTGTTTTGAAATAGGTGGTTGTCCCAATCTAGACAACCCGCATAGTTGGTACCAGTGTAGATAAATTAGTGATGGCGCTATATTCAATTTATAAGGAATTCCTTATATAAAACAGTCAATAAGATGGATGGGCCTGGGCAGTCTTATGTTGGAGATGTGTATATGCTAATGACTTTTCAAACAAATAAGATATTCTAGACTCATAATTTGACAAGATGGGAATCAGCTGATTATTTCTCTTAGGACCGCTTCGGTGGTCTAAGTGTTTAGAGCGTCCGCCTCGGATGCCTCCGAGTCATACCAGATACTTATAAAATTGGTACCAGCAGCTGCCTCACTTGGCGCTAAGCATTAAGAGGTTAGTGTTAGGACTGGTTGTCTGGTGTCAGGATATTGTGACTGGGTGGGATATTAGGCTATATGTCTGCGGCATGATGCCCCAGTGCTAGACTCTCAAAATCATCAGTAAAGAATACACTATTTTTGTGATTCTATGTATTACATTGCATTTCTATGCTTTGTCTTAAAATCTTCAGAAAACAGAGGAATGAAAGAATGAATATATATCACACACACACACACACACACACACACATATATATATATATATATATATATATATATATATATATATATATATATATATATATATATATATATACATACACTCACACACACACACATACGCTATAAAAATATATGATGTTGTTGGGCTTAACGCCATTTTTCAGCACACGATAGGCTATTCATGGCGGCCAGTATTAATGGTGGAGGAAGAAACCGGGAAATCACCGGAAAGAACCACCAACCCACGAGAAGCTACTGGCAAGCTTTCTCACATATCTACATTAGCCGAATCCTAGACTCGAACACACGCACACAGAGGTGAGATGACAGTGATCCGTAACGGACAGCGCTTTAGACTACTCGGCCACTCGGGGCCCCCCTAAAAATATATGTATTCTTGCCAAGAATAACCAAGCAAAGGAGCATATCCAGAGATCAATGGAGAACAATCCGTAAGTTCTTTTGTATAAAAGACCATCTTTCCCTTTCTGCCTAATGAAGACTGAATGCGAGTCAAACGGATTCACTATGATTTCATTTAGATAACAATATGAACAGTCATTAAGTAACTTTCTTAAGGAAAGCTTTTGCTCTTGAATCTGTTGTTTGATTTTCAAAAACGTGTCCCTCTGAAGACGATAAGAAAATAACACAACCCAGAATCTAAATTGATCGCTAATTTGACCTTTAAAAATATTCATACAATGAAATATAGACTGGAATTCATTTCTATAAAAGTCTGGGTTGATTGGACTACAACTTGATTAACAATATCGGTGTAATTTGGCAATATACAATATCGGTGTAGTCTGACACTCTTTCTAAACGACTGAAAACTGTGCGAGAGCATTATTACACACGTCACGTGGAAAATGAACACGATTAAATTCCAATATCTGATAACCCTGACTAATCATGTCGAATTTTTTTCTCTTCACAAGAGGGCACAATTGAGCTTGAACTCTGGCGGTGGGACAGGAGAGAATGACAAGTTAATCATGTCGAAGCATCGCTGAATATTTCGGAGACGATATTTAATTTTCTCCACAGGCAATCCTTCTTATGAACAAAGAAATGTGTACATAATAGGGTAAATTTAAATAAGCTGCAAATGTCTTAACACCGATATCTCAGTGATGGGGTTGATTTAGGTGTGAGCGTATGCAGCTATACGTAACGTCTAATGTGCCGCTCATAGCAGATTGAAGCGTTGTGTGGCTATTTTCACTTCCTAAATTCCAGAGGTAAATTATACAAAAGGGGATAATTTTTTAATCTCTTAGAAATATGTAAGATATGTAAAAGATTGCAAAACTTCTATTTCTGTATTTTATGAACAGGCAAAGTTTATGTACCTTGTGCATTCAGAGTACATTTCCCAACACATAGAAAGTCTTAACATTAACGTTTTGCGACTAGGGACTTGTCTATTTCAACCTTATTTTCTCTTTGATCTGCAATCAACAAGTGTGGGGACCCATCCTTCCCAAACATTTTTTGAGATTCAAATGAGTCTTAAGTAAAGGAAAAACAGCTAACACATTATTTTCTGTGATAATAGAAGCATCTTTTCCCTAAGTATCAAGTATCTTACACTGAGTATCAAGTATCTTACACTGAGTATCAAGTATCTTACACTGAGTATCAAGTATCTTACACTGAGTATCAAGTATCTTACACTGAATATCAAGTATCTTACACTGAGTATCAAGCATCTTACACTGCGTATCAAGAATCTTTCACTGAGAATCAAGTATCTTACACTGAGTATCAAGTATCTTCCACTGAGTATCAAGTATCTTCCACTGTGTATCAAGAATCTTCCACTGAATATCAAGTATCTTCCACTGAGTATCAAGTATCTTACAGTGAGTATCAAGTATCTTACACTGAGTATCAAGTATCTTACACTGAATATCAAGTATCTTCCACTAAATATCAAGTATCGTACACTGAGTATCAAGTATCGTACAATGAGTATCAAGTATCTTACACTGAATATCAAGTATCTTCCACTGAATATCAAGTATCGTCTACTGAATATCAAGTATCTTCCACAGAGTACCAAGTATCTTCCACTGAATATCAAGTATCTTCCACTGAATATCAAGTATCTTCCACAGAGTATCAAGTATCTTACACTGAATATCAAGTATCTTCCACTGAATATCAAGTATCTTCCACTGATTATCAAGTATCTTCCACGGAATATCAAGTATCTTCCACTGAGTATCAAGTATCTTACACTGATTATAAAGTATCTTCCACTGGGTACCAAGTATCTTCCATTGAGTATCAAGTATCTTCCACTGCATATCAAGTATCTTACACTGAGTATCGAGTATCTTCCATTGATTATTAAGTATCTTCCACTGTGTATCAAGATTCATCCACTGAATATCAAGTATCTTCCACTGAGTATCAAGTATCTTCCACTGAATATCATGTATCTTACACTGAGTATCAAGCATATTACACATGGGGTCAAGTATCTTCCTCTGAGTATCAAGTATCTTACACTGAGTATCATGTATCTTCCACTGAATATCAAGTATCTTCCACTGAATATCAAGTATCTTCCACTGAGCATCAAGTATAGTACACTGATTATCAAGTATCTTCCACAGAGTATCAAGTGTCTTCCACTGAATATCAAGTATCTCACACTGAGTATCAAGTATCTTCCACTGAATATCAAGTATCTTCCACTGAGTATCAAGTATCTTACACTGAGTATCAAGTATCTTCCACTGAGTATCAAGTATCTTCCACTGAGTATCAAGTATCTTCCACTGCATATCAAGTATCTTCCACTGAGTATCAAGTATCTTCCACTGAGTATTAGGTATCTTCCACTGTGTATCAAGATTCATCCACTGAATATCAAGTATCTTACACTGAATATCAAGTATCTTCCCCTGAATATCAAGTATCTTCCACTGAGTATCAAGTATCTTCCACTGAATATCAAGTATCTTCCACTGAATATCAAGTATCTTCCACAGAGTATCAAGTATCTTACACTGAATATCAAGTATCTTCCCCTGAATATCAAGTATCTTCCACTGAGTATCAAGTATCTTACACTGAGTATCAAGTATCTTACACTGAATATCAAGTATCTTACACTGACTATCAAGTATCTTCCACAGAGTATCAAGTATCTTCCACTGAATATCAAGTATCTTCCACTGAGTATCAAGTATCATACACTGAATATCAAGTATCTTCCACAGAGTATCAAGTATCTTCCACAGAGTATCAAGTATCTTCCACTGAATATCAAGTATCTTCCACTGAATATCAAGTACCTTCCACTGAGTATCAAGTATCTTACACTGAGTATCAAGTATCTTACACTGAATATCAAGTATCTTACACTGACTATCAAGTATCTTCCACAGAGTATCAAGTATCTTCCACTGAATATCAAGTATCTTCCACTGAGTATCAAGTATCATACACTGAATATCAAGTATCTTCCACAGAGTATCAAGTATCTTACACTGAATATCAAGTGTCTTCCACTGAATATCAAGTATCTTCCACTGAGTATCAAGTATCTTCCACTGAATATCAAGTACCTTCCACTGAATATCAAGTATCTTCCACAGAGTATCAAGTATCTTACACTGAATATCAAGTATCTTCCACTGAATATCAAGTATCTTCCACTGAGTATCAAGTATCTTCCACTGAATATCAAGTATCTTCCACTGAGTATCAAGTATCTTACACTGAGTATCAAGTATCTTCCACTGAGTATCAAGTATCTTCCACTGAGTATCAAGTATCTTCCACTGCATATCAAGTATCTTACACTGATTATCAAGTTTCTTCCACTGAGTATTAAGTATCTTCCATTGAGTATCAAGATTCATCCACTGAATATCAAGTACCTTCCACAGAGTATCAAGTATCTTCCACTAAATATCATGTATCTTACACTGAGTATCAAGTATATTACACTTAGTGTCAGGTATCTTCCACTGAGTATCAAGTATCTTACACTGAGTATCAAGTATCTTCCACTGAATATCAAGTATCTTACACTGAGTATCAAGTATCTTACACTGAATATCAAGTATCTTCCACTGAGTATCAAGTATCTTACACTGAATATCAAGTATCTTACACTGAGTATCAAGCATCTTCCACTGAGTATCAAGTATCTTCCACTGCATATCAAGTATCTTCCACTGAATATCATGTATCTTACACTGAATATCAAGTATCTTACACTGAATATCAAGTATCTTCCACTGAGTATCAAGTATCTTACACTGAATATCAAGTATCTTACACTGAATATCAAGTATCTTCCACTGAATATCAAGTATCGTACACTGCGTATTAAGTATCTTACACTGAATATCAAGTATCTTCCACTGAATATCAAGTATCTTCCACTGAGTGTCAAGTATCTTCCACTGAATATCAAGAATCTTCCACTGAGTATCAAGAATCTTACAATGAGTATCAAGTATCTTCCACTGAGTATCAAGTATCTTACACTGAGTATCAAGTATCTTACACTGAATATCAAGTATCTTCCACTGAGTATCAAATATCTTACACTGAGTATCAAGTATCTTCCACTAAATATCAAGTATCTTCCACAGAGTATCAAGTATCTTCCACTGAATATCAAGTATCTTCCACAGAGTATCTAGAATCTTCCACTCAATATCAAGTATCTTCCACTGAGTATCAAGTATCTTCCACTGAATATCAAGTACCTTCCACTGAGTATCAAGTATGTTACACTGAGTATCAAGTATCTTCCACTGAGTATCAAGTATCTTACACTGAATATCAAGTATCTTACACTGACTATCAAGTATCTTCCACAGAGTATCAAGTATATTCCACTGAGTATCAAGTATCTTACACTGAGTAACAAGTATCCTCCAATGAATATCAAGTATCTTCCACTGAGTATAAAGTATCTTACACTGAGTATCAAGTATCTTACACTGACTATCAAGTATCTTCCACAGAGTATCAAGTATCTTCCACTGAATATCAAGTATCTTCCACAGAGTATCAAGTATCTTCCACAGAGAATCAAGTATCTTCCACTGAATATCAAGTATCTTCCACTGAACATCAAGTACCTTCCACTGAGTATCAAGTATCTTACACTGATATCAAGATCTACACTATATATAAAGTATCTTACACTGATATCAATATCTTCCACAATATCAAGTATCTCACTGAATATCTATATTTCACGATATCAATACAACTTACGAATATCCTATAAATTTATATGATTTCAAGTATTTCCACTGAGTATAAGTATCTACACTGAGTATAATGTAATATACACGATATCAAGAAAACCACAACCCAAGATCTTACTGAAGCTTTCAATATCTACATTAGCAATCTTCAGAATCGATAACACCACAGAGTAGATACAGTGATCTAACGACAGGCTTTAGACTATCGAGCCATCGGCCCTAAAATAAGTATTCTTCACAATAACCAAGCACAATGAGCATATCCAAGAATCATGAGTAACAATCTAAGTTCTTTGGTATAAAAGACCATCTTTCCACTTTAGCCTAATGAAGATGAATATCAAACGATTCACAGTATTTCATTTAGATAACAATATGAACAGTCATTAAGTAACTTTCTTAAGGAAAGCTTTTGCTCTTGAATCTGTTGTTTGATTTTCAAAAACGTGTCCCTCTGAAGACGATAAGAAAATAACACAACCCAGAATCTAAATTGATCGCTAATTTGACCTTTAAAAATATTCATACAATGAAATATAGACTGGAATTCATTTCTATAAAAGTCTGGGTTGATTGGACTACAACTTGATTAACAATATCGGTGTAATTTGGCAATATACAATATCGGTGTAGTCTGACACTCTTTCTAAACGACTGAAAACTGTGCGAGAGCATTATTACACACGTCACGTGGAAAATGAACACGATTAAATTCCAATATCTGATAACCCTGACTAATCATGTCGAATTTTTTTCTCTTCACAAGAGGGCACAATTGAGCTTGAACTCTGGCGGTGGGACAGGAGAGAATGACAAGTTAATCATGTCGAAGCATCGCTGAATATTTCGGAGACGATATTTAATTTTCTCCACAGGCAATCCTTCTTATGAACAAAGAAATGTGTACATAATAGGGTAAATTTAAATAAGCTGCAAATGTCTTAACACCGATATCTCAGTGATGGGGTTGATTTAGGTGTGAGCGTATGCAGCTATACGTAACGTCTAATGTGCCGCTCATAGCAGATTGAAGCGTTGTGTGGCTATTTTCACTTCCTAAATTCCAGAGGTAAATTATAAAAAAGGGGATAATTTTTTAATCTCTTAGAAATATGTAAGATATGTAAAAGATTGCAAAACTTCTATTTCTGTATTTTATGAACAGGCAAAGTTTATGTACCTTGTGCATTCAGAGTACATTTCCCACACATAGAAAGTCTTAACATTAACGTTTTGCGACTAGGGACTTGTCTATTTCACCCTTATTTTCTCTTTGATCTGCAATCAACAAGTGTGGGGACCCATCCTTCCCAAACATTTTTGAGATTCAAATGAGTATTAAGTAAAGGAAAAACAGCTAACACATTATTTTCTGTGATAATAGAAGCATCTTTTCCATAAGTATCAAGTATCTTCCACTGAGTATCAAGTATCTTACACTGAATATCAAGTATCTTCCACTGAATATCAAGTATCTTACACTGAGTATCAAGTATCTTCCACTGAATATCAAGTATCTTACACTGAGTATCATGTATCTTCCACTGAATATCAAGTATCTTCCACTGAATATAAAGTATCTTCCACTGAGTATCAAGTATCGTACACTGATTATCAAGTATCTTACACTGACTATCAAGTATCTTCCACAGAGTATCAAGTGTCTTCCACTGAATCTCAAGTATCTTACACTGAGTATCAAGTATCTTCCACTGAATATCAAGTATCTTCCACTGTGTATCAAGATTCATCCACTGAATATCAAGTATCTTACACTGAGTATCAAGTATCTTCCACTGAATATCAAGTATCTTACACTGAGTATCAAGTATCTTACACTGAATATCAAGTATCTTACACTGAGTATCAAGTATCTTACACTGAGTATCAAGTATCTTACACTGAATATCAAGTATCTTACACTGAGTATCAAGTATCTTACACTGAGTATCAAGTATCTTCCACTGAGTATCAAGTATCTTACACTGAATATCAAGTATCTTACACTGAGTATCAAGCATCTTCCACTGAGTATCAAGTATCTTACACTGAATATCAAGTATCTTCCACAGAGTATCAAGTATCTTCCACTGAGTATCAAGTATCTTACACTGAGTATCAAGTATCTTACACAGAGTATCAAGTATCTTCCACTGAGTATCAAGTATCTTACACTGTATATCAAGTATCTTCCACTGAATATCAAGTATCTTCCACTGAGTATCAAGTATCTTCCACTGAATATCAAGTATCTTACACTGAGTATCAAGTATCTTCCACTGAATATCAAGTATCTTCCACTGAATATCAAGTATCTTCCACTGAGTATCAAGAATCTTACAATGAGTATCAAGTATCTTCCACTGAATATCAAGTATCTTCCACAGAGTATCAAGTGTCTTCCACTGAATATCAAGTATCTTCCACTGAGTATCAAGTATCTTACACTGAGTAGCAAGTATCTTACACTGAATATCAAGTATCTTCCACTGAGTATCAAATATCTTACACTGAGTATCAAGTATCTTCCACTGAATATCAAGTATCTTCCACAGAGTATCAAGTATCTTCCACTGAATATCAAGTATCTTCCACAGAGTATCTAGTATCTTCCACTCAATATCAAGTATCTTCCACTGAATATCAAGTATCTTCCACTGAATATCAAGTACCTTCCACTGAGTATCAAGTATCTTACACTGAATATCAAGTATCTTACACTGACTATCAAGTATCTTCCACAGAGTATCAAGTATATTCCACTGAATATCAAGTATCTTCCACTGAGTATCAAGTATCTTACACTGAGTATCAAGTATCCTCCACTGAATATCAAGTATCTTCCACTGAGTATAAAGTATCTTACACTGAGTATCAAGTATCTTACACTGACTATCAAGTATCTTCCACAGAGTATCAAGTATCTTCCACTGAATATCAAGTATCTTCCACAGAGTATCAAGTATCTTCCACAGAGAATCAAGTATCTTCCACTGAATATCAAGTATCTTCCACTGAACATCAAGTACCTTCCACTGAGTATCAAGTATCTTACACTGAGTATCAAGTATCTTACACTGAATATCAAGTATCTTACACTGACTATCAAGTATCTTCCACAGAGTATCAAGTATCTTCCACTGAATATCTAGTATCTTCCACTGAGTATCAAGTATCTTACTGAATATCAAGTATCTTCTACTGAATATCAAGTATCTTCCACTGAGTATCAAGTATCTTACACTGAGTATCAAGTATCATACACTGAATATCAAGTATCTTCCACAGAGTATCAAGTATCTTACACTGAATATCAAGTATCTTCCACTGAATGTCAAGTATCTTCCACTGAGTATCAAGTATCTTCCACTGAATATCTAGTATCTTCCACTGAGTATCAAGTATCTTACTGAATATCAAGTATCTTCTACTGAATATCAAGTATCTTCCACTGAGTATCAAGTATCTTCCACTGAGTATCAAGTATCATACACTGAATATCAAGTATCTTCCACAGAGTATCAAGTATCTTACACTGAATATCAAGTATCTTCCACTGAATATCAAGTATCTTCCACTGAGTATCAAGTATCTTCCACTGAGTATCAAGTATCTTCCACTGAGTATCAAGTATCTTCCACTGAGTATCAAGTATCTTACACTGAATATCAAGTATCTTCCACTGAGTATCAAGTATCGTCCACTGAACATCAAGTATCTTCCACTGAATATCAAGTGTCTTCCACTGAGTATCAAATATCTTCCACTGAGTATCAAGTATCTTCCACAGAGTATCAAGTATATTATACTGAATATCAAGTATCTTCCACTGAGTATCAAGTATCTTACACTGAATATCAAGTATCTTCCACTGAGTATCAAGAATCTTCCACTGAATGTCAAGTATCTTCCACTGAATATCAAGTATCTTCCACTGAGTATCAATTATCTTACACAAATAATACGAATATCCGTGATTCTGTTAAATAAGTGTGATCCTGCAAGCGTATAAGAACTAAGACTACGAAGGAGCAACATGGTTACAAACGTAATAAAGTACTCGACTTGAGAAAGGATATTCGAAGTTAAAATGAACAAATAGAATTGTTCACAAACCTTTATATGTAAATCCGTAATCTTAAAGGTACTCAAAGGAGGGCAATGTGGCGATCAAAATACGCTTTTAGTCTCTATCGAGTAAAAATTAGGGTTTGAGGATCTGTTACCATCAAAACAAGAAGTAGACAAATATTTGTTTTTTAAAAAGTTGCTGAAAAATTTGAAAGGCCAAAGGAGGATAGGACTCTGTTATTGCAATGTGTACTTTTTGGCAAGGCCCGATAAATATATGCATCCCTGTCAGTACAGCAAAGTTCTGACTATGATTTGGTTAAGGAATGCATCTTAAGGGGTTACGCGTTTGTCCAAGAGGCTTATCGTCAAAAATTAAAAAACTAAAGAAAAGAAGTTGGACAAACGTATGCAAGAGAAAAAGAGCTTTTATTTAGGAGATGGTGCTTAACCAAGAAAGTTGAACATTTTTATGGAAGTTTCGAATAACTTGTTTTACTTGAGTTCAAAAACTGTGTTCCAAATGACATTAAGAAACATCTTGAAGAGTATAAGATTTAAATCTTGGAAAATGCTACTCGTGAGTATTCCTTAACTAATAAATTTCCTGTTGTAGACAAATCATTCACTCAGCAGTCTACTGGTAGAAAGGTATTTCAGCCTAATACGACCCTAAAACTCAATCTGGCACAACTTCTAAAAATCAAACTTCTGATAAACTTGATGCAACATCATTGTCTATTGGTACGTGTACCTATTGCAAGAAAATAGGACACGTCATCTCTGATTGCTTCAAATTCAAATATAGGCACCATAATAAAGATAGATCTATCCCAAATACCTTAGTTTTTAAGAGGTCAAGGTCAAAGTTATATATTGAAAGCAATACATTTCTTGGGTCTAATAAACCCCAGTCTGATTTTATTATGGAGAATTATGAACCATTCATGTTGAATGGTTCTATATCACTCTTAGGTGATTTGGCAAATCCTATCCATATTAAAATTTTAAAGTAAACTGGAGCTTCTCGGAGTCTTTTATTATCAGGTACTTTGCCTTTTTCTGAGAGGTCCCGTTCTAATGAAAGTATTCTCATTCAGGGAGTATAGTGCGGCTTTGTTAATGTTCCTCTTCGTTCTGTAAATTTGCCATCAGACTTAGTTTCAGGACATGTAACAGTCGGTTTAGTGTTTTCTTTACCCGTTGAAAGCATTCATTTGTTACTAGGCAGCCATCAACTGGAGACAAGGTTGTGGTTAATCCACTTGTAACTGACAAGCCTTCTTTGGATTATAAAGTTGACCATATTGGAAAAGAAAACCCTGATTTATACGCGGCAAAGAAAACTCTTGAAAACTATTTTGATAAGGAAAATGTTCCTTTAGCTGATACATGTATTGGTCTGGTTTTTAATGAGGTCACTTTCACTCCTAATTTGGAATCAAAATGTATTAATCACAGTGATCATCTTCTATCTAATCAGGGTAACAAACGAAATCACTTGTCGTCGAACAGGAAAAGATCCTGAGATATGTTTGTTTCAAATGGCCATTATAAAAACTGAAGCCAGTTTAGTGTATGTCGGTGATTTCATTAAAAATGGAATTTTTATGAGAAACTGGCAGGTATGGTCCTTGCTTTCAAAATGTTGTCGCCAAAAGGATCGCCAGTCTTTAGTTAATGACATTTGAATACTAAAAGCCTCTATAATCGCTCTTTGAAATGTAAGATAAGTGACGTATAATGCGACCGTCGATTTCATGCATTAAGGAACTAAATGCCTTCTCCCCCTTTTTTATGGCTAGCTTCAACTAGGAGTTCAGAAATTTACTTTTGCCGTGCTTTAAATGCTTTGCTTTTAGTGAATTGATTCCTAAATCCCAAGAATGATCATTTAATGCTGTAGATTTTTTCTCGACAAGCAAACTAGGATCTCCATTTCCAACAATGAAACTTACGCGAGTCAACGCCTGGCATTAAATTAAAAGAAGGAATAAAAAAAATATCATACAGCATATGTACCCCAAAAAACTGGAATAAATACATTGTTCAGTAAGCAGCGTTGTATGCATAACAAATAAGTTTGGATATAAAATGTGGGAAATTGTTATTACGTGTAAGGTAGTTTGAGATCACATTTTATCTGTTAACATAAATTCACACCCATTTTTAGGCATTGTTAGTTATAATAAAAAGGGCATAGATTATGTGTTAATCAATTGCTAGTTCTTTTACTCACCGTAGAACAGGCGGTTTCTTTGAAGTATGAGGCTTGAGTCTAACCTTTATTTATTGTTAAGTTTCGGCATGGCTGACCTATCAATGGGACACGGGAGGGGGTAGGGTGGAGGAGAGATAACGTACTCCACAGGGAGAAACGTGGTCTCCTTTGAGAATTTCACGAGTATTGGACCCGAAAAATCGGTTAATATTTAGTGAAAACGATGCTAAAATATGCCGCAAGAAAAAAGATTCCTGTTGGTAGGTCCCCATCTGCATATTTTCGGATTCAATCTACCAGCTTGGTTTGTGAAACGATTTATTTTTTGCATGACACGCTAAAATAACTACGGTATTAAAAGAATTTATTCAGTTATTACTTAAATTCTATGGAAATCTTTCTGCACATTTGAAACTTAAACACAGAAGGGGCATTTTTTGTGTGGAACCTATTTGGATTTCTTGGAACTAATAAAATTGAAAGGACTTTTTAGGAAATAGGAATTCATTCACCATGCTGTACGTGAATTTAATTCTTTCACACCTGTCTTTTGGGAAATAAATTATTTTCAGTTACGTAAAACTTAAAACTTGTTTGTTTTGCTATTTCTCGTTGCATAGTTCAAGTCCCTGGAGTCTTAAAATAGAATTTGATGGCAAACGTAAAAGATGAATGAACAAAAATAACAGAATAATAACCAACTGAAATGAATTGACAACTTGTGCCTTGATACATATCACAGAACATCTGCTTTAACTTTGTATCATATCTCAGCCACGGACGATCAAGTTTCTAGCTGTTGAGAAATTTTGGACAACTTTTGACCCGTTCATCATGATGTGGTGTTGCACTTGAAGCATTACTACCATCATTACATGTAGATGATGTTGGACTGCCAGGTATAACATCAGGTTCAATGACTGTGTTATTTGATGAATTTGCACTAAATTCAAAATGCTGTTAATCTTGTTAACTTGCTCTTAGGATGAGACGATGAACACGCAATGTCTAACATACGTTTACTCATGATAAAGTTTCCCTTCTAACAGAATATAATTCTATCAGTATTTCAGATGTAATCAGGTTTCTCTTAAGTTTCAGCAAAGCTATTTTATTGGCATATTTAAAATAAACAACAGAAGGATTAGATGTCGTTCAGTTCATTGTAGTTGTCACTGTTTGCGTTTTCAAAGGTCGGTCGATTATAGGTATAGTCCGGTAGCATGACTGGTTGTATCACAACATAACAATACTCAGGCCATAGGTCAAGAGGATTAAGATTTAACAATGCACTGTAAAGTGGGGTTTGTGAATACGAACGCAGGATTTGTTTATGTAACAGATAGATTCCAGTGCATTGTGTATCCAAATTTGTGGCTTCCTTTTGTGGTCCCTTCGAATTTCTCCACTCCAAATCCATGATTGTATGTACAAATTCAACAGCCAAAAATGCTGTCGCAAAAAAAATCGCTTTTTGATATATTACCTGCTAGTGACAAGTGGTCAGTAAACTATCAGACTGAAGTTCTAAAATTTTACAGACATGAAATATTTAGTTTGGCCCTAGAAAACTCCTCTGGCTGGTCATTTTGGGATAAATAAAACTTATCAAAAGATGGGACTCACTTTTATTGGCCAAAAGTCAAAAGTGATATTTGTAAATATTGTTGATCTTGTCATACTTGTCAAATGGTAAGAAAACCCATTCAGAAGATACCTAAGGCTCATATACAACCAATTCCTGCATTTGACGAACGATTCAGCTGAATTATGGTATATTGTTTCTGTCCCTTACCTAAGACCAAGTCAGGCAACCAATATTTGTTGACCATTAAGTGTGCGTCAACAAGATTCCCAGGGGCAATTCCTTTGAGGAATATAAAAAGACCGTAGTAAAAGCATAGATAAAGTTTTGCTTACGTTGGCTTTCCCAAATCTGTTAAATCGGATCAAGTGTCAAATTTCATGTCTGGAATTTTTCCATTAAGTTATGCACGAATTATGCATTTCAACAACTCAAATCAAGGATTTCAATCACTGAAGAATATGATTCGATCATATGCTTTGATACGGGTAAAAATTGGGATGAAGACATTCATTTACTATTGTTTGCTGTAAGGTAGTCAGTTCAAGAATCTTTTACGATTGAACTAGTTTTCAGACACACTGAGCATGGACAATTGAAATTGTAGAAAGAGAAACTTCTTTCTAATGATGATACTGAGCTCAAATCTTCTTGATTATGTTTCTGATTTTAAGTAAAAATTGCCAAAGGCTTGTGAGGTCACAAGTGCAAATGTGTGCTCTATTCAGTCCAGAATGAAATCAAGATATGGTAAAAACTCAACTCAGCTTGGTGATAGAGTTCTAGCTCTCTTGCCCATTCCACAGAATCCACTTCAGGTCAAGTATTATGGTCCAAACATGGTTGAAAAGAAAGTAAATAATCTAAATTACATCATAAATACTCCTGGTAGGAAAAGACAAAAACAACTTTGCCACATTAATGTGTTAAATGAGTATATAGAAAGAGATAGCCAAGTAAATTATGCAATTAATTTAATTGTACCTGTCCCATAAACTGAGGACTTGAGTGAAGAAATTCAATCGGATACTGTTGATCTTGGAGCAACAAATCTTCGAAATTAAGAAAATTATGAAAAAACTGGAACATAAACTTTTGCATTTACAACAAGGAATGAACTTAAACAGTTATTATTTGAATATGAGCACTTGTTTCCAAATATTCCTACAAGGAAAACCAAAATTTTTCATGACAGTGAAATTTTAGATTCAAAACCTGTACAACAACATCCACTCGAACAGGAATACTTGAAAAAGGAAATTCAGTATTTGCTGAAAAACAATTTCATAGAGCCCAGTAACAGTTATTGAAGTTCACCGTGTATACTTGTTTTGTTTCGAAACCGTATAAAACTTTCTGTATGTGCACTGATTTTATGAAGTTCAACTATGTGACAAAAAAAGATATTCATTTCAATTACCGAAACTGGACGAATGTATTGATCAAATTGGAAATGCCAAGTACGGCACGAAATATGACCTTCCGAAAGGATTTTGGAAAATTTCACTAACAGAAAGGCCAAAAGATATTTCAGCATTTGTGACTCTAGATTGACTCTATCAATATATAGTAATGCCATTTGGGATGAAAAGTCCTCCAAGTAATTTTCAATGCTGTATGAATATGTTTACTTCTGTCTAGATAATTGTGATGCTTATATCGATGATGTCATCTACAATGGCAACTGGAAAGAACATCTTGCAACGATTCGAAAATTCTTCGACAGACACATTGATGCAAATTTGACAATCAATTTATGTAAAAGTAAGTTTTGTCTTACTTGTGTAACTTTTCTAGGACATATTGTGGACATGGTCAAGTTAAACCCATTGTTGCTAAGGTCAAGGCTATCTCTGATTTCCCTGTGCCTGTCAGTAAAAGGCAAATGATGCGATTTTTGGGTGTGGGTGGATACTATCGAAAATTTTGTTCCAATTTTTCTAATACTGGTGAACCACTGATAAGCTTGTTAAGTAAGAAAAACAAGTTTCTTTGGACTGAAAAAATGTCAGGAGGCTTTTGATGGGTTAAAAGCCATACTCAAAAGTGCACTGGTTCTTACAGTTCCAAATTTCAATCTATCTTTGAATTATCTGTTGATGCAAGTGATGTTGGGGCTGGTGCAGTATTAATTCAAGAAGATAGAAATGGTATTGATCACCAAGTGTGTTATTTCTCTAAGAAATTAAATAAGCAACAACGAATTTACTCAACAATCGAGAAGGAATGTTTGACTTTAATATTGGCATCACATCATTTTGTAGTTAACATTAGCTCGGCTCCTTCTCTGGTTGTTGTGTATAGTAATCACAACCCTCTTACTTTCATTGCCAAGATGAAAAATAAAAACCAAAATTATTACGGTGGAGTTTGTTTTTGCAAGAATATAATCTTAACATCAAACACATGAAAGGAAAAGACAATTTGAATGCAGATGCACTTTCCCGTATATAGAAATATTATTTAATGTACACTTTATATAATTCATAAAAATTTTCTTAGGTTATTTTGTTTTACCTCATGCATAATTTACAAATGGTAAAAAGAAAGCTTTATTATATAAATCTTTTGTTGCTTTAAGGAGGGGAGTGTTAAGTATATGTAATTAAATTGCTTGTGTATTAGTTCTTAATTCTTGTTTATTTTTGTTTCATTACATTTTATTATAGTGATAATTTTTATTGGATTTGAATCTCTTTTCAGAAAATTCACTTAACCTAATTAGAACATAAGTCACTTTATCATTATCTTTTTATCATTATTTTAGCTGACCTTGGTTCGCAAATTCGTGAACACTTAGTGAAATGATTGGCTATTCCCAAGGTCATCTCTGGCCCATGTGTTACCTATATTGTAAACATTTTTCTCTTTTATTCATTTCTAGCGTGAGAATCTGATTTTTTTTATAGGGCTATTCTAAGCTACGTGACAAATGACATTTTTTATTGTAATGCTTAAGTTAGAAATTAGTTTGTCACGTGAACTACCGTGTGATCTAATATCGAGGCTTAAAACAGTCAGTTGGTATTAAATTTACTTGGTCGTAAAAATACCGTTAGGAGCTCGGTGGTATTTTTTGTTGTTGCCATTTTTGAGTTGTTATTTAAGAATGGAAAATAAGTGCTTCTTTATCAAATTCTTGGACAAAGACATTCAGTGGAAATTTATTCTGGAATTTTATATGGGAACATAAACCGATTCAATTGAGGATATTTTACCATCAGAACAGAAATTCATAATAGAAAAACATCATCACTTCCATATTGGAAATTGATCGAGATCTGAACCTGGATTCAATTAGAGCTGTTTAGTGATAGCACTTATATTTTTCAATTATAGGATTAAAGTTTGAATTACTTTCACAAACTGTAAGTTCTATTTTCTATTTTTACATAGTTTTCTAGGGAAATAAATTATTTTTGTTAAAATTTACAAAGCTTGTTGACTTCATTCTTTTCTTTTGTTATATTTTGTATGAGCCTACACAAACAATATAAATTCAACCAATCAAGTAACTGACCTTTCCATCAACGAATCAAGAAATCAGTCAACCAACAAGCCACTCAATCAATTGACCCATCCATCAAAGAATCAATCAACCAGTCAACCAACATGCCAATCATTCAATCAACCAATTAATCAATAAAGGAATACATTGATCAATTTTTTCAATAAAAAAGAAAATTTCCTCTGACCAGTTGTTACAAACCATACTATACCACTAAAAATGTTCATAAGCACATGATCATGATAATTTACAAGAAAAGACCACTAATAGTATCATATGTACTTTCTTATAAGTTAAAACTGCAAACAAAAAAGATCCTGATAAGCTGTAGCATACTGCACACACATGCAGATCAGGGTCTATGTTGTTTATTTGATTACATCTATCAAACTGCACAGACCCAGGTCTGCCAGTGACACACTGAACAAAATGGCTGCCATGTATGGATATTTCTAACACAGCTCCACTCAATTCAATGAACTTTGTGTAAAAACTGGTGTTAAATATGCCAATACCAATTGCCATAATTTATATTGTGGATTTATGATAATAGTAAGCCAATGAGAGTGAAATTTAATAATGTGCATTCTTTCATTTATTCAAGAAAATTTAGAAACCTGTTCAAAACAAAGGATTTTAGGTTATCCAAGATTGCTACTAAAGTAGATTAATTTGAAATTTAACTAGATCTCCCATATCTGAACTTTAAATGATACCAACTCAAATTTATTATGCAATTTTTTTTTTAAAAAAAAAAAGTTTATGGATATATAAATAAGGATTTCATATGATACTTTCTATCACTGTTATGAACAAGCTGAAAATATCAGAATTATGTAAACATTTAAATACCAGCCTTGTAGGGTCCTTAATCAGCACACTCAGCTCAACCTTTTCTGCATCATTATTTGACTTTAGTATGTCTGATATACCTGAAGATCAGATCCACACAGATAATCACATGCTGGCAGTCATGTACAAAATGAAAATGAAAACAATGGTACAGGTGATGATTTGGAGTTATCCAATATGGATGACATGTATCCAACATTCCTGAGGGTTAAACATAATAAATATAGTGTCACTTTGCATATAGAATAATAGACCCACAAAAGTTTGAGTTTGTAAAACATATATTGGATTCAGAACCTTGCATGACATCATGCAGTTCAAGTGTTCAAAATGGTACTATCTACAGAACACAAGAAAAAAAAACACTGTGACAGCAACATTTTATAAAACATCTGTCCTACACATACAGGGGCTGAACTGTTTCAGATGATTAGATAATATTATCTGTAAATAAAGACAGAATGAGAATACCCATGCTAAAAGCAGTTATATGATGACATCTACACCAGTAGGTCGATGTAGTACCAAACATGAAAGTCCTTGAGGACTCAGGCAATAAAATTAACATCCCTCCTAAGTATCAGGCACACTCCATAAAACATGACCACTGCAGTGGTGGCTTAAACCATAATGATTTCTCCATGTGTACATCAAAAAACAATTAGAAACTTGGAGGCACAAATTAAGGAATTAAAACTAGTTACACACGATCAAGTCGGCACAGGGAAAGATTTGTGAGCAATCCAGACAGACTCCCAAATAGCAATAATGTTAGATGCTCAGACACAGACAATCCCAATACCAGAGATAATGAAACATGACCATGCAAATAACAACTGGATCCCAAATTAACCTTTCATTGCAAACAACAGTACCCCCTCTGAGTCATGTGTCACAACTGCAACAGCAGTAAGTGTACTCCCTCAGCTCAGACAAGTCTGTTGCATGCACCTGCTGTGGCACTTACCAGTGCTCAGACAAATGTGTCAGCATCAACTCAACATGTAAAATGGAGACACCCAGTTCAGCACCCCTTCCTTCAAGAGATGTGTCTGAAATACAAACCAGGGTCCAACACATGAAATCACAAGCCAGAAAAGGTAGGACTCTAATAATTGGCTCCTCATTATTGAAAAGTATAATACCAAGGCGACTTTTTAAAACAGATGTACAGACTATAAGAGGTGCAAAAATCGACATCATGGAAAGAATAATGAATACTGACCTAACCAAATACAACCAAATTATTATTTTAGTAGGTGGAAATGATGCCAGGGATGGAAGGTCACTATGCCAAATTGGAACAGATTTTGAAAGTTTCCTGTATGCTGCTAGGTATTGCAGTCCAGTTACATGTAAAATAATCATATCAGGACTACCACCTGGTGTGGTTACCAGGTTTAAGAAATCAATGATCTGATAATTGACCTATGTGAAGACTTCAACCTACAGTCCATTCCAAAATACACATCTTTTTTTCTTCAGAATCAGAAAAGGAACCTCTCAATTACTGAGAAATATCAACATGTATGCCCCCATTTTCAGACACTATAAGGAAAAGTAGTCTCTACTGTGGGGAAACTGGGCATATGACACTGGTATGACATCATGGCAAACAGATTGAGTGTTTAGATGCCATAAATATGGACACAAACAAAGACTATCAAACAGTGTATTTTATACATACTAGGAAGCTGGAAAAGAGGAGAATGCCAATGCTTTATCTACAACAAATTGAAATGTACCTAGTGAGCCTCTTGACACCAACTATTCAATGGACACTGTTGTAAATGCAAATGTTAATGGATTTTCAGGGTCTGTATGTGACCTCTCAGTAGAATAAGACATTTTCTCCCTGAAAGGCACAGAAAACTTTTATAACAGTTACATACGACACTATTTAAACTATTGTAATACAGTATGGGGTAATTATAATGATAGAAACTTGGCAAAGCTTGCACATCTCCTAAAAAGAGCAGTAGAGTTAATATCAGTCCTTTAAGAAATCAAGGAAAATTTAGCTGGTAAATTAAATATATTACCTATTGTGATGTGTCGAATTTTGAAAACTTTTAAAAGTATTGATTAAATGAATTGTACCAATGTCAACTTAATTAAAGTAGAAAGGGCTAAAAAATCAATGTAAAAGAGAAGACAATGAGGCTTTTCATTTTTACTTATGCAATTTATTAATCATGGTTGAATTCAAAAAAATCCAGTTAAACAAGACATTTTAATGTTATCTTCTTTCATAAATAAGTTGTTTATCTAATGAAACTAAACTATAATTCAATGTACTTTCTGTTTCAAAAATGGTCTTCAGATAATTCTTGGAAAAATTATAGAATATAGCAATTTTTCAGAACCCTTAAAAAACTTACATTGTGTTTTAAAGTAATTAAGAAAAATATAAATATTTCTCTCCACATCTGGAGTCAAAATCTTTTTTAAAAAAAAGAAAAAAAAGCAGATTTAAACATGCATTCAAAAGAGATAAAATTACACACCTGGTCAAAATACAAGATGATGACTATCTTTAGTTAAAAACATACATCATATGACTGTTCTTTTATATCCACTTGCACGATACTGATGGAAAGAATTGCTCTTTAACTCACATTAATAATGTCTGCACATTTTAGACAGCTATTATAAAGAACTGTCTACTAACAATAATGAACACTGAATAAATAGCACTAAGTTAAATTAAATAGCAGCTTTACATGAATATCATAAAAAGGACATTCTTAGAAATAACTAAATGAAACAAAAAGACAACTGATGCTTAACTAGATTTTACACAAATATTACCCATAAACTCTTCCCCTCATATTCTGGGAAAATTACATAATTCAGAACTATCAATACTAATTGATAAGTAATTGAAAACACTGGTAGTTAGTTACATACACATTTTACAAAAGTCAATGATCAATTCCACTTATAAAAAAAACGAAACAATGAAAACAATTGTCAGTGATGATAACCAAGTTTACAAACTTCTAACTGTACTAGACACCTGTATTTACAAAAGAAGAAAATGTAATGTCAGTGATGAAAATTGGATGCCCCAATAGCCCCTGATTAGTAGAAACAACAAGCAATTATTTACAACATCAATCAATAGGTTTGTGATCTTATACTAAAAGAGTAGGTCAAACAAAGTATAAATCTTAATATGCAAAACGATACAACAATAACACTAAAATAAACCAAACAAAACATCCCAAAATTTTGTACCTTTTTACATTCAAGTGGCTTAAAATGTCTCAATTTCATGATAGTGTCGTTAAACAAAAGCTGATTGGTCAGAATACTTTACAAGACAAGACAATGAAGTTCAAATGTCTTATTTACAGTAAATTTATCAAGCCCACATTTTACTGTATACCTGTTTGCATGTCAAACTGCAAACCAAATACACCTGATCTGTCATTGAATAATGCACTGGCAAATCAGGATCTATGTTGTTTGTTTTACTGATTACTTTGAAGAAACTGCACCAATATAGATCTGCTGGTGCATTATCTGACAGCAGATTTGGCTCTATTCAGTTTACAGTTGGACTTGTAAGTAAATGGACATGGTAGCTAGGAAATATGCAAATTTAAAACTTTAACACTGTGGTTAATCAAGTGATGCTGATGGACAGTTAGAGGTGTGCCTGATAAAAAAGTGCTGCACCAAGAATATCCATATTATAAGATCTATTTCCAATTGTAACAAAATTTCTTTTTTTCAGAATAGCTTTAATAGCAATCTACTTCTTTAAAACATGAAATTGTGTTAATTTCTTTTCAATTCAAACACACAGTATGTGTGATACAAGCATAAAATTTTAACTGATATCCAGTAAATTGGGCCAACTCTTCATGAATGACAGTAGCAAACTTCATTCAATAATAGCTAGGTTCTTGTTATTTCAACAGTGGCTAGACTATTGTTTCAATAGCACATAGACTCATTATTTCAATAGCGACTTGACTATTTCAATAATACCTAGACTCTATTTCAATAATACCTAGACCATTTAAATATTAGCTAGACTATATTTCAAAAGTGGCTAGACTTTATTTCAACTGTATCTAGTCTATTTCAATAGTAACTAGATTCTTTTTCAGTACTGGCTGGACCATATTTCAATAGTAACTAGACTCTATTTCAATAGTAAATAGACTCTATTTCAATCCTGACTAGACTCTATTTCAATTTTTTTCTAGATTCCATTTCAATAGTGGCTAGATTCTATTTCAATAGTGGCTTGACTATATTTCAATGGCACATAGACTCTATTTAAATAGTACCTAGACTTTTTCAATAGTGGCTAGACTATAATTATTTCAGTAGTAATGCTGTCTGGAAGCATGTGTTTCTGACTGGTAGTCTATAAGAGCCAAAGCTGCTTCAATATCTGACATTCCAAACGCATTCTGACTTTTACCAACACCTTGTCGATTGCCACTCCCTGCTCCCTTCCCAGAAATCTGCCTACCCCCTTGTCTTCCAGAGGCTGTTTGGGGCCTTGGCCTGTATGCTGCTCCAGCTGGATTGGGCATATGGAGTAGGCCCCGTCCAATTCCCCTTCTTTGTCCCATCATTCCATACTCTGGTGAGCCCCATGGATTTGCAACATATGTGTAGTCAGTTACTATTACCCTTTGTCCATTGTAACCCTTATTCCGGTAGCCCTGACCTTTCTTTTTCTTACCTGTTTCTTTCACTGGTACTTCTGGAAGTACAAGTTCCACTGATGGAACAAAAGAACTTTTCTTTTTCTTTTTCTTTTTTTTCTTCCTTTCAGGCTCAATTCCCTTTTTAATATTTTCTACATGATGTGCAAAATTTATGTACCCTTGAGGTTTTTCAACCATGAAGGATTCTGCAACTTGAACATCCAGTATTTCAGGCAATATGTAAGGTTTAACCCAAAGCACTAAAGGTGTGGAGCCTGGCTCATATTTGGCTGTCTTATGGTAAAATAGTAGTCCATCAACCTGCCAAGAATAACCAAGTACAAGTAGTATATTTCTGAGGATACAAATTAAAAATAACTGTTTATGTTCAGCCTACCTTTCAATTATATAAAAAGTAAACAACTTTCAACATACAGCTTAACTTAAAATTTTTACCATTGATTTTAATTGAGGGTGTGCATGGATAGATGGACCGATGGATAGATATATGGACATAGATGGATTTCACAGTGATCACAGTGTCAAACTTGGCTTGACAAAACTTAAATGCTGATATCAATCACTACAAGCCATTGTCCACTTTAACTCTTGTGCCAGTTGCCCATAATTATTGCTATTTAAGGAGATCAGACGTAAAATTTTGTCTAAGAACTCATGGATGCACAATGGTAATAACACAGTAATATTATGCTTGCTTGGCATCACGTTCAGTTCTTGTTGCAGCACATGCAGTGATAATTGGCTGGCTCCCTATCTAATGTCAGTGCACTCTCATTCATCCCGACTCACTTGTGGCTCTCCAAGATTTTCATCATACCCAAGTCTGGTAACAAAATTGTTTTTGTTCTCATAATGCCAGGTCAAAGCTTTATCAACATCTGTAAAATTTGTTTGGATAAAGATGGAGTGAAGAACTACATCAATGTGATGATGAGATGACATCAGGTTTCCACATAAATGGGAGAGATTCATTTGCTGATTGACAAATGCTTCCACCATTGGTGTCTGTTTAGAAAATGATGTTTAATGAGAACAACTTCCAAAATATTAGATAAAATGATTGCAAAGAAAAATTCTCAGAGTGAGAAATGCATTCTCAGATCCATGGAAAGTACTCTATACAAGTTGTTATAACTTGCACAATCGATGTAGAATCAATAGGGATTAACATGAATCCACTGAAGGGACTGATGTTATATTATCCAAAAAGAATTTATAGGAATTCAAGACAAGACCATTCCTAATTGCTGAGTGTTAAAACCATTTCTGACACTCTTGAGCAATATGATTTTCAAATTAGCCACTGTGACATTGTAAGATCCACACCATTTGTATTTAAGAACAAACTAGACACCATTACATGACTACAGAGTAATATCACCATCCATTCTGGAATATTTGTGAGAAGATTTTCATAATGTTTACTGTGATAACCGTATTCCAGGTCAGATCAGCATCATTTTTATTCAAGAAGATCTAGATAACACTGTCTTCAAAATTTCATGTCGTTATGCCTTCCTATAGTAAATACATCGCCAGTTTTCTTAACATAGTCGTTAACTGACTTACTGGAATCGTTTTTTTTTCACCTTCAGTTTTAATTTCCTCAATAACATTTTCATTAAATTTTTTCATCAATTTAATTATTGCTGGACTCTTTTGTTTAGGTGCTGGTGCTTCAGCACCTTCAGGCTGAGCAGCAGCAGCTGGCTGAGCGGCTTAAATAAGACCAGCAATATCTACAGGCAATGTTTCAAGAGCTTTGTGTTGCCTCAGTTGCTGTAACAATTTTCTTTGTTGGTTCGACAATCGGTTTAAATAACTGTTCTGTACCTTCTGTAAATTTCACCTGAGACTCCTCACATGATTGTAGTTATTGCTTACCATAATCATGAACGGGTAGATATTTTTTAATTGCCTATAGACACTCTCGAGCTAATCTAGCTGAATGAGAGCAGGAGAGAGGCTGAATGACCAATGCGTAGTGACCAGATAAGTAAATAAAATTGCATAAAAATTTGAAGCAAATATGTCAACAGGATGTTATTTGACCTCAAGATTTCAGCCTTTGTAGGAACCTTTTTTTTGATAAACATATGTAAAGCTAGGACCTTAAGAACACCTTTCATTCTTAAAGGTTGTTCTAGTATAGTTTTTCTTATTTATTATCACTTTATTATTAGCATCTTACCAAGCTGGTCCTTTGATAAGTTTCATCTCCAGTACTCAAAATAGGTGTTGCAAATGGTAATTATGTAAGTTTGCTTTTGATAAATAAGGTCTCTACAACTTTGTAGGGTTCAGCCTCTCTGCTGCTACAACATATTATAAAGCTATGTTAGACCATGATTGTGAATTATGCTTTAAATTAATGATCATCTGTAAGCAACATATTTACTTGGATTGGAATTTAGGACATTTGCTTTTCCTTTAGAAAAAACATAGTGTACCTGATGCTTGGCGGGTTGTTTGTTACAACTTAAATAAACAGACCTGACTTGTTTACCAATTTGATGGTAAAATGGCTGACATTCAGGTCCTCTTATTGTGTCTTATGTTCTTAGATAAAAATTGTGATCAACAGAATTATTTTTTCCCATCGTAACATCAGTCTTAGTAGAATCAATTTCATTGTGTTCAGTTAGAATTTGAGAGGAATTATTTATCTAAATTATTCATTGGAATTATAAAGTGCTCATTGACTGGATTCATGTTAATCTGGGATTATTGTGAATTCATTCAAAGACATTCTGAATTATATTATTTGGATACATTAAGTCTAAATCAGATCAAACCTATTGTGTGCTGGAAAATGGCATTAAATCATCCCATAACAACAACAACATGAAACCATTCAAGGTTACTGGTATATCAGCACATTCAAAACTACTGGAATTCATTTGAAACTATTTTTTGGACTTGTTATAGAATTTTTATAATTATTTGGGATTTAGTTTAAAATATTCAAGAGTTAATTTTAAACTTGATATAAAAGGGAAATATATTATTTGTTTAATTTTACTAAACTTGTTGAATTTGCTATTATCTGTTACTGAATTTAATAGATTGTATCACATTACACACATCTCATGTTTAATAGTCTTCTCTGCAGACATCTAAGATTTTTCTATTTTAAGTTAGTGACCTTGAACTCACTGTCAGACAACTAACATCAAGTCTTCTTCCTTACCCCAAGTGAAAGCAACTAGCCACATTTTGATGAAGTATGTCATGCAAAACTTATGTTATTATGCAGAAAAAAATGTATTGGTTGTTCAGTGACCTTGACCTTTGGAATTTTTACTCCAAAATCAATAGGGTTCTTCCTTTGACCAAGTAAAAGCTATCTACAAAGTCTGGTAACCACAAATGATGGAGAAATTATCTGATTTTTTAAAGCCAAAAATGAAAAGGCTTTTTCTTTACCAAAAATGAACAGGTTTTTTCTTTACCAAAAATAATAAGTTTTTTTTTCTTTACCAAACACCCATCCTCAATGTTAAATAACTGCCAATGAGGGGAAACTTGACATAATCTGCACATGGTTCCCAGACTTTTCTAAAGATAAATTTCCAGGTCATTTCCAGGATGAAATTTTTTTTAAGTTTAATAATAATATGACCATTACTGAATGGAATTAAAAAACATTTTAGATTATAAAGCATGCATTTTCTAAATTTAAAGATGGTTCTCTTTCAAGACTTTTCAAAACATCTATGTCAGAAAATATGATCATGTAAAATGCCATAAATTGTATCACATGAAACAAGTTTGATTATACTCCTATAAATTGGCATGTAAAGTCATTTTAATTTAATGTATAAAAATTCTAACTTTATTTTGCTGACCTGCATTATGTTGCTAAGTGAGAAAAACATAAAATAAATTACTTGTGTAACTTTCAAGCCTTTAATTTTTAAAAATTGTATAGCAATAAATACAGTATAAAATAAACAATAAATACAAATAGAATCTCATCTTGTAACAAAATGAGTTTAACCCTGAATTTATCTGTGCCAATAAAATCCCAAACAAGATTTTTCAAACAACCTGACCACCTTAATTAAGATGATCTGGTAAAAAATCCATCATTTAAAAAACATTTTCAAAAGGGTTGATTAAAATTTTAACAAAAGATGTTTAAAATTTTATACTGTTGAATTTTCTGTAAAATCAACTTGTCTTCTTATAATTCATTAAACCAGTCCCCAAACCTGCATTGATACAGGGGCTCATATTGTTCTTTTTTAATATATAATACAAGGGACAAACAATTTATCTTTTCAGATTTAACAATTTGGACTACAAATTTGGCTTAAAACAAATAGCAGTCCATTTTCTAATCTGGGTTTATTCCAAATATTCCCACCCCATTTTTATATTTGGACATTTAGGTTGGTGGTGTGGGATCACTGCAATTGTATGTCAAATATTTTGAATTTGCAGCAACCATGCACCAACAGTCCTAGAAAATTTAAACTTCTGTTATATTGACTTATACCTGCAAGAAATTAATAGGAAAAGGATTTATTTTCTCAGAAATGGCAAATATTATAATTGTTCCGTCTTTAATCAGATGACAGAAAGATGAAACTACGACACAGATAAACCTGATCCGGTACATGCCATTTGCATTACTAGTCACACAACTTCACAAATCTCAAGCAATGACATTGCAAGTCCAATAGCCATGTGATATCAACAACAAACTCTTTTTTAATGTTGTTGTACAGAAATTAGATTATAATAAATGAAAGTAAGATACTTTTTGTGAAAACCAGAAATCTGGCCTGTCTGATTTATCAAGCAGAGAGCATGTCAATGTGGTAGTCACCTGATATGACAAAACTCCAGAAGTTTTTCTCGGAATATATAAATATGGAAAATTGTGTGTTCTTTTGTTTTTGTATTTTTATTACAACCAGTATACAATTTTAATTTTATTTTTTTTATTTTTTTTCTCTACAACATTTGAAAATGTGGGTTTTTTTATTTGTGTACTCATGTCACTAGCAATTCAAACTGAGTACCAGATCACATTTCATCAACGCCATAATTTTATCTTGTCTTTCAGCAGATAAATGACAATGATTTTTATACTCACAATTTCTGAGAAAATAAGTAATTTTCATATCAATTTCATGCATGTATCACTCAATCTAACAACATTTAAAGTTTGCTAGGCCACTGGGTAAGCAGCTACGCTTTGCCACCATGTTGGCCTCTTGTGATGCTAGACTGGTTTTCATAAGGAAAGATACGGATGTCAAGCAGACTGAAAATAAATGTCTACTAGACAAATCTATCCTACTGAGCATTTGGACTGACTCACCCAAATGATCCATACTGCACCCTCTGAATATTCTGGTTAGAATTCAATAAATTTAACTCATTATCAGTTTAGTTACGACTTAATTATGTAATTGTTTTGGGCATCAAGTGGTGGTGGACAATTCTCCATTTTTTTTTCTGGACTTCAACCAATATTTGCAAAATTCAAAAACTTTTCAAGGTTGGGAAAAAAATTAAAATTTCTCCCAACTTCTTCACAACTTTCTGGTAGCATGGGAACCTTGTGTGCAGAAACGATTTTTCTTCTTTCAGTCACAGTGACCCTGTCATTGGACTTTTTGACCTTGAAACTGATCGGGTTCTTCATTGCCAATTGTGCAATACAAAATCTGGCAACTCAAGATGACTTAGAAGTCAAGTTATCGCCATCTTCCATCTAATGCTATCTACACCTTGGAGGATCAAACATATTTATTGCTTTGAGCAAAATCTATTAACTTTCATGGGTGCCTCCCTTGGTATGTTATGCCAACTAACCAATAGCATGTAACAGTGTTACATTGTACATCAGCTGACAATGTTGGAGGCAATTGACTTCACAAGGATACTCTGTTAAGTTTAACATCGAAAGTATGACTTTGCACCAGAGATAAACCATTACATGAAAGGTATTTATATAAACACTGACCAGCAGTGGAAAACTGCTTATTTATGAGTCCATTTAAGTTGTGTGCTGACTTTGTCTTGATCATGTAGGAACATTGTTCAAGTTTAAACTTAATTTTGATTGGATGCAGGGGCTTGCTGCATCCAATGAAATTCACAGACCTGAAGCACAGAAATATCTGTACACTCCGCCAAGTTGTAGATAGGATTAACATATTGACTGACAAAGCTGACACAAGCCATCCTCCTTCTGTCAGTCCTATTTGCTCTAAATTTGAACCCTAACCCTTATAAGAATTCTTTCTTAACCCATGTGTAAACAAAATCAGCAACACTATGCTTGGAGAGTTACTGTGAAGAAAGTGTTTGTTTTGACCCGACCTTTTTAAGCATCAGAGCTCTGCATCAATACGGTTCCTCCTTACCCTGTCCGTTATGGATCAATGTCATCTCACCTCTCTCTGTGTTGGTTCGCGTCTAGGATTCGGCGAATGTGGATATGTGAGAAAGCTTGCCAATAGCTTCTCGTGGGTCAGTGGTTCTTTCCGGTGATTTCACAGTTTCTTCCTCCACCATTAATACTGGCCGCCATGAATAGCCCATCGTGTGCTGAAGAATGGCGTTAGGCACAACAACAAAGAAAAAAATCCTCCTTACCCCATGTACAAGCCATTTAAAAAGTTTGGTAGCTGTAGATTAGGGGCAACTAAAATTATTGTATGAAAACCAGGCTGGCACCAGATGGATGGACAACATTATATAACATGCTTTGCAATCCTGCAAAATGTATAGCTTTCTTTGTAAACATATATTTTCAACATCTCTTATTTAGAATGCATTGAAACCAAGATATTTCCTAATTAATCAAAGTTTTAATATTCTGTCTATTAAAATATCATGCAGCATCAATAATAAATGTTTTATTTGAGACATAATAAGGAAATATACTCATTAAACACATCTGGATCCTACCTCATATTTTGCACTACGAAGACTGGTTTCTATTCCTTCTTTTGTGCAAGGATAATTCTTCAATGCAGAAAATAAGAACTGCAAAATTAATTGAAAAATATACTTATTATAACTGATACATGGCAAGCAATGCTTTTAAAACAGTAAAATAAAATGCAGTTTACACAATTTATAAAAAAAAGAGATCTTGCACACTTCCTGATATTGACAAGAACATTAAAACAATTACTCCAAACTAATACAAAATCTATGTGGTATTTTCCCTGTTCTACACACAATTTATATTTAAACAAATCTCACTAACCTTTGCAGAATTTTGAAAATGGTTCCTCTGAAGTGAAAAAGAACTGATGAGACATGTTTTGCTGTTTCAAACGGATAAAGATTACATGCCTCATTTATACAAATTAAACTTTTCCCAAAAAATAAACAAGTAATTTTAAACATAAAAAGGTAAAAGATTTAAAAGGTATTTTAGATATTATAGACTAGAATGCCAAGACCTGCATCACAAGCCCATTTACAAATCATGCTGTAAAATGGGTGACCTTGACCTCGAATGATTGAGCAAGCAGGTCAAAGAAAGACAATCATTCATAAATAGTATGAAGAAAAGCCATATAAGAGTTAAGAAAATGTAAACAAAAAAACCTTGAAGCAAGATCTTAACACATTTTCTATCATCTTTATCATGACCTCAAGTTCACAGAGGCAAGTATGTATGTCGCAAAAGAAACTGACTTCATAACATTCATTATGAATAAAATCCATTAAGGGGTATAGGAAATATAAACAAATTAAAGAAAAATATAACCAAAACCTCAATGTAAATTTTTATGACTGAGACCTTGACTCCAAAGTCAACAGAGCAAGTAAGAATATCACAGAACTGTCTTAACTTTATAATGATTCAACTCATATATAAACAAAATCCAAAAAAAAGATTCTAGAAAATGTAAAAAAGAAGGTAAAAATTTTTTCTATTACTGTCACCTTAATCCAAAGATCAAAGGAGTAAGTTGACTTGGTCTAATAATGAATTATCCCACATATGAAAGGGCTTTAGGAAATAAATATAAATGAAAAACAAATTTTCTGTGTCCCTAACCCCAAAGACGAAGAGTGAACATGTGTCAGTGAATGAGTGATTAGACAAAAATCATATACTTTTGGTGGTGAGCTTTACGTTTTATGGAGGAAAATAATGTCTTAGCAATATAATGAATCATCCCATGTATGAACACAATTTATCATGGGATTTAGGACATACATCCAAATGAAAAACAAAACTTGAACAAAAAGATTAAAACAAATTTTCTCTGACTGTGCCCTTAATCCCAAAGTCAAGGCTGAAGATCAATAAGTTTTGAGGAGGCATTAATGCCTTCAGTCAATGTGGTAATGAAGAATTGCTGGAGTAACCAAAAAGATATACTATGCAAATGACAATCAGTTAAGATTTACTACATTTTATTTGTTTATTATGATGAAGTTCCTACAATAATGATACCGAGTACCAATTCAGATCTTGTTCAGATGATAAACTTACAAGTATATAAAAAACAAATTGTTACAGAATCAAGTAAATATGTCTGAAGTGAAAATTGGTTCTAATGATGGATTTCCAGGAACTACAAAAAAGACTTTTTTTTTAACTGATACCATATCTAATATTCTTATGCAATAATTTTATCCCAAGATGACCACTTTGCTGAACATATTGAACTTAAGCTTGGCACCTGTTTAATTTCAGACAAATCGGACATCATTTCTGGTGAAAATCCAGTTTCCATTCAAGGCTAAGCTAAGAATACAAATTTGTTTTGAAAATTATTTCTGTAGTAAATTTAAGATCAGTACCATTTTAGTTTAGGACAAAGCAGACATCATAAAAAGTCTTCTAATGAAAACCCCCCAAGTCAATATGCTCATCCACTCTGGAATGGTGGGAACATGATTTTCAAGATGGTCATTGTAATGGCCATATTGGATAAAAGATCAACATCATTTACAGTTAGGACCAACCAGATTGTATGACAAGTTAGGACCAACCCGATATTATGACAAGTTAGGACCAACCAGATAGTACGACAAATTAGGTCCAACCAGATAATATGACAAGTTAGGACCAACCAGATAGTATGACAAGTTAGGACCAACCTGATAGTATGGTAAGTTAGGACCAACCAAATAGTATGACAAGTTAGGACCAACCAGATAGTATGACAACTAATGACCAACCTGACAGTATGACAAGTTATGACCAACCTGATAGTATGACAAGTAAGGACCAACCAGATAGTATGACAAGTTAGGACCAACCTGATAGGATGACAAGTTAGAAAAAACTTAATAGTATGACAAGTCTTTTGGTGAAAATCCCATGTCAAGATGATCATCCATTTAATAGTGATACCAATAAGGTCATCTTATATACAATGACATGCGGCATAATTTTCACTTAGGACCAACTAAAGAACATAAGAGGACATCTTGTGAAAATCCACGTTAATATGACTTTCCATTTATGATGAAATGGACATCAAATGAAGTCTTTTCGTGACAACTCCATGATATGAAATGGACATCATATGAAGTCTTTTAGTGACAACTCCATGATAATATGAAATAGACATCATATGAAGTCTTTTAATGACAACTCTATGATGATATGAAATGGACATCATATGAAGTCTTTTAGTGACAACTCTATGATGATATGAAATGGACATCATATGAAGTCTTTTAGTGACAACTCTGATGATATGAAATGGACATCATATGAAGTCTTTTAGTGACAACTCTATGATGATATGAAATGGACATCATATGAAGTCTTTTAGTGACAACTCTATGATGATATGAAATGGACATCATATGAAGTCTTTTAGTGAAAACTCTATGATGATATGAAATAGACATATGAAGTCTTTTAGTGACAATTCCATGCTGATATGAAATGGACATCATATGAAGTCTTTTAGTGACAACTCCATGTTGATATGAAATGGACATCATATGAAGTCTTTTAGTGACAAATCTATGATGATATGAAATAGACATATGAAATCTTTTAGAGACAAGTCCATGTTGATATGAAATGGACATCATATGAAGTCTTTTAGTGACAACTCTATGATGATATGAAATGGACATCATATGAAGGCTTTTAGTGACAACTCCAAGATATGAAATGGACATCATATGAAGTTTTTTAGTGACAACTCCATGATAATATGAAATAGACATCATATGAAGTCTTTTAGTGACAACTCTATGATGATATGAAATGGACATCATATGAAGTCTTTTAGTAACAACTCCATGATATGAAATGGACCTCATATGAAGTCTTTTAGTGACAACTCTATGATGATATGAAATGGACATCATATGAAGTCTTTTACTAACAACTCCATGATATGAAATGGACATCATATGAAATATTTTAGTGACAACTCCGTGATGATATGAAACGGACATCATATGAAGTCTTTTAGTGACAACTCTATGATGATATGAAATGGACATCATATGAAGTCTTTTAGTGACAACTCCATGATATGAAATGGACATCATATGAAGTCTTTTAGTGACAACTCCATGATGATATGAAATGGACATCATATGAAGTCTTTTAGTGAAAACTCCATGATGATATGAAATGGACATCATATGAGGTCTTTTAGTAACAACTCAATATGAAATGGACATCATATGAAGTCTTTTAGTGACAACTCCATGATGATATGAAATGGACATCATATGAAGTCTTTTAGTGACAACTCCATGATGATATGAAATGGACATCATATGAAGTCTTTTAGTGACAACTCCATGATGATATGAAATGGACATCATATGAAGTCTTTTAGTGACAACTCCATGATGATATGAAATGGACATCATATGAAGTCTTTTAGTAACAACTCAATGATATGAAATGGACATCATATGAAGTCTTTTAGTGACAACTCCAGGATGATATGAAATGGACATCATATGAAGTCTTTTAGTGACAACTCCATGATGATATGAAATGGACATCATATGAAGTCTTTTAGTGACAACTCCATGATGATATGAAATGGACATCATATGAAGTCTTTTAGTGACAACTCCATGATGATATGAAATGGACATCATATGAAGTCTTTTAGTGACAACTCCATGATGATATGAAATGGACATCATATGAAGTCTTTTAGTGACAACTCCATGATGATATGAAATGGACATCATATGAAGTCTTTTAGTGACAACTCCATGATGATATGAAATGGACATCATATGAAGTCTTTTAGTGACAACTCCATGATGATATGAAATGGACATCATATGAAGTCTTTTAGTGACAACTCCATGATGATATGAAATGGACATCATATGAAGTCTTTTAGTGACAACTCCATGATGATATGAAATGGACATCATATGAAGTCTTTTAGTGACAACTCCATGATGATATGAAATGGACATCATATGAAGTCTTTTAGTGACAACTCCATGATGATATGAAATGGACATCATATGAAGTCTTTTAGTGACAACTCCATGATGATATGAAATGGACATCATATGAAGTCTTTTAGTGACAACTCCATGATGATATGAAATGGACATCATATGAAGTCTTTTAGTGACAACTCCATGATGATATGAAATGGACATCATATGAAGTCTTTTAGTGACAACTCCATGATGATATGAAATGGACATCATATGAAGTCTTTTAGTGACAACTCCATGATGATATGAAATGGACATCATATGAAGTCTTTTAGTGACAACTCCATGATGATATGAAATGGACATCATATGAAGTCTTTTAGTGACAACTCCATGATGATATGAAATGGACATCATATGAAGTCTTTTAGTGACAACTCCATGATGATATGAAATGGACATCATATGAAGTCTTTTAGTGACAACTCCATGATGATATGAAATGGACATCATATGAAGTCTTTTAGTGACAACTCCATGATGATATGAAATGGACATCATATGAAGTCTTTTAGTGACAACTCCATGATGATATGAAATGGACATCATATGAAGTCTTTTAGTGACAACTCCATGATGATATGAAATGGACATCATATGAAGTCTTTTAGTGACAACTCCATGATGATATGAAATGGACATCATATGAAGTCTTTTAGTGACAACTCCATGATGATATGAAATGGACATCATATGAAGTCTTTTAGTGACAACTCCATGATGATATGAAATGACATCATATGAAGTTTTTTAGTGACAACTCCATGATGATATGAAATGGACATCATATGAAGTCTTTAAGTGACAACTCTGATGATATGAAATGGCCATCATATGAAGTCTTTTAGTGACAACTCCATGATGATATGAAATGGACATCATATGAAGTCTTTTAGTGACAACTCCATGATGATATGAAATGGACATCATATGAAGTCTTTTAGTGACAACTCCATGATGATATGAAATGGACATCATATGAAGTCTTTAAGTGACAACTCTGATGATATGAAATGGACATCATATGAAGTCTTTTAGTGACAACTCCATGATGATATGAAATGGACATCATATGAAGTCTTTAAGTGACAACTCTGATGATATGAAATGGCCATCATATGAAGTCTTTTAGTGACAACTACAGGATGATATGAAATGGACATCATATGAAGTCTTTTAGTGACAACTCCATGTTGATATGAAATGGACATCATATGAAGTCTTTTAGTGACAACTCCATGATGATATGAAATGGACATCATATGAAGTCTTTTAGTGACAACTCCATGATGATATGAAATGGACATCATATGAAGTCTTTTAGTGACAACTCCATGATGATATGAAATGGACATCATATGAAGTCTTTTAGTGACAACTCCATGATGATATGAAATGGACATCATATGAAGTCTTTTAGTAACAACTCCATGATATGAAATGGACATCTTATGAAGACTTTTAGTGACAACTTCATGATATGAAATGGACATCACAGAAAGTCTTTTAAAGACAACTCTATGATGATATGAAATGTACATCATATGAAGTCTTTTAGTGACAACTCCATGACGATATGAAATGGACATCATATAAAGTCTTTTAGTGACAACTCCATGATGATATGAAATGGACATCATATGAAGTCTTTTAGTGACAACTCCATGATGATATGAAATGGACATCATATGAAGTATTTTAGTGACAACTCCATGATGATATCAAATGGACATCATATGAAGTCTTTTAGTGACAACTCCATGATGATATGAAATGGACATCCTATGAAGGCTTTTAGTGACAACTCCATGATATGAAATGGACATCATATGAAGTCTTTTAGTGACAACTCCATGATGATATGAAATGGACATCATATGAAGTCTTTTAGTGACAACTCCATGATGATATGAAATGGACATCATATGAAGTCTTTTAGTAACAACTCCAGGATATGAAATGGACATCATATGAAGTCTTTTAGTGACAACTCCATGATGATATGAAATGGACATCATATGAAGTCTTTTTATGAAGTCTTTTAGTGACAACTCCATGATGATATGAAATGGACATCATATGAAGTCTTTTAGTGACAACTCCATGATGATATGAAATGGACATCATATGAAGTCTTTTAGGGACAACTCTATGATGATATGAGGAGTAGTGAAAAGAGTAAGAGCTGGACACTTTGGTAGCCACAATAGATGTCCAAGCAAAACCTTTTTCATTTAAAATGTGGCACAGAAACAAATGCTTAAAATAATGAAACTGTATTAGGAATAAAAAAAATCAAGAGTGTGAACCAATGGGAAATGTAAATGATGTATCTTGATGAAAAGATGTAAATAATAGTTGGTATTTGTATTAGTTAAAAATTAGTTTGGGTAAGGTCATAAAAAGTTACAGTTTAAAATAAAGATTTACTTCCTTTAGGAACTCTAAAATACTAGTGATTTGAATAGTATCAAAAAGTTCCTGCATGTCATGTACATTATAGTATTTATCACGCGTAGGTTGCAGGTCGGAACACGTGGTCATAAAGTGTTTAACAGTAAATGATACATTGCAAGGAACGCACTCTGGCGGATCTTCACCTTTTAGTATGTGTGAGTGGGTAATGTATGTATGACCGATTCTGATTCTTGCAATGACAACCTCCTCCCTACGAATAGTTCTGTAGGAAGGAGTCCATTCTCCCAAGATTGGTTTGATGGCATGAAGTTTGTTATTGATTGCATCATCCCATGATACCTGCCACTTTTGACGTAGATACTTTTTGATACAAGGTTTAAAATCAGAATATGGTAATTTAAAATCCGATGGTTCTAAAGATAAGGCCATCTTAGCAGCCCGGTCTGCTTCTTCGTTACCTCTAATACCAATATGGCTAGGTAGCCAACAGTATACTATATTGCATGAGGCACTAAGTTCAGAGTTTTTTTATCAAAACATTCACCAATAGTGGATTATCTAGTTTGATATTGTGTAGCGCCTGAACCAATGTACGATTGACTTGTGAGGTAATTTGTGGGAGTTATTACTGTATATGAAATTCCATAAAACATGGATCAGATAGCTAAAGTCTTGTTAACCGATGTAACAGAAACAAATCTGTTTGAAATATGTCCCCAATATTCACTATGAGTTTCAAATCCCAGTGTTTGTAATTTAAAATGACACCATTAAGCATATCCCATCATAGTTCCACTGAAACCACACTTCACATTTGAGGGTTGTGTTTAAAATGTTATGTGTTAATGCCTTGATGACGATGACATTGCTAATTGAATTCCCAAGTATATGGATAAAATTCAAGCAAATAATGAATTTTAAATGTAGGATAAAATACACAATCAATTCTGGTCCAAAAATTTATTTTTTGTTACAAACGGTAAATTTTTGTGCATATAGAGGCATAAGAGTTTATTTGATGCATATTTGAGTTTGACATCCACTGATAATGCTGGCACATGTTTAAAAGTGCTTGGGGGACATATTATACCCACCATAACCACCACCACACTACCCCATTCCGTGAGATATATGGCTAAAATATAATTTTATATTATCTAACTACCTAGCAAGTCAAAACATCAGCATGTACTCTAGTCTAAATGCAACAAGTAAAAACATTCCTATAATAACAAACAATGCTTAGTCTATCAACTGTCTTTTTTTTCTTTATAAGTGTATTAAATGCTTTGAACAAGATCAACAAGTTATTTTCATATTTGAGCTTATATGAAACGTTAGCTTATTGTCAATCAGACAACATTGCTTCTTCAGTCACACACACTGCTGCCTCTCCACTTCTGACCTCCAAACACTCTTTTTGAGTCTCAAATCCCCCTCACCACCAACACTGCCTGGGATTATGGCAGATAAGCAGCTGGCTACCCAATTCTGTGAGAGGTATAAGTAACAGAAATCTCAAAGAAATATTCCATGTTTGTAAGTCTACCATTTCATGGCTCAAGGATAAATCTGAATAACAAAAACAATGTGAACAAGTGGCCATTGTGAACTCTTTGATGCATGGGAAGATCGTAAAATTTGGAGTGGTGAAGCAAAAACAGATGACAGAATCTGACAGATTAAGGATAATTACAATCAATATCAGCGTGAGAAAGCATCCATGAGGTCATTTCAGTACTGACATCATAATTATGGTTTAATCAAACAGTAAACCAAGACTATTGCAAATTAAAAAAAGTCATATAAAGCGGTGCAGGAAAAGAGAAATCTTGTAGTTGAAACAATGAAGTGATAATATCTTCCAAAGAAACCCTTATCACTGGTGAAAGCCATCTGTACACATGTAAAACCAGCCAAGAAGCTTACATTCTGGAGTGCTTATGACTCCATGGGGATTATGTCAGGATAGGTGCTATGTTCATTAGGTTGCATTACATCATGCTGTATACTTTGGTGAAAGCTTAACTGTTTAGTAATATTCATATTTGATGATGTTTTAACTTTCAACTACATCACAAACAACAGAGACAGTTAACCTAACTTTTGTTCTCATGCTAAGGTCTTCATCAGCAAACTGATTTAACTGACTGTTAACATACATCACTCGGAATGGTGTTCCATGTTAATAGACTGCTGTCTCATATATATATATATATATATATATATATATATATATATATATATATATATATATATATATATATATATATATACATACATACATATATGCCAACAATATCACCCCTTTTGCTATCACAGTGCAGACAGGAAACAAGAAAGCAATAAATGTATTCATGAAACAGAGATGTCTCACCACAGTGCATAAATAGATCCAAATACAAAATTTACTTATTGTGGGATGGGCAGACAGGGTAACACTATGCACCCACTGCTACTGGCGTAGGGCATAAAACAGGGGTCAAAATATTGATACCAGGTTTTGGAAGCAAGGGCATCATGAAAACACTGACCTTTCCAAAAGGGTAGTGGACTTCTCGTTTACATTAAGATAGCTTTTCTTTCACACATCAATATGATCTTGAGGAAATTGGTATGGAAATAATTTGGCTAGAAGTGAGACATAAAGTCCAAAAACCATTTGTATTAAACTGTGTATAGACCACCAAGCACTGACAATGATTGGTATATTTCAAAATAAGCTTGAACCTCTGCATACAGAAAATAAAGAAGTCTGTTTAGTTGGTGACTTCAATTATATATTTTGACTTATGATACCAATCAAAGCTAGATTAAAATCATGAACTCAGTGAATTATCAACCATTCATTCATGTATCTACTTGGAAAACAGAGCTATGTGAAACACTAATTGATCACATTTATACTAACAATGCTGTAAATATTATAGAAATTGTAATTCCCCAATATTCCTTAAACGATAATTATCTAATATGCTGAAATTAAGTCAAAAAGTAGAACCTATCATTACGAATATATCAAGTATCGAATAATAAAAAGATTCAATTCACAAATATCCTTTAAAGAACTGAAAGATAACCATTGGTCAGTAACTGAATCTTTTGATAACCTATCAGATGCTCTTTACGTCTTGATATTTACTCACACTCATGCTCCTATAACATTCAAGAGAGTGAAGCATCCAAATCAACCAAGTTGAATCACAGGTAATATACTAAATGCTCTTAAGACAAGGGATAGACTGCATATATTAAAGGATTCTGACAATTAGAGATTATGGAGAAACAATCAAGTCCATGATGCAAGGAAACTTAAAGATTTAGGCTATGGTGACCATTTCCCATCGTACTTACATGATTGAGTGGCCATACTTTGCCCAAGTCAGGGATGCCAAATACTTTATTGTGAAGAAAAGCAAATCTGGCCACTGTCTGAAATATATATAGAGACATCTAAACAATGAAAATTTGTATACTCTATAAACACGATGTATAATAAGGGGGATAAAAGTTCTTCATTTAAAATTTTTGTCTATACAACTTAATTTAAAAGCATAACAAATGTGTGGAAGAAAAGGAATTATCAATATCTAATGGGAGTTGTACAGAAAATAATACAGGTTTGCATAATGATATTTCATAATCAATGAAAACCAAGGACAAATTTGTGAACATCCACTGAATGAGCTCTTTAATTAAAATGAGGCATCTATTAATTAATCAAACATGACCAATATGTAAATATGTACTACTCTATATGCCTTGAGAATTATTCTCACACCTATCTTATTCATTATTAAAATTTTTAAAAAGTGGCACAGGCTGTTTTTGGAAAACTACTCATACTTCCATTCTAATTGGGTAAAAATTGGTTTTGCAAAGTATAACTTTACTAATTACAATCAAACCTGTCTTAATGGGTACCTGGGTTCTGAGGTCTTCTGGTCACAATGGCGTTCTAACTTCGCCTGCAAATTTTTTATAAAAATCTAACTCACGTCTTCCATAGTCATGTGTTTCTTAATCAAGCCAATGTTTCACCCTGCCTACCAGTCACAAAAGCATATCAGCAGTGACCGCATCAATTATGCAAATTAAACTTAATTTTTTTTTACCAGCAAGGCATGGCTGGCATACATAAAGATATGTTACCGAAATCAACTTTTAAATGTTTCAAATTTTGATTGTACCGCAAACATGTGAAACAGTTTCTGACAAACCTAAATTCATCAAGCAGAGAGCACAAGTCAGTGCATTAGTCACATGATGCTAATTGATATTTAATATATTCATAATAAAGCTAACTTTCTTCAAGTTGCTGTGACAGCAACAGGTTTCTGGTCATTGTTCTCAAAATAAAAAGTTGAGAATTATTTGTCCTTTCCTTTTACAAACAGTATGCAACTTTAATATTTTTGTATTTTTGAAGAATAATACTGGAAAGAGAGTTTATTGTTGATATCATGTGACTTGGACATGTCACTGATATGTATGTTGCAAGATTTGTAAAGTCATGTGACCAGAAATGCAAATGGCAAGTAATAGGTCAAACTTTATGAATGCTGTAATTTCCTCTTGTCTGTCAGCAGATTCAATATATAGCAATTATAAAACTCCCAATTTCTCATATAAATAAATTATTTTCCTATCGATTTCATACAAGATTGACTAAATGTAACATTATTTAAGTTTCCTAGGTCCACTGGTATCTGACTACCCTATGATGCCAATACATGGTGGCAGCAAATTCAACTTTTCAATAAGCAATTGACTTTTATCCTACAGCAAACATAAATGTCCGAAGATCATGAATGGGGAGGGTCAGATGAAACTCATTCTAACCTTGTATGTGCTCCTAACAATAATTTCATTAGCAAAGGTTACAAACAAAAGCTGATTGTCTTTTGATACTGGTAAGCTTCAAAAACTGCTTAATCCATCAATTATTTTAAGTGAACCCCTGTTTTCATGCTTAATTATACAAACAGTCCTGGCAAAAATCAGTCATGTGTTTCAAAATTTCAGGTAAGCTGTCAATAAGGAAGTTATTTTGGAACCATTTCTACTGATAATGAGATAAAAGTGTTTGCGTGTGTGAGAGATAGAGAGATGTTTAAGCAAGTGCACATACAAAGTTGAAGTTTTCTTGATTTAATGGAGGTGTATTTAACTTATTAGATTGGTTTTTATAAGACATTATATTACAGGCAAAGTCAGGTGCTGATAAATGCACCCAGGTATTTCTCTACTGGACATAACCTTTTACCTCTTGTCATTGGTAAGTGGAAAAAATCCAAGTAAGGATACTGTCTCCATGTGCAAAACTTTTTAGAATTTTTTTGGGTGCTAATTAGTTAAACTAAATACATGTATCTAGGTGGTGTACTACTACTGCTAATAATAATAAATGTGAAAACATAATAATGATAATACCACTACAAATAATGCTAATGCCATTCAGTTTATAATATATAAAGTTGTCATGAACCAAGTTTGGATGCTAAACCTTTCTTCAGAGGCCATCTGTCTGTAAAGACCATCTTTGTTTTTCCCCCTGTGACTGTTTTAGACAGGTTTGACTGTACTTTGTCCTGGGCTGGTTAGCTGTAGTTCACATTATAAGAATGAATTTTCCAGCGGTAACTAGTGCCAGATTTCACCAATGCTTAACATATTACATGTTTTAATTGTCAACTCATCTACTTTGCCAATTTAACACCTGTACAGAAAATGATGGAAATTATGTTTTGTTGTTTTAAAACAGGTACAAGCTTGACACTAAAATAGGTCCAGATCATAAAAATAATATGTCTGAATTTAAGTTTAAAATCCTTCTGCCCCTTAGATAAATATAAATTAAGATACTAAATTGTAGTTTCACACCTGACCCTTGCTTTCTTAATGATGTTTGTGTTTACATCAATACTTTTCATTAATCTAGGCATAATTTTAATGTGGAGAAAATTGTCCTTTTCAATGAACATATTTTATCAGTAGATCTGAGAACTTAAGTACCAGAGAATGTCAGTTTGTTTCCGACTGGTCAGGCAGTATTGTTTCAATCTGGTCAGTGTTATTTTCAACCCAGACTATTGTTTCAATCTGGTCAGTGTTATTTTCAACCCAGGCTTTAAATATTTTCAAGACTACAGTTGTTATAAATACACTGTCATGCCAAGACAAGGTGGCACCAGCCGAAAATAATTACTTCTCAGAAGAAAGATGTCCATAACTTACATTTAAAAGAAATATTTTAAATGTCTCTGATGATTCTCACCAGCTTTAAACAGTGCATGTTGTATAACTGTTAATACAGCACATATTTTTGAAATAACAGCAGTCAAGTTGTAATTTAATTAACTTAATAAACATCCAATTTTTTCAAATCAGCAGTCTTTCCTTTTAAAAAAATTACATACTTAAAGAAATAACTGCTGGCATTTTTGTTTCTAAATCACAAGTCTTTTGCACAAATGTATTTTTAAAGCTGTGTTTTGAAAATGCTGTTGATTTGGAGTTTAACATAACAATGTTTGAAAAATCACAAAACTTTTATATTCTCTGGTGCTTAACTTCTCACAGGTCTAACTGATAAAGAGTCAACTGAAAAAGAAAATGATCTGCATTAAAAAGACACCAATATTACTGAAAAGTGTGATTTTAATGCAAATGTTATGAAGATATTGAGATCTAGGTGTGAATTTGTCGTTCTTGAGTTACAAACCTTGTTTCATGTTATAATGTTACCTAAGGCTCCATGTATTATGAAATGTTTTAAACCAGCTGTCCTTGTTCCAAACATAACCAATTGTAGTATTAAGTAGTGTTATAAACTGGCCGTCTTTGTTCCAAACATAGCTGATTGTAGTATTAAGTATTATAAACTAGCCGTCTTTGTTCCAAACATAGCTGATTATAGCATGAAGCTTACATTTGGGTACCTTCAGATATTTAATATACTATATGTGGTATAATGGAGAAGTGCTTTGAATGAAGTTATGACAGGGACAAGTATCTGTTGCAAATCCCTCCTCCCCAAGATGATTTACTGTTCATCACCCATAGAGGGTACATTGCACGAATCATAACATTTTATGATTTCAGCATTGTCCTAGTGTGATGAAAATCTAATTACCAGAGCAAACAACATATGGAAGAAAACTCTGCCTACATTGGAAACATTTCCTGAATATATCGCTGACCTGGCTATGACAAATGTCAAATGATGGATTATTCACCAGATAACAAAAATGTACAGCTGGCAATATTCATGTCAATTGGCCTTATAAATATTAGAGAATATGAAATTCAATACAAGCAAAAGATCATAGTATTCTCTTTTTTCATGCTAACTCGCCTCCATATTGTGAACAGCTTGTCCATCCCAGTACATAACATCTAGTATGTAGTAGGTCTTCTCTGTCTCATTGAATATGGCATCTAGTATGGTAAAATCTGAAACAAGAATAACACACACAGAGCATGATACACTCATGACCTTTTCCCCTAACAATGACCTTGACCTTAGGGGCTTTATCATATAATAAGGTTGGGTACAATTTCATCTAAAGTATTTGGCTGTGACAACCTTGATAAGTACACAGTCACTGGCAACTTTATCTTGCTATGTGACACTGACTTTGTGGCAGAGGGTATGAATGAATATGCAAGACAATATCCAAGTCGAGATATAAAAGGATAAATTTTCATCAAAATACTGAGTTCCATCTGTTAAAATCTGTTACAAGATTTTGCTACCTTTTCCTTCTTTTCTGTTTCCTCCAGGTAGAATGGACACAAAATAGCCTGGAACTCTGTACCCCTTGGCATATACCACGGTTTTACCCTAAAAATATATTCAACAAAACTTTTAAAAACTTTACATCTTTTATAATGTCAACAATCTTTTTGTAACATTAAAGAATCAAGAATTCAAACTGGTTTTTCCATGACACAGATTTGATAAGCCCTAGCTCCAAAGACTAACATCTGAGAAATCTGTCAAACCAATGTCTGTATCATAGTAATGTAAATAATGACATTTTACAATTACTTGCTAAATTGACTATTAATGGTTTAATGTTAATATTTAAAAAATTATATATTTCATAAATAGTGCCATTAGTTGAATGTTGTGACTAATATCCAGTGGAATTAACTGTAGTTAAATAAAACAATTAACTGCTTTCTGATATCATAAGGACAGTCGTGCATTCAATGAACTTCTTGTTGCTATGGGTAAATATTAATGGTGATTGACATGCAGAATGTTCACCCTATCATAAATCTGACGACTATTAAAGACAATAATGAATGTAAACCTTTCTGACACCAGTACTAGAAAATCAATAGATCTAACTCACAGGCAACAATGAATGTAAACCTTTCTGACACCAGTACCAGAATATCAATAGATCTCACAGGCAACAATGAATGTAAATGTTTCTGACACCAGTACTAGAAATTCAGTAGATCTAACTCACAGGCAACAATGAATGTATACCTTTCTGACACCAGTATGAGAATATCAATAGATCTAACTCACAGGCAACAATGAATGTAAACCTTTCTGATACTAGTACTAAAAAATCAATAGATCTAACTCAAAACAATGAATGAAAACCTTTCTGACACCAGTACTAGAAATTCAGTAGATTTAACTAACATCCAAAGAATTTAAACCTTTCTGACACCAGTATTAGAAATTCAGTACATCTAGCTCTCATTCAATGAAAAATACCTATCATACAAATTAAATAGCAAAAATCTGAAAATCTGAATACGTCCAAAAATTTAAGAGTGAAAAAAAATTATTTGTAAAATGCTGAAAATGGACAGCGATGGATTGCAAGGTGCTGCAGTTATTACGAGATAACTGTGATTTGGAATTGTAATGTGGCTTTAACATTTTCTCTGTCATATCACTACAATGTCTGCAACATGGTAGCTTATAGTGCTGTCTATCATTGAGGCATCATTCTGCAAACACATAGCATCAAGTACCACCCAGTCACATTATCCTAACACCAGGCTGACCAGTCCTAACACTAACTCTTAATGATGAGTGCCAAGCGAGGCAGCTGCTAGTATCATTTTTATAATTCTTTGAAATGACTTGTCCAAGGTTCAAACCAGCAACCTGAGGCAGATGCTCTAACCACTTAGGCCACCAGAGGTGGTTGTTGTTGTTCTGGGGCTTAACACCATTTTTCAGCACATGAAACTTGTCAAGGTACTACATGGCAGCCAGTATTAATGGTGGTTGAAGAAAATGGGATTTTCACGGAAAGAACCACCGACCTACGAGAAGCTACTGGCAAGCTTTCTCACATATCCAAATCTTAGACTCGAACACACAGAGACAGAGGTGAGATGGCAGTGATCCGTAATGGACAGCGCTTTAGACCACTTGGCCACTCAGGGCCCCAGGCCACCAGAGGTAGTGCATGTGTGTATGTGTGTGTGTATGTGTATGAGAGAGAGAGACAGACAGAAAGACAGACAGAATCAAACTGATTTTCAACACAATGTAACGGTCAATAAAACTGCATTTTTATAGTTTTATCCTTAATGGAATTTGACAAAACAAAAGTGACTCCAAAATGAATCAATATCCAAGACAAATGGGCCTAATATTCTGACAACAATGCACAATGTACATTCAGATTTGCCCACAAGATACATTAATACAATCACAAAGTTTAACCTTAGATGGAATGTATATTCAAATCTCACAGATGTATTGCCTTACATTTTCCTAAAATCAATATTTCGTTGACATTGCATTTGAGGGTGGGTACATCACACTCAGACCTATCCATCAACTTTTGTTTTAGTCACTGCTGAATTAGAATCACCCATTTTATGCAAAATAATTTCCTAACAATGCTTAATGCAATGTACAAGATTCATTCATTAAATGAACATATAAAAGCCTGCTGAAATAATGTTTAGATTCAATTGTGTGTTAATACTTTAACATAACAATAATTGCTCATTTTTAAGTATATGTAAAAAGGTTATTGCTTTTGTATTAAAAAATAATGCACGCTTCTTTCTGTGGAGTAACTCAAAAAACTTGTGCTTGAATGACATTAGGCCCAACATTTTTCAATAACTGAGTAATAACCCATACTTAATGAACAGAGAATGCTCTCATTTGAATTTTGTCATAACTGTTTTTTTAGAGCAGATTGCAAAAATATGTTGCTACTTGTTTTTATAAAAGTAACGACATGGCATACTATATTGGCATATTTACAAAACTGAAAGGCCATAATACCAGTAAGCTTACAGACAATGTATTTTCACTGAATTAATCAAGCAGTTTTGTGAAAGAATGTTGATGAATAAACAATATATTACAGCAAATATTGCAGAAGAGATGCAAAGTCATAATAAAAACACAGTTCACCTACTATTTGTCGGGAGCTAAAAACTGGCCATACCTTGGAAGCAACTAGCATACATCTCCTTCCAACTGGGCACACAACAGTGATCCAGTCCTCCTTGAAGTTCTCTGGAACCTCCAGTAGCCATTCGGACAACATCAGCTGTACATAAAAAGTGTCAACAGTACATTTATTCCACAGGACTGTCAATGGTTTATATATGTCTTGTCATGCAAAAACCTCTCTTGGAAGACCAGCCATCTATAATGAACACCTTCTTTGGCAATGATATTAATAACAATACATGTAGTACCTTGACAGTTTCATGAGAAACATGAGACATCTTGCACAATCATGCTTACTCATAATATGGGATTTTTCGTAAAATCAAAGCCAGCCTGGCAAATAAGACCACCCAAAGACTATGGACAACTAATTTCAATGGAGGTAACTTTAAAAATAAATATAAATGTATTAAAAAAAGTTTGCTCATCTGAAAATGGTCTTTCATTTTATTAGCAATAAAGGAAATATATTTGTTTAGTTGTGACAATCTATAGTCACACTAAGTCTTTAGTTATACTATCTGTATGTAATTCTGAAAATAAAACAACAAAATAAAACAACATACTGAATATAAAAGAAGACAAACTGAGACACACAAATAGTTATATTCACCTTTCTGACTTGGCTTGTTAGTTCAGACACTGTTATACTTGCCATAAAGAGGCACAATGATGAATATGACTAAAAGGTCTTATAAATTCAATAACATTGTAGAAGCTTCTTGTGATCTATGAAATACACAATGACAAAATGGACAGAAATATATAATTGCATATTGTGGACACCTATATAAGACCTTTATTAAATTTAAGACCACATCATTATAAAAATAAAGAATGATGGTTTTGATTGATTACATAATTATTATAAAAACAGAATGACTGGTTTTGATGATTACATAATAAAAACTTGTACTATCATCATTTGAAACAGACAAATGTCTAAATGGTGCCTGAAATAAAGAACTGGTCAGACAGCTGTTAGGCATAAACTTGGTGTGTTAGAAGAGTGCTTTGTCTGAAACAGCCAATTTTAGTGTATTTTAAATTTTATACATAATTTGACAGAAAACAGAAGTGGTTCAATGGCTACTGTGCCAAACAGTAAGTAAGCAGGTTTTAATCCAAAGCTCATATTATCTCAGGTCTGCTGCCATAATGAGTCACTGAGAAAAGTACTCAACTCTACCAGACATGGAATGATATAACCTTCATTTGTTGTTGTGCCAAACAATAAAAACAAACATATTTTACAACAGAACAGATAAGCATACATCATATAAAAATTTTAAAGCCTTTAAACCAGATGTTTTCAGTAAGTTAATGTTTGGTTGGTTTTTTTTTAATATTCTTTAATCAGGTTTTTCAATATTTTGGGGGAAAAAAACATTTACACTGCCTAAATGTGTTCATACAATGATACTTTTGTACCAAATTTGTTGAAATTCTGTTCAGTGACTTTTAAAAAAAAGTTTTTTGAATGCTCTAGTTAGCAACTGAAGCCATATCAAAATCATTATGCAGGAATGCTTCGGTCCTATTAAACATTTTGTTATTAATGGTGGCCATAGATGGCAGATCAGATACATTTGTATACACTTGTGAAAATTGATTGGATACAGATCAGCTACATTTGTATGCACTATGTAAAAATTAATTGGATACAGATCAGCATCATTTGCAAAAGGTTGAAAGACCTTCATTATGAAGGCCAATATCTGTTGTACAGGTTTTAATATACAGATTCTGAAGGCCAATATCTGTTATACAGGTTTTAATATACAGATTCTGAAGGCCAATATCTGTTATACAGGTTTAGCTGTTTTGGGGAAATACCTTTAAACTTTTTATACTATAATAAATTCAGTTACACTGCAGAGCAAAGAAGCATCATACAATGTATTTTCAATGGGCTTTAAGCCAGGATGGTCAAATTTGTCTTAATCTGCCTGAAAAGTGTTGCAGAATATGTACTGATTTTTAAATATTTTATGTGGTGATACTGAATATCGGAGAAGCATCATTTGTACAAAATTGGATGATTTTTCACTTTAGACTGTTCTCTGCCAAAACTGGTTGATGGGTTTTGAGAAGATGAAATTTCAAAATGTTAAAAGTAAATGACCATCAACAGAGGACCAAATTGTAAGCTTACATTGTCTTACAGCCATTTGATCTAATAACAATAAAATCAGAGTCCCTCAACATGATTGATGCTCTACTTTGCAAAAGAAACTTCCAGGAATTGAAGGTTAAAGTATTTCAATTGCTGAGTGTTGAGCCGATATTCTCCTACAAAAACTAGATTTTTAATTAGCTGTTTTGGTGCACATGCTGGGTGTCTACTTGACACCATCTTCATTTTGGATAAAGTAGACATCATATAAAGTCTTGGTGAAAACCCCATGTCAATAATGATGAACCATTCAAGAGGCCCAGTGATAACACAATTTTTAAGACAGTTAACAAGGAAACCATACTGATGAATGACATAACTTTTTCATTTCAGCTTAAAACTATAATAGTTATCATAATAAGACAAGTGAATGTTGATATACCCTTGCATTTGGAAAGAGATAATATTTTCATGATGGCCACCTTGGTTCATACTTTTCATAAATGACCACCACAAGAACTCCTCTGATGAAAACCCCGATGTCAAAATGACTTTTCTTTAAAGAGTAGCAAAAACGATCTTTTCAAGATAGCCCCATTCTGGACATCAGATCAGTACCATTGTAATTTAGGATTCACAAATCCTCGAGGACTTTTCTTGAAAACCACCTGCTGATGTTAGCATTCATTAAGGTGAAGTAATGACAATATTTTCAAGATGGCCGTTGTGGCAGCCATATTAGACACAAGATCTGCACCATTATCATTAGAACTGGACACTATATCAAGTTGTCATTTGAAATAAACTCACAAGACTTCAACTAACCAACATAAATTTTAGCACAGGACTTGTACAATAAGAAAATTCAAATGAGAATTAGGAAATTTCATTTGAGCAATTAAATTATAGGTTGAGACTGTTCTTTAAACACACACATGTTCTCTTGGACAAGTGTTCAATATTCATATCACACAATCAATTGAGACTGATGTCAGGAAATATTTTTTAAAAAACACATTCTTGGAATATAATTTGATCAGATTTACAATAAAAGCAATTAAATATTATTTTATTGCCTGGAAAAATATAATAACAATGTACCAACAATGTAGATAAGAAAAAAGGGCCAGTTTTCAGCACAGCAGAAAAATGACATTCTCACTACAACAGCACTGAATGGCAAATTCACAAAAAGTTTTATGCACACATGAAAAGGTTTAAGTTCAGGGACTTTTCACTTATTACTTGGCTCCTATCAACTGTTGAAAGAAAATAAAATTTCCACTTATAGTCATTCTCTAACAGGAAAACTAATACATGCAGCTAATATTTGCATGGATTATCAATTAATTAAATTATCAATTTTAAACCACATGGCAGGATGAGTTTATCAAAGATATGTGTACATAATTGTATTGGATTCATTAGTGGAATAAAAAAGAAGTTTAAAAATTATTTTGTGGCACTCTTCATCCCAACAATTTTTCCACTGACACATTCACTATACAATGAGGGTGCTGAACCAAAATCACCAGTCTCTCATGTCCATCTATGATGGCACATGTCTGGTTAACAAGGATCTCTCCATGATACAAAGCCTTGACCTACCTGTGAGCTGTGTGAAGTCAGTAACCCTAAAGTCATTATTAAAGACTACTTAATACAAAAGTCTGAAATATAACTTACAAAGATGTTTTCTCTATAAAATATTTACATTTAATATTCATAGCTTAGTTTGTAAGTTATTGGTTGTTAATCTTCCTCTATTACACAACAGCCATCTGGTATTATTTATTGGGGGAAAACCCCACACTAATATGCCATCTGGTATTATTAGTTATTGTGGTAAAAACCCCCACTTTCATGCGGAATAACCAGATTTTCAAGATGACCACAATAACATCATGGTAGCTGTACTGATGACAGACATCCTTTTTGTTTTGAACATGCTTGACTCCATAACAGTTTTATTTTCAAATGATAATCCAATGTTGATATGACCAAAGATTTTCATGCTGGTCACCATTATCTAAAGAACACAATTTTCAATTAGATCAGCTAAACTTTGTGATGAACACGTGTGTAAAATGCCATGGTAGTCTTTCTTCATGTAGTTCCTCTGGTGTAGCAACAACAACATTCGCTAATGGATGGATCACGGGTACAACAATGGACAGCAGCAACAGACAAATGACAGGCCATCACATAAGCTCTATGGGTTTATGACCTGTAGAACACAATAAGAGAATTAGGTCTTTGTTAAGGTATATATGAATAGCACGGTCAGCTTCCTGTGAGTTTCATTACTTTTTCCTTCTCTATACTTTGCTACTTCACAAGTCAATGTGATTTTACTATAGAGCCTAAACTAACAAGAAAAATAATGTAAGAATGTGTAATCCTATTTAGTCTAAATAGTGTTAGTCCATGTAATAGTTAAAATTCTATGCAGTTAAAATAAGAGAACAAGATTTACATGTGGAATTTACACCAATCCTGAATTAGCACTTCTGCAATAATGTAACTTGACCTTGATGTTAAAAAGGTTTGAAAAGTAGGTTACATGGACACTGATAAAATACATGACTACGGTTCACTCCCTGATTCAGTATCAAGTCTGCTGACTGCACACTAAAGACAAAGACAAAATACATGACAATGGTTCACTCCCCGATTCAGTACAAAACTGCTGACCGCAGACTACAGACACATATTGCAAGGGGAAACAAAATTTCTCTTCCATTATTTCATTACATTTGATAATATGTGATACCATTGCAAAGGAATCAAAGTTAACAGAAGACAGTGTATTTATATTTTCACAGAAATAGGTGGAAAATTTTTTACCTGGGTATATTTCAAATTAATCTCTATACCATGCTTTGTTAAAATCTTTTAATTCTTTCCACATTACTGTTAAGAAGTTTTGGTATATGAGCCATACACTAACTAAAATGGATAATACTGGATGCCACCACCACCACCACTAAACCATGGTTATACCACACAAACTATAACTAAAATGCACATAATGGACTAAAATGGTTAACACTAAATGTGTCCCTTGCTACAGTGAATGGGCCATTCCTTGCTACATCTTGGATGGGCCATCCCTTGCTACATCGTGGATGGGCCATCCCTTGCTATATCTTGGATGGGCCATCTCTTGTTACATTGTGGATGGGCCATCCCTTGCTACATCATGGATGGGCGATCTCTTGCTACATCGTGGATGGGCCATCTCTTGCTAGATCGTGGATGGGCCGTCTCTTGCTACATCGTGGATAGGCCATCTCTTACTACATCGTGGATGGTCCATCCCTTGCTACATCATGGATGGGCCATCTCTTGCTACATCGTGGATGGGCCGTCTCTTGCTACATTGTGAATGGGCCGTCTCTTGCTACATCGTGAATGGGATGTCTCTTGCTACATCATGGATGGGCCATCCCTTGCTATATCGTGGATGGGCCGTCCCTTGCTAGATCGTGGATGGGCCATCCCTTGCTATATCGTGGATGGGCCATCTCTTGCTACATCGTGGATGGGCCATCCCTTGCTACATCATAGATGGGCCATCTCTTGCTACATCGTGGATGGGCCATCTCTTGCTACATCGTGGATGGACCGTCTCTTGCTACATCGTGAATGGGCCGTCTCTTGCTACATTGTGGATGGGCCATCCCTTGCTGTATCGTGGATCGGCCATCTCTTGCTACATCGTGGATAGACCGTCTCTTGCTACATTGTGGATGGGCTGTCTCTTGCTACATTGTGGATGGGCTGTCTCTTGCTACATCGTGGATGGGCCATCCCTTGCTACATCATAGATGGGCCATCTCTTGCTACATCGTGGATGGGCCATCCCTTGCTACATCGTGGATGGACCGTCTCTTGCTACATAGTGAATGGGCCGTCTCTTGCTACATTGTGGATGGGCCATCCCTTGCTGTATCGTGGATGGGCCATCCCTTGCTATATCGTGGATGGGCCATCTCTTGCTACATCATGGATGGGCCGTCTCTTGCTACATTGTGGATGGGCCGTCTCTTGCTACATTGTGGATGGGCTGTCTCTTGCTACATTGTGGATGGGCTGTTCTTGCTACATCGTGGATGGGATGTCCCTTGCTACATCGTGGATGGGCCGTCTCTTGCTACATAGTGGATGGGCCGTCCCTTGCTATATCGTGGATGGGCCGTCCTTTGCTACATTGTGGACGGGCCATGCCTTGCTTCATTGTGAATTATCCATCCCTTGCTACAACATTGTTGAGTTGTCCCTTGCTACATCGTGGATGAGCTGTCCCTTGCTACATCGTGGACGGGCTGTCCCTTCCTACATCGTAGATATGCCATACCTGCCATAACTAGATTGCACTTACGGACTAAAATAGATTACAATGAATGTCCCCCATGATAAAGACTATGGCTGGAAAAAATATTCTGCAGCATCTTCAAGACTGTGGGAAACTGATAGCAATCACCATGGAAACTTCTACAGGTATTGCAGTCATCTTAGCTTTGAAGGTGACAGAATAAAATGGAAGTATTCCATGATACCTTTTAAGTTGATTCTTTTCAGGTGGAATAGGCATAGTTTCATTATCATCTGTAGCAGTGATTTCCATCCAACAAGAAAACATCTTCACCATCAACTACTACATCAACTATAACAAGTACTAGGGTAAAAGGTGACTTGCAACTGCATCCATTAAAAAATATATACTTAAGTGTGAAATATATACTATTGGCAAAATAATTTTCATATTTTTTCATTGCTATATTTTCACATGAAAAATGTATGCTTATATTTTCATATCTGAAAAAGATTTCCAATCATGTCATGCAACAATTTACTGTGTCTACAAAATATTTAATTGCAACAACAAAAATGAGTACTTGGTGAGCTAGAATAAATAAACAGAAACTGCCTTGCACTTCAGACATGAAAGTTAATCTTTGATGAAGAAATTTGACCAGATGCCATTCAAGTCTTTTTTTTGTATATTTATATGATCAAGGCATCAAAAATGTAAATATAAGAAAAAGGGATGGGGTATTTTGCTAAAGAATGAATTTAATCTTGTAAACTTTAATTCTAGAACAAATCTTGTATGTAATTAAAAAGAAAATTCTCTTTTCCTACATTAATACCAATATATTTCATTTTGTGGTTCCAAAAACTCATGGTTTTGCCACTCATTTAAATATCATGGTTACTTATCTGGTATAGAGGAACAGAAAATGTGCTCTATGTATTATCCCTGAGAGAAATTTCTCACCTCAACAGTCAATGGATACAATATTGTACTTGCAGAACTTGGGATGGGATATAAAAAGTCATGTGACATATTCATGGGGTGTATGAATAGTGTTGATGGAAACAAAATACGAACATCGAAACCCCCAATTTTTTTCAATTTCAAATGTAAAAATTGGTTATTAGATCTTTTTTAATATTAGATATCTTTTTTAAAACAAAAATATTTTGTAATATAATATGATTAACACAATTTAAGCAAACAGAAATATTGTATTATAATGTTAGTTACTAAACGACATAAAAATGGGAACTAACTTAGAAAAAAATTATCTGCTTTGTTAATACGGAAAACAATGTTGCTTATTCAAAAAAGGAAATGTTTTTACTTACTGTTATGTTAAAAAGGAATTATAAAAGCTCAACAGAAAATAAATTCATTACTCTGTCATTTTACAAGGTGTATGGGTTTTTTAATACCTTCCTTATTTTCTTATTTTCCGAGGCTTCAGTCTCATGCATTTGTAAGCTCTTACATTTCAGATCATTTATATTTTTTCTAATATCAATAATTGCCAAAATCAGAGATTTGGCCCAAAGAGTGATGATTTCTGCATCCCTTTGGAATCTGGTGAATGCTGATAAGGAAAAAACACAAACAATTGTTACTTATAAAATGAAAACAAACTTTGAAGGCAACATAAAATCCTGGTCTGTATATTTAAAATGATGAACATGTGTCCCACAAGAAATCCAGCCTTGAAGATTTATTGAGAAATAACCACTTTTGCCAATTGTTAAGCATAATGTCATTCTTCATGTTTTTAAGAGGAATAAGGCAACTACCAAATGTTTGGCAGGAAAATAAATTACATTACACAGATTCTAATCTATACTTTGACTGTTACAAAAACAAATGTGAATACATATCAGTAAATGTAGAGCAGACATTTCAAAATCCACTTAGAGTGCATCATTTGTTCCATTACTGAGTAAGTACAATTTATTAGGGCAACAGAACACATCTTATTAATCTGCTTGTACAACTGTAGAACTTAACAGAATTGCAAGTTTTCTGCCAATACATACATAATGGGGACTACAGAATCATTTGTTTTGGGTGCAGATGAGAAAATATACATTCACACGAGAGTATGAATGTCATGTGACCTACAGTCACATTCATACAATATATTCAGTCAACAATGCTGCACTTGAAATTTCATAGTTACTCAAGTGTTTGATCTTCCTCTAACAACCTTAACACCTTAAGTAATTGTCACCTTTTTAATCATGGTACCATTACATTCAGTACAAAAAAATACTGGCATAACTAAAGATGTTCATCACCTTCATGCCAAAGACATGTAGCATGATGTCCCACCCAGTCACATTATCCTGACACCCGGCCAACTGGTCCTAACACTAACCTCTTAATGCTGAGTGCCTAGCAAAGCAGCTGTTAGTACCATTTTTTATGACTCGGCCAGGGTTCGAACCTGCAACCTCCCACATTCAAGGTGGACATCAAGCCACCAGAAATCTATAAGTATCTTTCTGCAGACCAAGTGCAAACCAACAGCAAAGTTTGGTCAAGGAATTTTCACTAGAAGAGAGGTTAATGTGTAAAACCCATTAGTTTTTCTTTGAGTCATAATGACCTTGACCTTTGACTTTTTTAATCCCAATATCAGAATATCTCTTCTGAAAAAACCTCCACAAACTATGGTTGAGGTCTTCCAATAAAGCTATTACACAATACCACTTTCCTTTTTTCAGTCCACTGTGTCTTGACATTTGAATATTAAATAGGCTTCTTCTAACCAAAGTGAAGATATATGAACAAACACTAGTTAAGATTTATGGCCATGAACTGAAACTTTTATTTTTTTAATTTTATCATTTATTTATTTTATTATTTTATTTATTAATTTTATTTATTTATTTATTTATTATTATTACAATTATTCTGTATTTACTTATCAGGTACAATGACCTTGACCTTTGATCCCAAAACTGATAAACTTATTTCTGAACCCGAGGACAAGTCATAAACAAAATTTGATATAGATCTGTGATATTGAAGTAATGTTATTCTGCAGAAAACATTTTAATTTCTTCTTTCAGTCACAAGTGACCTTTGACCCAAACAATAGGTTTCTTCTTTGCCACAAATGCAAGCTTTTACAAAGTTTGGTAATATGAAATGGTAAAAACGCAAGCTATTATGTGTTAAAGATGGATAGATGTCATAACGTTTTATGCCTTGCCTTATGGCAAGTTATAAAACAAGCAGCCAAAGTGGGACCAAGAACATTCATAGGACTTGCATAACAGTTGTCCATTAGAATAAGAAGATTTATATGTCAAGAACACTAAGTGTGTAAATTATCTCCCAATCATATGTTGATTTTAGCTACTTTAAAATATCCTGATAAAAATTCTTCTGAAGCTGAAGACACAATTAATACACACCGATTCTTGTTTATCAGCAAAGTTATCCATGACCTGAATGACAATTAACCTAGCAAATCCCAATTATGGCTTCATTACTGAACAACAGTCCATCTGATGCAAGATCATTTCATAAATATGCATCCATCTTGCTCATTACTAATGCTGTCCAAGATCCAGATGATATATTCAAAGCCAGATCAAAACTATTGCTTCCAAAGTGGTAACAATCTCAGCCAATCAGATCAAAGATCACATCATTAATATGCATGGATGTGGCTTCCAGAGAAATAACAAAGTTAGCAGATCTGATGCATTAAAAAAATGTGGATCTGATCTTAATAATATAGGGATATCTTCCATATCAAAATCAGTAAAATAAATATGGCCTCCACAAGGTAAGAAGCTTGGATAATCAGATGCAAGATTTTTTCATTAATATGTTATGATCTCACTCATTGTCGAACCCATCCAAGATCTATATGATATAAACTCAAACTCAATAAAAACTGGATGGCTTCCAGACTCGTAACAAGCTAAGCCAAAATTGTCTCGTTAGTATCCATGGATTTCATCAACAGGTGCTCTGATCCCATATATTATCTTCATGATTTGTGCTTCTATTTCAAGTCTGATCAGATAGAGAACGGCACAGCCAATCAGATGCAAGATTACCTCATTGATGGGGCCCCGAGTGGTCTAAAGCGCTGTCCGTTACGGATCACTGCCATCTCACCTCTGTCTGTGTGTTTGAGTCTAGGATTCGGCTAATGTGGATATGTGAGAATGCTTGCCAGTAGCTTCTCGTGGGTCGGTGGTTCTTTCCGGTGATTTCCCGGTTTCTTCCTCCACCATTAATACTGGCCGCCATGAATAGCCTATCGTGTGCTGAAAAATGGCGTTAAGCCCAACAACAACCTCATTGATGTTTGTGGATCTCACTCATTATCAAATCCATCAAAGATCTTGATACTACAACCCATTCTGAAAGTTTGATCAAAATCATATCAGAAATATGGCTTCTGAAAGGGGCAACAAGCACAGCCAATTATGTGCAAGATCACCAAATCTATTATGTGCTTTTGCTCCTTATCAAACTTACTTGAGATTCTAATGATAAGGAGAAATTTGTCTGAAATTCAGTATTTTCACACGTAGCAAAGCCATGAGTTAAAACATTTTTTAAGTTTTTCACCCACAAGATTAAAATATCAAGCAAATTTCTTTCATTTTCAGATGTATTGGCTAGAATAACAGATTTATGCAACAAATTTCTTCCTGGATTCTATGTGATAACTGCAATTTACCATTCCTGTTCTGATGTGTTTTGGGCATATTCAAACAGAAAGCAGTAATATGATTTTCTTTCTCAATTTAAGATAAAGATGCACATTTAAAAAAAATTGAAGTAAAAAATACTTTCACCATAACAGATTTTGAACTTAGTCCATCTGAATGATACGCAGCCACACTTATCACTAGACCATATAAGGGTCTAACAGTAGCTTAAAATTTCTAGGTCATAATGTAATCAAAAGTAGGTTGATCAGCAGTGAAAAATTATTTATATATTTTCACTCCATTGCCTTATTAAAATTATTTCTCTCAGAAAATCAAATCCAGTAAATAACTGCCTTTCAGAAAACAAATGCATATATTCCAAGTCAGAAGAAAAACTGAATTAAAATATTTTCTACTGAGTGTTGACAAGGATAGCTAATGAGGCGCAAGACCAGCTCATTAATATGCAAGACCAGCTCATTAATATGCAAAACCAGCTCATTAATATGCAAGCATTTTGCTCATTATTGAATGTTTCTGAGATTTTGAGGATATAAACCCATATTCCAAGTTTGAAATTAGATCAAAAATATAGACTCCTTAGTGACAGAAATAATTTTTGAGTGATGGAAGCACAATGGAGACAGAGTCATACCATATCTGGCCGTATATCCTAGTAAATTGAAAACAGTAGATGACATTTAATTAGTTTTTACATTTTTATGATCAAACTTTTAAGCCTTTAGGCCGACTGGTCCTAACACTAACCTCTTAATGCTTAGCGCCACAGGGAGGCAGCTTTTAGCACCATTCCTATAAGTCTTTGGTATGACTTGACAAGGGAGTAAACCCACGACCTCGCGCATCAGAGGTGGACACTAACCACTAGGCCACCAAAGCACAGAATAGATTAATGTACAGTCTGCCAAAAAGCATAATAACAAGAGGAATTATAGGAGGCATATAAAAATGGAACCAATTTAACTATGTAATCATAATCAACAAGAATCATCTCTCTCATTTCTAGCCATTGCTCCCATAGCATAGTGGTTAAAGCAACACCTTGGATGTGGGAGGTCACAGATTATATCCCCGGTCAAATAATACCAAAGACTTACAAAAATTGTACTAACACTGCCTTGTAACTGCAGACATCATAGCAATAAAACTTTGTTAAAAATTATAATCACATCACATCATTTCAAGCTACAATATTATGTAGTGGTAGGTAGCTCATCTATCAATAATTGAAGCCCGATGAGAACTGACATGAAAAGCACTGCAGCATAAAGTTTAAATTCCTAAACTAGTTTATGTTGTATAATATAGTTAACTGATGAAGGTAATATAACACAATCATAAAAGATATAGTTATAAAAAGTGAAAAGTTTAACATTGAATAAACATGTTTATTCCTATTTCCAACTGTATTGGTCAGATATGGCCTTCTCAGTTGGCTAGGATGTATACCGGTCAAGCATGGTTTAATCTCACTGATTCAAAAAAAAAAAACTCATGTTAGTAAAGCTATAAATATAGTTGACAGTGATTTCTTTTGGTTTTATGGGTGTAACAGAGATACAACCAATTATCAAGTTTCATTATCTGAACATAAACAGCACACAATTATTAAACTGCTGACCCAATATTTGAACAAAGTCGATGAAACGTAAAATGTAGATCACCAATATCTCTTGGTAACGAGGATACAGAACTTATTAAAAAGCATCAACTCACCAGTTTTCATAAGATTGTATCATATAATGGATCCCCAAACTTGTGTGGCTATGCGGTAAATGCACAAACTTTACATAAAAAGTTCAATGGGAAGTGTGTGTGTGTGTGTGTGATTTGTATTCTTTATGTAGCTTTAAAAAATTATCAGTCATAGCACTATGATGTCTCCAATGTGGCATATCACTGGGACATCATGCAAAAGACATGGAGCACTATGTCAACCATGCTGGTCAGCATAACCTTAGCATCCTTATGCCGAGTGCCAAGTAATACCATTTCTACAAGTCTTTGGTATGATTCCGCCAGGATTTGAACTCATTACATACATCCAAAGCAGATGCTCTAACAAATTAGACCACTGGAGCAGTCACAATGGGAATATATGTCAGAGTGATCAATTTGGTATGGTTTTAGTACTAAGAGAGATGTACATGATCATCTAGTTTAATGATTACAGCATGAACAGAATAAAAATCAAATTCAACCAGTGAAATGTGAAAATATAGGTCATAGAGACCTACTCTGAAGATAAGAGCATAGAACTGATAAAAAAAAATCCTATTATGTTGCATGAGTGAAAGCATAACAGTTACACAGTGTAACAAATACCAATGTAATCATGAGCTAACTGCAAAATCTTAACAGGATCTAAATGTGAAATGTAGGTCACAATGAGTTTCTTAAGTTGTTATACTAACAGGGATTCATACAATCACATAATCTGAGGACCTTAGAATGAACAGTGCTTGAAACTTAACTAAAGTTAGTGATGCATTAAATATGGGTCACAGTGACTCAATTTTCTAATAATAGAGCGTTTCAAAAAATTTCTTTAATCTTGGTATAACAGTATGTACATAAGGTACAAAAATACCTAAGTGCATAAACTTAACCAAACCATTAAAATGTGGAATAAACATACCAGATAATTTATTTTGTAATAAGGGTCCTAACAGCAAAGCATACAGTTATCAAGCTTAATGGTTCTAAAATGTACAGGGCTTGAGAAATAAACATAAAACACAAAATTTGGCAAAAGTAAAAAAACATGAACATTAGTCATGGTAACCTACTTTTCTGCTGAGGGTCTAGTACATCCTTTCACCAAGTTTCATTAAACTAGATATAACATTCCATACATATGTTTCAGAAGAACTTTTTGGATATATGTTAAACAAAGCACTAAACTTAAGGGAGTAAAATGTGCCATGTCAGTTGTGGGTGACCTTTTCTTTGTTGTTGTTGTTGTTGTTGTTGTGGGGCTTAATGCCATTTTTCAGCACATGATAGGCTATATACGGCAACCAGTATTAATGGAGAAAGAAGAAACGGGGGTTTTAGCGGGAAGAGCCACTGACCCACGAGAAGCTATGGGCAAGCTTTCTCACATATTCACATTCACCGAATCTTAGATTTGAGCCCACACAGAGGAGAGATGACAGTGATCCATAAAGGAAAGCGCTTTAGACCACTCGGCCACCCAGCGCCACCCCCTTCCTTTGTGGTAAGGGCATTGCACAAAAAGATTTACATACAGTTTTATGATTCTAAAATTAATTAAAATTAAGAAATAAACCTTAATCACCAAATTTAACCAAAGTTAGTGGAACATGAAATATAGGTCACAATGACCTACCTTTTTTATGAGGGTGCAATACTTTTCAATATCCCAACAGTAACTGCCTGCCTTTCAGAAAACAGATGCATATATTCCAAGTCAGAAGAAAAACTGAATTAAAACATTGGCCTGAGTGGTGACAAGGATAGCTAATGAGGTGCAAGACCAGCTCATTAATATGCAAGAACAGATCATTAATATGCAAGCACTTTGCTCATTATTGAATGTTTTTTGAAATTTTGAGGACATAAACCCATATTCCAAGTTTGATTGAAATTAGATCAAAAATATAGACTCCTTAGTGACAGAAGTAATTTTTGAATGATGGAAGCACAATGGAGACAGGGCCATACCATATCTAGCTGTATTATCCTAGTAAATTGAAAACAGTAGATGACATTTAATTAGTTTTTACATTTTTATGATCAAACTTTTAAGCTTTTAGGCCGACCGGTCCTAACACTAACCTCTTAATGCTTAGCGCCAAGGGAGGCAGCTGTTAGCACCATTCCTGTTAAGTCTATGGTATGACTTGACAGGGGAACGAACCCAAGACCTCCCGCGTCCGAGGTGGACACTAACCACTAAGCCACCAAGGCAGTAAACAGATTAATGTACAGTCTGCCAAAAAGCATCATAACAAGATGAATTATAGAAGGCATATAAAATGGAACCAATTTCACTATGCAATCATAATCGTCTCATTTCTAGCCACCACTCTGGTGGCATAGTGGTTAAAGCGTCCACCTTGGATGCAGGAGGTTACGGGTTTCTATTCCCGGTCAAGTAATACCAAAGACTTACAAAAATTGTACTAACACTGACTGGTAACTGCAGACATCATAGTGATATGATGTGAAGGGAGAAGGGTAAAAGTGAGTCAGAAATCATAAATCTTTTCTTTGTATTAAATATCTTGAAGTAATTTTTAAACTTTATATATATTCCTACATATTTTTTTTTGGAAATAAAATGTTTAGAAACTATACTCTGAAAATTGCAGTAAATGTAAAATCCCCTAAAATGACAGTTTTGCTAAAAGGGCTGTTCCAGAAAAATATACTTGTGTATCTGTGCTTGTGTGTGTAATTTAGATTTTTAATGTAGCTTTAACAATTTTTCAGTAATATTGCTGTCTGCAGTCTGACAGTTTATTGTGATGTCTAGCACTGGGCATCATGACGCAGAGATGTGGCATGATGTTCCACCCAGTCACATTATCCTGACAGCAGGCCAATCAGTCCTAATACTAACCTCTTAATGCTAAGCGCCAAGCGATGCAGCCGTTAGTACCATTTTTTAAAGCCTTGGTATGACTTTGACTAATTTGTTTCTCACAAAATTTGATCCTCAATAGGCACTGATAGACTTTGTTCAAAAACAACAAGACAAATTTTACATTACATTATTTAATGCATTGATTAAAATCCAAATAATGATTTTGAAATATTGTACAATCATGCTCTCTATTTTCTCTATTAGATGTTCAACACAAGGATTGCACACATTACATGATAAGCCCGTCTCTTGACTTTTTCATTACTAACATCTCTGACCTACAGACTTGACTAGTGTATCATAAAGTGAGGACCTTGGTAAAGTTTTATTAAAATATCTGTAAGGGTTAATAAATGTATGGTTTCTTTACCTACAGACTAGACTATAATAGCATAAAACATGGACCATGGTAAATTTTCATTAAAATATCTGTAAGGGTTAAAGTTTTATCTTGGTAAAGTTTCATTAAAATATTTGTATGGGTTAAAAAATATCTGCATGGGTTAAAAAAATAATTGTGTGAGGTTTTTTTACCTATAGACTTGATAACAGCATCATAAAGATAGGACCTTGGCAAAGTTTCATTAAAATGTCTGTAAGGGTAAAAAAAAAAAGGTGTGTGGTTTTTGACCTACAGACTTGACTACATCATCATCAAGTGAGGACCCGTGTAAACCTTCATTAAATTATCTTTATGGGTTAAAAAATGAGTGTGGGTTTCTGACCTACAGACCTGATTACAGCATCATAAAGTGAGGACTTGGGTAAAGTTTCATTAAAATATCTGTAAGGGTTATAAAATAATAGTGTGGTTAAGGAAACAGGTCACAAACATTATTTCTTGATCTAACCATGAGGCAGGAGTATGCATATGCAATAAACTGCTAAGTCAAACTATAAAAGGTTGTTTTATTAAAAAGTTGCATACATACATGGATAGTGGTCACCGATTTACATTTGCCTTGCCATGACCTTGACCTTGAGGCTGAAGGCATGGACAATACGCTAGCTAAAATTGCATTTAATTACCTTAAGTGGTTCAAAACTGATCCTCTGAGCAAGAATACAAGTCACAGAATTATATTTTCCTTTACTATGGCTTCGACCTTAAGGCAGGGAACATGGGTGTGACACTATATATTTAAGGTAATGTTTCATTAAAAGAATATTTAAAAAGTTATACTTCTGACATGCATAAAAAGTTACGGAATTAAACTTTCTTTTGCAGTGACCTTGAATTTGAGGTAGGACAACACCACACATCACTGTCATGAAATACATTTTGGAAAATTTTCATTAAAATATCATACTGGTTCAAACGTTACAGTCCAGACAAAAACACTTGCCACTGAATTATAGTTTCCCTTGCAGCGGCCTTGAACTTGAAGCAGGATGCATGGCTATGGTCTGCGACACTGTTTGGTCATGATAAATATTTCAGCAAGGTTTCATTAAACCATCCTCATTGGTTCAAAAGTTACAATCCAGAGAAGAATAAATCATTACTTACATATTCCCTTGTGGCAACCATGACCTTGAGTCAGGGTGTGTTGATGGTGAACAACACTCTATCTAGTCCTCGTATATACTTAGACAAAGTTTCATAAAAGTGTCTCCTACCATTACAAATTATGGGCTGGACATTACAAATTAATGCCTGGACATAGAAATTATAGGCTGGATACTACAAATTATAGGCTGGTCATACAAGGTGCTAATGGATTCTATTATTGTTATGGGGTTTATGCCATTTTTCAGCACAAGATTTGCCATACAAAGTGACCAGTATAACTGGAAGAGGAAGAACCTGGGAAAAATCCAGGAAGAACCACCGACCTACATGAAGCTACTGGCAAGTTTTCTGATGTACCCATATTAGTTGAGCCCTAGACCTAAACACAGAGCTGAGATGGCAGTGATCCATAATATTGACTACATGGCCACTAGAGGGTCCTGAATGCTTTTGGACATGTGGACGGAAAACAACATAACATAATAAGCCCAAGTTATAAATCTTCATAATTTGTCTTCTGAGAACCTAAATAAGACTGACCATGAGATTTGTCATACTCAATCCTACAAATTATAAGAACCAAATATTGACATCTATTCACTGGATGAACGAACGGTTGCTGCTGTTTTGAGAACCAAATTTTGCGAAGGCATCTACACTCACTTCCATATTGAACTCTATTCCCTGATCCAACTCTTCCTTTTTGGCATCTTCACTACAAGCAATGTCATCTACACCTTCACCTTCCATTGTAGCCTCCATTTCATCAGCAGGGGCATTTGTACCCACATCTCCTTCCCCAATCTCCAATTTCCACTCTTTCTTTCTGTATCTTCTATTGCCTCGTCTCTGGCCAGACCCTTTTGCCCTATTCTGCACAGCTTTGTCCTCTTCAATCTTTTTCATATGTTCCAAATGAGCTGCATAGTTTGTGTAGCCTTCTGGCTTCTGCTCTGTCATTTTGAATGGAACAAAGACACCAAGAATTTCTGGAATCATGTAAGGTTTTAACCAAACAACAAGTGGGGTGCTTCCAAATGTGTAATGGGTCCTTTTGTGATAGAAGAGAGTTCCATCAACCTGTAAAAAGAATTTGTTTCCAATTAAAAGACAGTTATCAAATTACTAAAACTGATAAATTACACTATGTTCTTTTTTCTCAGAGAGTAGACACATCATAATAATGAATAATTTTTACAATTATCAAGTTCATAAAAAAACCTGTCCTGATAGCTGACCACAAAGAATAAGATTAAAAGTTTTGGTCACCTCAATAAGATTCAGTTTTTCATTAGTTTTCAAAACAATTTATCTAGAGATTGAATTACAAAATTACATTATCTACCATAAACAACTATCAGAATATAATTTGCTGAGGAAAATTTCAGATTATTACTTTGATGAATAATCATATTAAACATGACCAGTTATTTTTGCATTTTCACTGCTAGTTGATTTGTTAATCTTCCCTGTATCAGACTGGTCCCAAAAGAAAGGGTCAGCAATGAAATGATTAAAGCAAGCTATAATAAACATTGTATAGACAACTACTGGTAAAATTGTATTCACATTAATGGGATTGCTAAAACAATTTCTTAGGTTGTAAGTAGTAACAAACTGTGTAAGGAATAAAGAACTGCATCCAAGACTATCTTGTAAAAAGACATCTGACCATGAAAAAATCAGCAATGGCCTGAAATACATGGGAACTGATTTTCAAATCCATTCATGAATTCTATTTGCATTTCATCATTCTGCATTTTGTTCTTGGCATCTGCATTCTCCTTTTCATTTGTACTGCATTCATCAATTCTACATATGCAGCAGTCATGAATCCTACATATGCCATCAGCCCACGGACATCTATCTGCATTCTCCTTTTCATTTGTACTGCATTCATCAATTCTACATATGCAGTTAGCCCCCTGGACCTCTATCTGCAAAAGGCCTGGGTTCAAATCCTGCCTAGCCTGGAATATTTACTATGGTCTGTCCTTGGGCAAGGCACTTTTACTATAACTGCCATCTCACTAAAAAAAACCTAGTTTGTTGTGCCAAGCAAAATTGTAAAAACTTGTAAAATTACTCCAGGCTCTTTATCAACAAAAAATTAAGAGACAAAAACTGCAATGTTTTTTTTCCAATTACCTTGAACCCAAGCAGGTACTATATTAAAAATGCAATTATTTTTCATTTTAAAAAAATGCAAAAAATATCAAAGTATAAAGTCTTTTTGTTTGCTTAACAAAATATATTTCTTGGATAATACTTACCTTACATCATAGTGCAGTCATCAACACATCAGGATTACTCCCTCCTACCTCGAATCCTGCCCTACCTGAAAGCCATTTATCATGGAGACAAAGGGAAGCAACTCTTATAAGTTAAATCTCTTCATTCCTGATAGGTGACCTCAAGTATCCTGAATGTAACCAGTTCAAAAATGAAGCTTTAGTGAAAATGTTCAAAGAATACTTTCATTGTGGAGAAGGCTGGGAGGATATTTCAGTCATATGATTGGATAAGTAATATTGGAGAAACAAAATTTACTAACAAATTTACTTTCTTATCACATACATTACCTGATCATATTACATTAGGAAAATAAGTAAGACAAGAAAATACTGAGCATCCACCTCTACCGTCACCCAATAGGAGCATGTACTCTACTAAAAGGATGAACTTCTCCTAATATTAGTTTAGCACAAGACTGTTTATATACATGCAAGGTAAACTTCTGGGGTTAAGGTTGTGCTTGCATGAAGGAGGCATATGAATAGATTGCAATTTTCTGGGTTTGCTAATCCCACTCTGTCTTGCCACTGGAAAAAGGAGTGTTTGATTTGGGTTCAGATTGTAAAATGGTGATCCCAGCAACGCTCACTAATGGTTGGTAGAAGACCTAATGTAAGAGAGACTGGTTTTTCTCTCTACTCCTTGCCTACAGAAGATTAGCCACCTATAATTTCCTTGGGCATGAAAAGTCTTCCATTGCTGAGAAGCACCCTGTAATCTCTCAGGCATAAACTGTTCCTTCTCTGGTATGTTCCTTAATGGGAACCTGCAGAAAAAGGGTTTACACTAACAGCTAAAAAAGAAAGTCTTGCACTGCTTGACTCCTCACCTCCTCAATTCATCCCCAAAAACAAGAGCTGAGAACCAAAATAGAGGAAACATAGTGTTACTACATGATGTGGTATAAGAGACAAAATGCACGAGTGCATACCTCACAATGAAATCCATGTTACAAGAGACCATTAGAGCATTTGCCATCTTGCAATCAGCGGCCCTACAGACTACAGAATCCCATGTATGTTCATTTCTAGCAGCCCTACAGAATCCCATGTATGTTCATTTCTAGCCTTTTCAGACAGAAAAAAGATCAACAGAGACAAAAGTTCAAGGAGGGAAGGAGGGAGGAAATCAACATAACATTCCTCACCAACTCTGATGTGGCATTAAACAACTGTCTACCCACTTTGTGTTGTAGTCAGTTCCATTTTATGACTGAGTACCTGTTTTATATACTAATATTTTTGTTCTAAGTGTACTGCTTGAAAACACTATGCCAAATCCTATCATATGTGCAGAAATTAAAGACAAAATAAAATATAAAACTCACCTCCATGTTAGCCGATGCAAGGGCTTCACTAATGGCTTCCTTGGTACAGGGAAAATTTGGAAGTATCACAAATTTGTTCTGAAAAACAAATTTAACATATATATCCAAACTAAAAAAACAAAATGCAAAGATTTATCTTCATAAAACCGTCTTCTTACTGATATTGATTCCACTATGGCATGCTTCATTATATAATGAATTTGAATGCAAGACAATCAAGTCATGGCTTCTGAAATTTCATATACCATATTTTGTAATTTTTTTGTACCTTTTAATTTTTCATACACAATTCAGTTATCAAAATAATTTTTTAAAAGTATCATTTTTTTTGTACATTTCACTGTGTATTTTTCAAAAAAAAGTCCATTAAATTATCAGACTTAAGATTTCTAAGAAGATTTATGTTTGCAAAAAAGATAGAAAATAGCATATTGCTATTTTGTTTTACAAAAATGAATAATTGTTGGTGATACAATGATTGATGCTCAAGCATGAGCGCCAACAGCATAGGTCAAGGGGGTCATGTGACCCATCTCTGAAGCATACTGCAAATATATATATATACACACACATATTTTCATCTCTCAAGACTAACAGAAGCCAACCAACCTATAGTCCAATCATGCAAATAGAGCTGAAAATATGTCACAAGAATCTGTTCAAAACTCTTAGTAAAAATATTAGCTTTAGTTTCAGACTGCTTACTATACTAACTATCCAAGACATAACTACCTTCACCCCCCTTTTTTATAAAAAAAATCCTGCGGGTGCCCATATGCATAAGCTCTGTAATTGTCATTACAATATCCTTTGGTGTTTATTAACAAATGGAAAATGGACTTCACAGACAATACCTTTAAGTAGTATTGTTAATTAATTCCCCTTCTTAAGTCCATCACCATAACAAAACAGCACACGCATTTTAAAGCGAGTTCAGACGCCTTTTGATGTTTTCTTCTCCAACAAATATTACATCCTAGTACATGCTAATGTGAAGACCAGAGACATTTGGTCAACTATGTCTGTTTCATTATAGTCATACAAACATAAAATATAAAATCCTTGTCATTTTCTATCATAAATACGAAAATTGCGGACTACATCAAATCGATTTGTATATATACATACACTATCTTTTAAGATTGATTGATTTATAATTTTACGGCACATCAGCACTATGTGGCTATTTAGTGCAAACATTAGTTTATATCCTTTTTCATTTATAAATGGTAAAATAATTTTATCGACCAGCTATTGGAGACCAAAGAGTTAAAAGGTAAATCGATAAAAATGTGAACGATTGTAAATAATTAAAAGTTTCCCGATCAACGGGGTGTGCAAATGTATGATAACGAAAATATATGATTGGCAATTAAAATATATCGACTGCATAAATATAACACAAAACTAAACAAGGTGATAAAATAAAAGCTATAACTTACTATAAATGTTTGCTTCCTTAAGGAAGTCTATAATGTTGGTAATGTTAACTGTATCAAAGAGCTCCCTCATGTCTTGCACAACGTAGTAATGATTACGCGTAGGTTCAAGATCGAAGCATTCCAGCATAAAGTGCTTAACGGTGAATGGTTCATTACAAGCTATGTACTCTGGTGGGTCTTCTCCTTTTAATATGTAGGAGTGTGTTAAATAAGTATGACTGAGTCGAATTCTTGCAATGACTACCTCCTCTCTACGGACGGATCTGTAGGAAGGGGTCCATTCTCCTAAGGTTGGCTTGATGGCATGAAGTTTGTTATTCACAGCATCATTCCATGATGCCTGCCATTTCTGGCGTAAAGTCTTTGATACAACGTTTAAAATCAGTATAGGGTGCTTTAAAATCAGTTGGTTCTAGTAATAGGGCCATTTTAGCAGCACAATCTGCTTTATCATTGCCTTTAATTCCTACATGGCTGGGTAACCAACAGTATACTATATTGTGGGAGGTACTCAGCTCAGTATGCTTATGGAGAATATTTGCTAATAATGGATTCTCCAGTTTTCTGTTATGTAGTGACTGAAGTACTGATAGTGAGTTGGAGAATATTATGCTATTTGAAATACGCTTGCTTGCAATGTATTGCAAAGCAAGGTCTATTGCTCTAATTTCGGCTGAAAAATGGATGTACCATTTGGCAAGCGAACTTTGGTTGTGTGGTTTCCACTTACGAAGGCTGCAGCAGCCTTTTCCTCATCTTTTGATCCATTGGTATATATTTTTGTATATTTTTCAAATTGTGAGAGGAGTTCATGGTAAGAGTTGTGGAAAATGGAAGGGTTTGTCTCCGATTTTTCTCCATCATGTAACGTAAAAATTACCCTTGGTTGCTGAAGTAGCCATGGGGGTGTGTCGGAGATGTTGACTTTCAGAATATTTGAAAAATCAATTTGAGTACTTTCGAGAAATTGTGATATTCTAATGCCAAATGTAGGTATGACATTTGGTTTATTGTCATATAAGGATTTATATTTTGGTTCAAAAACTGCCGAAAAAGCTGGGTTCAGAGGGCTGGATCTTAATTTGATAGCATATTGTGCGGAAAGCATTTCTCCGCTTCGACGAGGAGGCTTTCACACGGGGATGTTTTAAATGCTCCCAGGGCAAGTCTTATTCCCTGATGATGGATTGGGTCAAGCATCTTTAAATACGATTTCCTTGCTGAACCATAAACAACGCAACCATAGTCTAATTTGGAGCGGATAAATGTTCTGTATAAATTGAGTATGACTCTCCTATCAGCACCCCAGTCAGTGTGCGCTATTACTTTAAGTAAATTAAGAGATTTCAAACATTTGGCTTTCAAATATTTCAGATGTGGAATAAAAGTCAGTTTTCTATAGAAGATAATGCCTAAAAATTTTGTTTCCTCAACAACTGGAATAGGTGTTCCTTCCAGCGTGAGATTAGGTCCATCGTGATGTCTTCGTAACTGACAGAAATGCATACAGAGAGTTTTTGATTTCGAGAATTTGAAGCCATTAGTATTGGCCCAATTTTGAATTTTGTTTATGTTTTTTTGTAATTGTCTTTCAATTGTATGCATGTGTTTGGATCGGTAACATATTAAAAAGTCATCAACATATAATGAGCAATCCACACCTGGCATCACACACTTGGTGATGCTATTAATCTTTATATTGAAAAGCGTCACTGATAAAATACTGCCCTGGGGTACACCCGTCTCTTGATCGTGTATATCAGAGAGGGTGGAGCCCACTCGTACTTTGAATTCCCTGTCTGAGAGGAAGTTTGATATGAATGAGGGCAGTCGGCCTTTTAGACCCAGATCGTGTAGGTCATTTAGTATCCCGTACTTCCATGTTGTGTCATAGGCCTTTTCCAAATCAAAGAAAACCGCTACTAAATGTTCCCTCTTTACGAAAGTATCACGAATAAATGTTTCGAGTCTAACCAGATGGTCGTTGGAACTACGACCATGACGAAAGCCACTTTGGAAAGGAGAAATAAAATTGTTGCTTTCCAGATACCATACAAGCCAAGAATTGATCATTCGTTCCATTGTTTTACATACACAGCTAGTTAGTGATATAGGTCTGTAGTTGGTAGGATCTGTGCTATCTTTGCCTGGTTTGGGGATTGGTATTATTATTGCTTCTTTCCAAATTTTTGGTACATTGCCAGTAATCCATAAATCATTGAAGATTTCCAGAAGAACTCTCAAGGATGGATCTGGAAGGTGTTTTAAAAACTGGTAATGTATATCGTCAGGCCCAGCGGAAGTATCATTGGCCTTTTTCAAGGATTCCATAAGCTCCGACAATGAAAACGGTTGGTTATAACTCTCTAAGTTATTTGATGTGAATTTCAACCGTATTTTTTCTTTTTGAATTTTAAGTCTTCGGAAAGCTTCGGAATAATTAGACGATGAGGAAGTTTTGGAGAAACAATCAGCAAGTACATTAGCTATTTCATACATGCTTTTATAATTGATGTTATTTAGCTTCAGGTGTTGGAGGCAATTGTATTTTCCTTTACCATTTATTTTGCAGATCGTGTCCCAAACTTTGTTTATAGAGGAACGAGAGTTTAAAGTTGAAACATATTTTTTCCATGATGTTCGTTTATTTTCTTTAATCGTGCGGCGAGTTTTAGCCCGCGTAATACGGTATTGAGCTAGATTTTCGGGCGTTGGACGATTATTGAATTTGTTCAGTGTTTCTCGGCGTTTTTTAATGGCTTCTTCACATTCTTTAGTGAACCATGGTTTGGGCTTTTTTTGAGAATTTGTCGAGGACTTAGGAATGGACTCTTCTGCAATCTCGATTACGATAGATGTAAATTGTCGAATTGGATTATCATCATTTAGTATGGTATTCCTGTTAAGTCTCATTGTACAAAGTGTTTCAAATTTGGCCCAGTCAGCTTTCTTTAAGTTCCACTGTGGAATTGTGTCATCAATTTTGGTATTGGTGTTCTTAAGATATATTGGAAAATGATCACTGCTATGAAGGTCATCAGCGACCTTCCAATTAAAATCCAACAGAAGTGAAGGAGTACATATTGTTAAGTCAATGCAAGTGTATGTACCCGTTCCTGGGTGCAGATAAGTCGGAGACTTGTTATTAAATAGACACAAGTCGTATCTAGCAACAAAATCTTCAACTTTTTTCCCTCTGTCACTTATGTATTTCGATCCCCATAAAATGTTATGGGCATTAAAATCACCAAGTAAAACAAATGGCGTGGGAAGTTGTTGAACAAGTATGTCTAATTCGTTTGGTGATAATTTAGTATTTGATGGTATGTAGACAGAACAAAATGTAATCACCCGATGTAGAGTGACACTTACAGCAATAGCTTGTAGATTTGTATTTAAATGGATGTTTCTATGTGGGGCTCTATTGTTCACAGCAATAGACACCCCTCCTGAGGCCCTGTCAACATTTTGTAGGTATGTGTTAAACAGGGAGTAGTTTTTGAATGTGATATTCTCCATATCTTTTAAAAAGGTTTCCTGAAGACATAACAAAGCTGGATCAAATTTATTTAAAAGCAGAAGAATCTCATTGTAATTAGCTTTAAGTCCTCGACAGTTCCATTGTATTATTGTGTTTTTCATTATAAATTTAGAATGGAGGTTTTGGATTTAGGTTAGACTTTTCGAGGGGAACATCTATAGGGTTATTTATCTGGGGGAAGTATGGGTGTAATTCTTTTGTTAGGTTTTGAGCTACCTTGAGAACACAAAGCAGTATCTTCTGCATCCATGTTCTCAATGTCCCCAAACCTATTGAATAGTTTGATGGGGTCATCTGACCCCTTTTGTTGTCTATTTCCGTGGGATTTGCTTTTCTTTGGTGACTTAGTTTGCTGATTGTTGTTAAAGGTTGTTTGGGGTAGATGCCGTGGTTTTTTGTGCTTGGTAATGTGGGGTGTTATAATTTAATGTTGAATCGGTATATCTGTTTGAGTTTGAGCGTCCTTCGATGTCTTAGGATTGTTTTTCACTATAGTAGAGAAGGATGGGCCAGAAAGAGATGTTTTTGACTGTACTAGCTTTCTAGCCTCTGGGTAGGGAATGTTGGAAGTATATTTGATTCTCTGAATTTCCTTCTCTTGTTTCCAGGTATCACAATCCTTGGAATTGGCGTGGTGTTCTTTTCCACAGTTGATACAATGTGGAGTTGCTTTGCATTCCGATTCCTGGTGAGAGTTGTCTCCGCATTGACCACATATTTGGTTTCTTGAACAGCGGATTTCATGGTGTCCATATTTTTGACACTTGTAGCATCGAAGTGGGTTGGGGATATATACGTCAACCTTCACTTGCAAAAAACCAACTTTGACCACTTTGGGTACTGTTGGTTTATTGAAGGTGAGTATAATGGTGTTGGTGTCCTGCAGATTGTTGTTACGTTTGATACGTATTCTGCGGACTGCAGTGACACCTTCATTTTTCATTCCTTCAATGATATCTGTGTCGGTGACTCCAGCCAAGTCACGACAGCGAATAACACCTTTAGAGGTATTCAATGTTGTGTGGGCGAACAACGACGCTGGAATATCGAAGAATGTTTTTATTTTTTTGAGGTTTTCTGTTTGACCTCGTCGCTGACATTCAACAAGTAGACAACCCGATTTCAACTTTTTAACACTTTTTGGCGATCCAATCAAATCGGTTATTGTCTTTTCTATAACGAAAGGAGAAAGTGTAGTAAGTGCTTTTTTGGCATCTTTTGATTGTATTACCATGAAGCGTGGAAATGAATCCACGCCACATGGTTCATCATCTGTGTCAGATCCTGGTTTGGTTCGTTTTGGAGGTTTTTTTTAATTCTCCATGATGGCAGTTTGAAAAATTCAGCACCCGTGCTCCCCACCCACCAAGGAGCCCAACAAGGGGACACTTTTCAAGTGCCAGGGATACACAAATACGATACTCAGTTGGTAAAATTACCTTTAGTTGACCCTGAAGTCGCCAATTTCGAAGGTCAGTAAAATTACCCCCCCTGATAGACCCGATAAGCCACCGCCTTCTAGGAAGTCTTCTAAGATTTAAGAAAGGAAAAGATATGGCAATAGAATATAGGGGCAACGGTGGTATCAAGCGAGATACAAGAATAAAGTAAAATAAAGTAAAAGGAGGTGACAGAGTTAATAAAGACTTCTAGGGCTCGGCGTGACCAGCCGATTTGTCGAGACTGGGCCCATCTCAACCACCCGTCTTAGGAGAAGTAGAGGCCAAAGTAGTGTGTTGCAACTACCAGGATCCTTTCCTCCTCCGTTACGGGTCACAACCCACAGCAAACAGGATGCCTCTACTTAGTCGCCTTTAACGACACGTAGCGAGGCACGTCGGGCCAATTCTACAACCCCGAACCCGCAGGGGGTCTATCTTTTAAGTGCATGTTCTGTTTTGACTTGGATATAATTAACATTTTATTGCCAATCTGTTCTAAGATATACCCCACTATTCTTTATGGCGAGTTCAAACAACAAGTAAGTGTATGATCACTTGTCCTTTCAAAAAAATATACCTAGAAAAAATAATTTGGCCAAAATTTCAAAGAAACTAGTTACCTTAGAAACAACGATCATTCTAAGCAAATAAAACAAAATTCAATCTCCATCAATTTGCTACAATTATTTGATGTCACCACCGCAATAACAAACAGGCAATTGCTTAGTGACTTCAATAACACATGCACTCTTCATCAAAATATGCCAACTAAAATCTTCAATAAAAGCACAGTACCTTTCAGCAAAGTAAGTCAGCACCAAAAAAAAGCAAAGCAATAAATTCTAATGGAGTGTAGCATTTTCAAAAGTAACTAGAACACATTTATTGTGCTGTGAAAGTTTCCTTTTGCTGAAGAAAAGTTTATGCATTTAATCGCTACCAACAGCAGCATGCATTGAAAATTAATGTCCAATCTTTAGAAACCATAGATATGTGGCAATCAAATTAAGTGGTACATCTCACAAAGATGTTTCCTTTTTAATTTGTTCACATTTTTATTTCCCCATGAACATCCTCACCCACTATGTAGCCTTAGCAAGATGATAGCTGTCTCCAGCTGACCAAAATCTAGACCAATTTAAGTACATGTACATGTTGCATGCAAACAACTATAGCTGCATGCTACTGTCGACAATGAATACAGAGGTGAATTGTTTAGTGATGTGTCTGTTGACAAACAGATCAAACATAGATGAATATTTTTACATATGTTTTTTTGTGTTTTCTAACAGGATGGGACTGAAACGTGAATTTTATAACATGTGATCTAAACTTTAATACATGGAGTTTTCAGTACAGCATTTAAAATTAAAACATTATGGATTGTACCATATAAATGCAAGTTGTCAAATACAAGTGTTGTTTCAGACTAGTTTTGTTGTCATTTAATTAGAAGCATGTATTATCATGCCCACCTTTTTTTTAAACCCCATACACTGCTCTGCCATTTTCTGGGTACATGTTTCATTTTCTTCAGCATATTGACTTGGTCATAATATAGTTAGGTGCATAACATGGTTGGGTTCCATGTATTGAAACCATTGAGTTGTAATGGGGCCACATCATCATCCATAGTAATAATATTATGTTCATTATTAACTGAATGCAAATACTAAAAATAAGTTTTGTTTGCAATAAAAGCTAATTCTGTGATGTTTCGCTAAAATCTTCCAGTTCACACTGGAAAGAAAAATTTCTAACATTTCTAAATGTGTATTAAATTCAAGATTCAACATAATTATATACTGAAATTCAAGTCTCATTGCCAAAAGATTGAACTGAAAAATAAATGGATTCTTACAATATTAGTCAACTTACTGGGTTAAGTTTACTAGCAGTGCCAACTTCAGGAACTTCAGCAAACTTGCTCTGCAGCCAAAAAAATCGGAATTCAGTCTGCAAAAGACAAATAAAAATTGGAAATATGTCCAGACATCATGAATGCACCAGCCAATATGTTATATTTCAATAATCCTTCATTTTAAATAATAGAGAAAACTCCCAACTGGGATTTGTAGAGCAAACATCCAATAGGCATCACAGGTGAACCAAATTTTGACAGAAACTGGTGAAAATCAAATCTCATCCAAGTCTTTTTGCAAGTAAATCTTGCATAAACAATTTGGTTACAATCCATAATATCTTTCAAAAGTTATTCAGCAGAAAAGATGTCGGATTGGACATATATAGAAGGTACAATTGCATGCTATTCCACAGAATTTGGTTGGGGAATAACAATAGAAAATTGCTACTTAATTGTACTGACAAAATATTATGTAATTCAGTCAAATTAAACTTAACATACAGATACCAAATCAGATGATAATAGAGCAAAAACACATCAACAGTTGAATAACTTTTAAAAAAAATTAAAAAAATTATGAAAATCTGAAACAAATGCCTCAGAAAATGAAGAACTAAAACAAAATTCAAAATTACTGATGATAATGATGCATACAAGTGAATACTACGTCTTGCTTCTCACTAAGAGCTCTTCCAGTAAAATTTACCTGGGAAGGCTCTTTTAATTTGGGATACTCACCCACAGATGCAATTTAGAATTTTATTATCATTTTTATATGAACTCTATGAAATCAAAGTACCTTGGCATATATGTTTCTTTTTAAGAACTGCCATCCCTAGGTACCATGTATGTTTAACAGTTCCAAAAAAATGCTTCAATGACTGAAAATACTTATCAGATCATCTACCAGATAATACTACCAATGACAAGGAATACATCAGGTTCAAAGATGAGTTTAAGGAGAAAGCTAAATATCTGATCTTTAAATGCAGTTTTCAACCAAATTTAAAACTGGTATGTTTATGAGCTGGAAGGTATTCCTTCCACCAGACCAGAGTCCATGTATCAATGCATATTGTTGTTGTCTTACATACAATGGATGTTCAATTCAAATGTACTTGGGACCCAAAAGAAGGCACTTTTAATGTGAAGAAATCACCAACATATGTAAATTAAGAATTAACACTTTCACATGAACTCTCTGAATAATCAAAGTATATATTTTTTATAAAGTACCTTTTCTGGGTACCAAGAACATTTAAATAAAATAGCCCAAAGTTTCTTTTTGACAATGAGCTGTTGAAAAAGTTTATACCTCCTTATCTAAACTGGTAGAGCAAAGCCAGACATAAAAGCAGATTTGTATATAATTTTGTAATGACTGGTTGGTTAAAATGGGACATGCAAGAAAACTATTTCAATCTCTATCATCTATTTGGATCCATTAAAATTTCAAATAAAGATTTATTCAATAAATACAACCCTAATTTTAGAAATATGAACTTTATTTCCTCTCAGTTGTACAAGTTCTTTATAACTTTGTATTCAGTACTCTCTTCAGAACAAGAAGTCATGGCAGCTCTCAAAGTGAGAGACTTGTAATCCAAGAGTTACAGGCGTGACTCCCACCAAGGCCAGCCCAAGTATGTGTGTGTATAATTTTGATTATTAAAGTAGCTTTAACAATTTTTCTGTCATATCGCTATGATGTCTGCACTGTGGCAGTTTATAGTGATGTCTAGCACTGGGACATCACGCTGTAGACATGTATCATATGTCCCACCCAGTCACATTATTCTGACACGAGGTTGATCAGTCCTAACACTAACCTCTTAATGATGAATGCCTAGCAAGGTAGCTGTTAGTTCCATTTTTATAAGTCTTAGGTATCATTTGACTGGGGTTCAAACCCACCAACCCAAGTAAGTTGCCTCAGTGTGTTTTTGGGAAAGGCAATTGGCTCATACTTCCACAGCTTGATAGAACCAATGCTGTGTTAAGAATACTGTTAAAACAAATAAAAACTAACAAATTCTACAAATCAAACATTGTCAAACAGTGGATTTTAAAATGGAGAAAATCAGTGATGATTCTCATATCCTAAAAACCAATGACCATAATTGATAGCTGCTCTTAAATACATAATAACACATCATACACGTTGGATATTAATGTGCTATCCTTCTCACCTAATAAATATATTCCAAAATTTAATGCCGAATGATGTAAGTCTTTTGAAGCTGCTGATGCACTAGTTTTATCGGCTCAGGCATGAGGAATAGACCCATGCCCTTCTGCCCTGTTGTAAGAACTGACCAAGGAAATCTGTTCACCATGGGATATATCCCTTGAGGGGTGCTCCACCTAATAGGTCTTTGACTTTTTTAATGAGTGAGGTTGAGTTTGGATAATGTATCACAAAGATTTTACTTTTATTTTGCCATCATGCAGCATCTGGCTATTATCTTTTTCCTTATTAATTTTTGGCTGATTTAGGCAAGATTTCTGCATTTGCCATTAGCACTTTACAGACAGAATATCATGCATTTGCTAAGCCTTTCAACAGCAAACGTCTGAATTTAGCACTGTTTATTATTGTTAGTTTAACAAATGTCTAGATCAATTACAAGAATATAGTATTACACTTGAATTTTATCAATTACTAATACAAAAAATGTATAAAAATAAGCATGTCCCAAACCCACAAACCTGCAGCCATTCAAGACCTCCACACAAATTCAAAACTGTATAAGTTTTACAAATTTCTACAATGGTGTGAAATCTAATCAGGTCATCAACTTATGTATACAAGCATAAAATACTGTAAAACTGTGCCAATAAGGTTTTTGTCAAAATGTGTAAATCCAAAATGTTAGAAAAGTGTAATTAGAAATTAAAAAATAAATTAAACCTGCATGATGATTTGAAAATCTATACACATCATCAACATGTCACTACAAATATGTCTACCTAATTTGATTTCTCTGTCTCAAGTGGGTTTTGCTTAACTATGCCATGGATTTTGTGTCTAAAAAGTATAACCTGATAAAAATTATTAAAATTCATGCAATCGCCTGAAAATCTAATCAGATCATTTACTTGTGACCATGATAAAAGTAGGAAAAATATCAAGGCTTTAAGTTTGATAATTTTTTTTAAAATCTAGTTTAAAAATGGACAACCAATGCCAAAGCAATATGCCCCTTTATGCTACTACAAAAATTACTTGGCATTTTAGGCATATTTTATTGTTGTTGAATCAAGCTAATGTCACCAATGTGCACATATTATACAATTGTCAACCAGTCTCATCGATTTCTTACCTCACTGTCATACACTGGATGATCCTTCCATGACATAACATCAAGGACATAGTAGGTTTTATCCATTTCATTGTATAGACAATCCAGAATGCAGTTACCTGTCATCAGTATAAAAGAATGTCAGTAAATACCTCAATGACTATTCATTGTATTGGTATATTATCCAGCAAAAAAATATTACATTTAGATTTAACATCTGCAAGGACCCTGTCACTGTACATTCACACATCACATAACACTAAATGAACAGTGCTGTTGCCTTAGTAACATGCAACCAAACAATACTCATCATTGACCCTGAATAAGGACATGCCACCAACCTATGGCTAGAATATATTTCATGAATAAAAATCCCCCTATGGCAACAGATATTACAGTCTCATCAAACACTTTAAACACAAATCTGAAGTTCTTCACCCTGTGATTTTGACCATTAATCCTTTTCATCAATCATTTTGAAAAATGCTTCACATACAATGGTGAATCTGATGCCAAAATTGGAGGTGTTTTCAAAAACTGTAGCTGACTACTGCGACCTGAAATTCCATAGTGATATTTTATATCTCATGTTAAGTTCTTTGAAATATATATTCAGTAGTTCATAACCAAGCAAATTATTATATCAGTAGTTCATAACCAAGCAAATCCTTAAAAAAAAAAAAACACTTGGGTAGGAAATTCCAAATTATTAAAGCTGATCATGGTGATCCACTCAAAAAAGCATAGTGACACAGTTTTGGGTCCACTATATAAGATAATTAATGGCAACAGTACCAGATCCAAAAAAAAAACTTTACCCATTTACTATAGACCTAAACCTTAAACAAATGCTCCCTGCAACCTTAACTTGGAAATTCTCTGGACTTTAATATATAGGAATGTTCCTTTCCCATTGTGAAGTTGTGGACTAAACATAAAGATAAACAACTGATACAAGTACAAGATATCCCCTTTAAAAATATTTATACTAAAATTTTAACCTGGCAAGCCATATGAAACATGGAACAACACTAATACTGGATGCTAACAAAGGAATAAGATCTGAGCCAGCACCATGAACCCAGGTTCAATAATTTACTGTGAAACATGTCATCTTGGCACCAAAGATGAATGGTTAAGAAACCATATAAAATAATGAACTGCTTAAGCAAATTATCTATGACTGTGACCTTAACCCACTGGTCAAAGGGCAGGTATGCACAACAGTGGATGACTTGCCAAACTTCATAATGATTCATCCCAAGTATTTAAAAAAAATCCATCGATAGGTTTAGGAAATATAAGCAAATGAAAAATCTTTCTTTAAGCCAAGCCTTCATGCAAACTCTCAATAACTGTAACCTTGTCCCAAGGTAAAAGGTGCATGCAAGTATGTCATAATTAATTATACTAGCCTCATAATGACTGATGCCAAATATCATGGGAATCTATTATGTGTTTAGAAAAAAATAAGGAAATAAAACAATTAACCAAAAACTATGACACCATGCCCCACACAGAAAACTGCTACTGCTTGCTAAAAGCAAATATTAGACTACCATTTGATGAATTATATATTCATAATAAAGACTGAACCGTGTCAAGAACTATTCAGACTCTGCACTCCCATCATTACATGCAAAACTTGTATTTCTAAATTAAAAATTACAAAAGCCAAACACAGAAAGTGTTAAACCAATGACGGACATGAAGCAGTAATTCAAAACCTAAATTAATTCCAAATATTAGAGACAAATATGTATTCATTAAACAGGAACATGATCCACAACTTATAAATAAGCATTACACACTGATAATAATCAGTAAAACAGGACCATGGTATTGGTCCACAACTTATAAATAAGCATTACACACTGATAATAATCAGTAAAACAGGACCATGATATTGGTCCACAACTTATAAATAAGCATTACACACTGATAATAATCAGTAAAACAGGACCATGGTATTGGTCCACAACTTATAAATAAGCATTACACACTGATAATAATCAGTAAAACTGGACCATGATATTGGTTCACAACTTATAAATAAGCATTACACACTGATAATAATCAGTAAAACAGAACCATCATATTGGTCTACAACTTATAAATAAGCATTACACACTGATAATAATCAGTAAAACTGGACAATGATATTGGTCCACAACTTATAAATAAGCATTACACACTGATAATAATCAGTAAAACAGGACCATGATATTGGTCTACAACTTATAAATAAGCATTACACACTGATAATAATCAGTAAAACTGGACCATGATATTGGTCCACAACTTATTATCAAATATTTCACACACAATACATAATCATTAAACAGGACCTGGATACTGATCCACAACTAAATATCAAACATTAAACACAAATATATAATCATAAAACAAGACCATTGTACTGATCAAAAGCTAAATATAAAGCACAACACAGATAATCATTAAACAGAACCATGATAGTATCCACAACTTAAAATCAAGCATTACACACAGATAATAATCAGTACACTGGACCATGACATTAATCCGAAACATATTATAAAGTATTACAAACTGATAGTCATTAAACTGGACCATGATACTGATCGACAACTAAATATCAAGCAGTACACACTGATAATAATCAACAAACAAGGAACATGGTACTGATCCACAACTTATAATTAAGCATTACACACTGATAATAATCAACAAACAGGAACATGGTACTGATCTGCAACTTATAATCAAGCATTACACACTGATAATAATCATTAAAAGGGACCATGATATTGATCCACAATTTACTACCAAGCAGTACACACTGAAATTGTTCATTAAATATAACAAAGTTGAGAACTTAAATTTTAAGGATAATTAGCTTTATACGTAAAGCAATGTCATCAACACAGCTTGGGGAAACGGGAAGAGAGGCACATATAAGAACCACCTTTATTACAAGTATCTAACATGCAAAACAAATGAATTTCCTAAGTGCTACGAATCCTTGTTGGGTCAAATATTGTAATCCCTAGGTTTAGTCGAATATTATCAGCAAAAATATAGAAACTATCTAATGACTTTCATATATATCTTGTATCCAATGTGCCAGTAATTGGTGATAGTCAATTTATTCATCTAACACGTGGACCATGTCTTACTTGCTTATGCTGATGAGGCAAATATTGAAATTAAAATCTGTCTCTGACTTGAACTGAATATCTCCTCAAGAATAAATCTTACCTTTGTATCTGTCTTGTTGCTTTCTGTTGCCACCGGGAAGGTGAGATGGGAATGTGTTGACTCTATAACCAGCCTTAGTGTAAGCATTTGTTGAACCCTGAAATCACATATGATTATTTCAGTCTTAAAATTAGGTGAGAGATCTAAACTCTTTGACCCATATATATTTTCAAAATATGAATATAACATTAAAGCTTATAGAGGTTGCTTTTGGAAGCACTATATAGATATTATGAACTGAGAGAGTAGCAGTTGTAAGGTACATTTGTTGCACTTGCAACATGCACAATGGAGAGACTGTTTGTACATGCTGATGTTCCTTTCAAGTACTGTTGCTGAAATTTCATTGGATATTGTACTTGTGGAAACTGTATATGATCTCAGCACACAGCTAGCTAAAATGAAAGATTATATACTCCAGATCTCAGTTCCACCACTCATATCTGAATACTCTAGATTTCAGTTTAAGAATTAAGTCTGAATGCTCAAGATCTCTATTCTACCATTAGAGGTTGAATGCTCTAGGTCTCCTTTCTAGCACAAGTCTGAATGCTCCAGATATCAGTATTAACTATGAAGTCTGACTGCTCCAGATCTTGGTTCTAACAGTGAAGACTGAATGCTCCAGATCTTGGTTCTAACAGTGAAGACTGAATGCTCCAGATCTCAGTATTAACAGTGAAGTCTGAATGCTCCAGATCTCAGTATTAAAAGTGAAGTCTGAATGCTCCAGATCTCAGTATTAACAGTGAAGACTGAATGCTTCAGATCTCAGTTCTAACATAAAAGTCTGAATGTTTTAGATCTCATTTCTACCTCTGATGAATGAATGCTATAGATCTCAGCTGTACCATTAAAGCATGAATGCTCTACATCTCATTTGTACCATTAAAAGTTGAATGATCCAGATTTTAGTTCTACAATTAAAGTCTGGATGCTCAAAATCTAAGTTCAACCTTTAAAAATTGAATGCTCTAGATTTCAGATCCACATGGAAAAAAAAATGTCAAGTGACAAACCATACTCACTGACTTGAAAGAGTCTGTCAAGTGTTGTTAACCTTTTCTGGAGCTGATAATTTCTTTCACCTAATATTCACAGTTCTTGTTCAGCTAAGGTACCTCCACTAAGGCTTATTTTTTCACAATGACCTTCTACGAGATCCCTCACTATAAAGCTCTGTACAATTAGCTATCAACAATGCACAAGACTGCAATACAAGTTTTAGTAGTGGATGATTCTGTTTCAAATACTTTCAATTTCTTGTCCTTAATCTCTCATTATTAATTCCCAGTTGATTTAAAAATGTGGATCTGGACTTCAAACTTTAAAATCCTACAAGTAACTCTTCATATCCTGTACATAATAACTGCTTTCACAGAGTGAAAACAGCTTCAAGTGCACAGATTCTGTCCTCAATCCAATTCCAGTATTGCTTCACTCTCATGTTCTTCTTTACAAATTTCTAAAGCAGTGTTGAATTTTTCTTTTTCTGATTGGATATATTGAAAGTTTAGAAAGACCCATCTGATAAGAAATGTCATCTACAACTCAACCAATAAAAGTCCATTTTGTGTAATATCTGGCACCATTTTCTTTAAAAGCTCAGTGTGATCCACTAAGTATTTTCATTGCCAAAATTATGAATCTACAAAGCAAAGTTTCATACTAAAAAATGTAGTTGCTATAAATAGAAAACTGGGAAAGTACACATAGCTCAAATTAGCTATTACACTATTCCTATCCAGCAGTCATTCTATTTATTTTTTTTTTATTTATTTTATTTAATTTTTCATGCAGAGTGAAATTCAAGAGATGATGCTATAAATTATAAACACTACTTTTATTGCTCTCTTTTTTCCTTTCTAATGTTCTAGCAAAGTGTAACGAAAAACACTTGAAAGCATAAGATGTAATTTGGTGACAAAAAAGCGTAACAATTAAGCCAAAAGGATAATGGTTGGCATGTATGTCAATATATCCTTCTGCTACAGACTGAACCATTTAAGTGACAGATTTGGTAGCACTTATTCATTCAACTAGACAAAGTTGGAAGATGCATTTACTTGTGATGCCACAACAAGACATCGCTTTCCAAAGGGACAAACCACCATCAGCCATTCCTGTTCAAAGTCTGCTGGCACCTCCACTAGCCATTCAGAAAGCATCAACTGCAACACAAAAATTAAGACACTTCAGAAAAGCTGTCCATGCATATGTATATTTTGAATATCAGCCCTCATCCCATCAAAGACCACTTTGGAGAATGACAGTAAAAATGATGCATAGTAGATCAATATGGTCATTAGAAAAAGGGAAAATCTGCTGGTGTTTTGGAACCTAGCTGGGAACTTATTGCATGCCTTATCACACTTTTGCATATTTCAATGGATCACTCTCTGGAAATTTGGTATCAGCATTCTCAAGCTCTTTTCTGCATCCCAAACAAAATGCAAGAAACAAACAACTGACATCAATTTCTGATGTACAACTTAAGCATTTCTTCACATATAACAAGTAATGACAAAAAGCTGTTCTTAATGTCTTTACAATCATGTTAGAAATTTTTTAAAAACAAAAAAAAATGTATGCTTTGTACAAACTTTCTATTAACAAAAGGACTCCTCTAAATTACTTGTTATTGATGAAAATATATTGCAGAGCTCTGTCCTGTTTTAAATGTTCAAGCATTAGATTAAAGATAACAATTTTTCCGAGCATGATTAAATGTCCAAGGGTACATAAATAACTTTGGGTGGGTGTGTAGATAACAAGCAACTGCTCCTAAGACTAATATAAACAGCTGAATCATATTTTCCAGTTAAAATACATACCAGATTTAGTCAATATGTGGGTTAAAGTTTCTTTCTTGTCCACACATATGGCAGTGACATATCGACAGAGACAATATTTTCCCTCCTTTTAATCCTCTTTCTGTTAATCACCATTCATTTTACACAGATTTTGGATTTGACCTTGCAGATTTACTGGCAGTGAATTTTCACTAATGACTTTTAGGTAGTAAATACAAAGTTTTGGCAACAAATGTTGCTACATATTACGGCAAAGACAGTGGTAGTAGTGGTAAGTCTATAATCTCCCAACCTATAAATTCCAAAATTATAAAAAAACAATAATTTCTTTTTAAACAATGGTTCAGCAGAATACTGTACCTTGTCTTCCAAAAGCAAATTATTTTGCCATAGCTTTCTAAATGTAGAAATAATACTAAAGTCCATTTATTCAGATAAATAATAGATCACAGTTATTTTATCAACTTTTCATGTCTGTGCCAAAGTACAAGAACAACTATACAGATCATAAAAATTCAATCTTCAGCCAGCCTATTCAGTGCTAGTAATGGAGAAATTGCATTTTTAATACTAGCATATGAAATTCAAACAGTCCTACCATAATGTATTTAGTAATGGAGAAATTGCATTTTTAATACTAGTATATGAGATTCAAACAGTCCTACCATAATGTATTTAGTAATGGAGAAATTGCATTTTTAATACTAGTATATAAAATTCAAACAGTCCTACCATAATGTATTTAGTAATGGAGAAATTGCATTTTTAATACTAGTATATGAGATTAAAACAGTCCTACCATAATGTATTTAGTAATGGAGAAATTGCAGTTTAATACTAGTATATGATATTCAAATAGTCCTACCATAATGTATTTAGTAATGGAGAAATTGCATTTTTAATACTAGTATATGAGATTCAAACAGTCCTACCATAATGTATTTAGTAATGGAGAAATCACATTTTAATACTAGTATATAAAATTCAAACAGTCCTACCATAATGTATTTAGTAATGGAGAAATTGCATTTTTAATACTAGTATATGAGATTCAAACAGTCCTACCATAATGTATTTTTAAATTTGTTATAGGAAAATAACTCTCTTATAAATTTCCTAATTACATATACAGTAGTCCCCCTCTTGAACGACCCCCTCTCACCAGCGGCCACCAGCTTCTTATGGCCAGAATTTGAAGGCACCGACGAATTTGTGTTCAAAAATAATCCTCACGAAAGGCCACCCGGCTAAAGCGACCATCGGCCAGCATATTTTTAGAAAAACATAAAATTTACCCCTCACAAGCGGCCGCATTTTATTTTGTAATATGTATCTAGAACAATTTTTTTTCTAATTGTGTTAAGTAATCCGATTTCTGTTCCCGACATCAGGTTTTCGTTCTTCAGAAAAGTTTTCTATATGTACCACTAAGGTTAATATTATATCCTTTATACCTTAGGAGAAGCCACATTTATTCCATAAAGCCGAGAAAGACTCAAATTTTAATCCATACCTAAAGGTAATCCATATATCTTTATGGCGTGTTATCATAAGACGTCCGGTTTATCCACTGATAATTGTTAAAATTACACTTATTAATAGTAGTAAGGGGCAATATTGACGTACCCTACAAAAGACTGCCCGGAAAATGGTTTGATAGCTTCTCTTTACAAGATGTTGAGCTTGTTAACTTACATAATTAATGACTATTACAACAATTGTAATGTTTATAAATTCTAATGGCCGCGATGTGCTATTGTTCAGATCAAATCTGAGTACATATCCAAGCCATTTTTCGAACTTAGAGTAAAAAAAAAAAATTAAAAACAATAGGGTACCAGACTACGACTAATGAATCACGTGACAATCGCTGCCTTTAAAAATATATGGCAGGTGGTTTAAATGCAGAAAATAAATTGTTTTATCCGTCTTGTATTTGCAACATTGAGGATTATAACTGGACGTAAGGTCAAGATCACACGGTCAGCATTGGCTAAAAATAGAAACGGTACTAGACAAAGACCGAAAAATCACGTGGCAACACAATTTTGTCGCTTCTTTACGAAGAAAGCATTTCGTACGCTGAACAAATGTGTCATCTGCATAATTAAATCGCATACAGTTAGCAACATCGAATAACTCATTACCAAACATTAACATGTCATCATGTAAACAAAGATGATTATTTCAGAAAACGTGGGTTATTATAGTCTACGATATCGGGTGAGGTGGAAAGGGGGACTGGCCAGACAAATTTAGGTAGAAAAGACTCGAATAAAACAATTTTATGTTGAAAAGACTCGAATAAATAACATCGTAACCGATAAGTTATTTAGCAGCAGTCGTAAAATGGAGCAAATGGAAAGAGAATTGCGTATGTACCAAGATTCAAATGATGTTTTTGAATGGTTCTGCAACATGCATGACAACATCCGCTCGCATATCATGCTTACGCCAAGAATAAGAACTATTAATGCATATTCATTTGAAATAAGTCAACTATTATAGCACAAGAACCGTTCAATAGTTAATTTTGCTTTTAAATGAAGATATTAAATGCTTTGAAAAATGAAGCTTTCTTACTATGTACATATGCTTCTCACACAAAATTTAGTCCCCCTCTGGAAAGGCCACCCGCCTTATAAGGCCACTTTCCCAGAGCAGAAGGGGTGGCCGTATAATAGGGGGACTACTGTACTCAAGTAGTTCATAAATGCTGTTTCATACATCTGTTATTGTTAAACTAGTTTCACTTGAGCAAAGCATACAAAACCAAGTGACTTCTTAGAAATTTTTACCACTAGGTGTGGCTAAGATAAATACAACAGCATATCAGTACACAATTCATATGGCCCTAGAGCCATTTGGGGAGGGGGGGCTTTTCAACGAGTTTTTTTAGAAATATCTTGTTTGTATATTACTTCCTTTATCACTACATACAAAGTAGAAATAAACCATTATTACAACACAAGTAATGAAATGCCTAATCAGATCTGCCCAATTTCACCCCAATTTTGGAAAATATGCAGATAACAACAAATTCTGAATTTAAAAAGTGCTATACATTTCATTCCATTGGAATGTTTTGTATTTTCTCAAACAAGTTCAATGAGTTTGGGAAAACAAGTTTTTCAATGAACTGAAGGAATTTTCAAAAAATAAAGCAAACATAGGGAAATTGCTTCAAGGATCATCTTGTGTGATCCAATGATACTGAGCAGATTGCTAACTGGGATCATCTTGTGTGATCCAATGATACTGAGCAGACTTAACTGGGATCATCTTGTGTGATCCAATGATACTAAGCAGACTTAACTGGGATCATCTTGTGTGATCCAATGATACTAAGCAGACTGTTAACTGATGATGAACAGAAAATAGAGTTGAATGGTTTGGAGGGGCATGCCAACTCTGCATGACATAGCTGACATAAAAAACAACTAATGTTAACTTTACTAAAAGTGAAAAATATTTATGTCTGAACTTTAAAAGTGTTTGACTTTTCTGTTGTGTACACATTATCCATATTATAATCGGTCAAACTTAGTATGCATGCTTTCATTTCTCCAAATTCAATACATTTATTTCCAGCTCAGTCTCACCCCAAAACACAAATCATCTTAAATCCAGACTGTCCTGAAGCTGAGAAAACACACTTTTGTTTATAGTCATTTATACAAACAACCACTATATTATTACTGCCATTATTATCAGAGCATTATTTCTGGGAACCCTTAATTATATTTCAGTTGTTCTTGTTGTGGGGCTTAACACCATTTTTCAGCACACGATAGGCTATTCATGGCGGCCAGTATTAATGGTGGAGGAAGAAACCGGGAAATCACCAAAAAGAACCACTGACCCACAAGAAGCTACTGGCAAGCTTTCTCACATACCCACATTAGCCAAATCCTAGACTCGAACCCACGTAGACAGAGGTGAGATGGCAGTGATCTGTAACGGACAGCGCTTTAGACCACTAGGCCACTCTGGGCCCCCAATTATATTTTAGAGACCTTTTTAAAGATTACTGCAGTGGTGCCTAGATATGTACTTTATTTAGTGAAAGATACAATCAGCAATGACACCATAATGTAAATAGTCACTAAATCATACTCTATTTCTGGTTTTTCTTATACTAATACCATATTTTAATGAGAATGGTATTGAACTTTTCAAGAGAGAAAATGTAACTACTGATGACTTTTGACCATTTTTATGCAATACTGCATAGACTGGAAATAACCAGAATACAAAAACGGAAAATTTATTATTAAATTGGGTTCAACACAACTTTAATGCTCACAGCCTGCCACTGTGATGAAAAGCAAATTATAAAAAGAAATGAGAACACAGGAAAATTAAATGTATTCAAATATTTTCAATGAAGTTAATTTATAATATAATAGTAGTCCCTTAACAATTATAAATTAATTATAAAAAAAAAATGATTGAAAAGTATGGTGATCAATATATCTCTAAAATTCCCCAGATTTAGATAATACATAAAATAATTGCTATAATGTCATGTCGCAAGTTTTACTCTGGCCCAGTGGTCTAAAGTGCTGACTGTTATGGATCACTGCCATCTCACTTCTTTATGCGTGAGTTCGAGTCCAGACTCAGCTAACATGAGTAAACGAGAAAGCCTGCCAGTAGCTTCTGGTGGGTCGGGGGTTCTTTCTGGTGTTTTCCAGGGTTCTTCCTCCACCACTAGTACTGGCCACCATATATAGCCTATCTTGTGCTGAAAAATGGCATTAAACCCTACAACAACAAGTTTTATTCAGCATAAAAAATTATTTTTAAAAATAAGTAAGGGTATCCCAGCTTTTATTGTGTCACAAGACCTGTTGTCATTTATGTAAAACAAACTAGGTAAATATACTTAATCTAAGCCAGTTGTAGCTGTTGTTGTTGTAGGGTTTAACTCCATTTTTCAGAACAAGATAGGCTATACATGGTGGCCAGTATGACTGGTTGAGAAAGAACCCTGGAAAACCACTGGGAAGAACTACCAACCCACTGGAAGTTACTGGCAGAATTTCTCACATACCCACATTAGCTGAGCCTGATACTTGAACCCAATCAGAGGTGAGATGGCAGTGATACAGAACAGTGATCTATTTAAACCACTTGGCCACTATGGACCCCACTTTAAACCAGTAAAATCTGATAGCTTGATCACAGTAACCTTCATTTGTTTTAAGTGTGTGTAACGAATATTTTGCACAAAGTAGAGCACTAAGTGCTGTGTTACTAAGCCTGGATCTAAATTTGGTTTTATTTTTGATAATGATACAAAACAAACTCTCGCAGTAAGCAGTAAAATGGTAACGAACCAATATTCCTTTCATAACCTGACAAAGAAGAGAAAATTTATAATTCCAGTTATTGGGTCTTTAGCTGGGAAATAAGGTGCCATTGCAGATCAACTCTATCCACAGGAAGTACATTGTCAGGTAGAATGCCAACTTGATACTTCATAAGTTCTCCTTCTGATTTATTGGCAGCCTTTCCTGCAGTAAAGTGCATCAAATGATAGGGACAACCTGACATGTACACTGATAGACATTTTTCTAAATATAGAATGCAGCTCGTTATGAATTCCAGTCATCACTGATGCTTTATCAGTATTGGGTATACAGCTCTGCCAACTTGTGTTTATTCAAAGCATTTTCAAGCAAATCTTTCTGTTGTAAGAGTCTCCTAAACAGATTGAGAAAAACATTTTGTCATCATAATCACTACTCCTGTCTATGGCAATACCAAACGGCCAAATTTTCATGGAGTCTGCAATTTTAAGTGATTTAGTTATCTCCATCTAAATACCTAACAATATACAATGATTTTCTTCTTATACATGCATATTTTTGCCAATTTTGGAATCAGGAAACATTCACTTGAACAAAGGACCAACATAATCTACCACTAGGGGTAGTATGTGTTTCGTTAAGAACTCGGTAAATAAAGGCCTCTGCATTTATAAAATTTGTGTCCACCATTGATGCATTTATAAAATTTGTGTCCACCATTGAGTTCTGCTATAAAAAAAAAAAATAACCTTAGTACTGAGTTAGTAAAACCAGCTAATTCAAGGTTTATTTGTTTTACTACCAAGACCAATATTAAAATCCTTTCCACACAGCCTGCAATGGGCGTGAAGCTGCATTAGAATGGAATGCTGTATTATGCAATTCATGTACAGTATTCATATCTGAATTTGTTTTTAGTCTTTTTCTAATCCATCTGTGAAATTATTTGAAATTTATTTTGCTCCCAACACACACATCGACTTGAATAAATCTGACTTGACTTTTAGGGCCAGATTCCAACAGACTGATTCTGTAGTAAATATGAAATAGGACAAAGAATCTGAGAGCAAAAATAAAAATTAGCAAACTAGTCTGTTCTCTCCTAACTAAGCAATGCAGCTGCTATAAATAGAAACCAATGTCAAAAGTTTTAAAGTATGTTACTTGGAAATAGGGCAGCTGCTTTAAATAGAACACTGTTAGGAAAGTGCATGCCAGTCTATGGACAAGTGTACTCTTATCTTGTAGCTAGGTAGATGCCGTCTTTTCTATAATATGGTCTGTGGGATTATTGGGATGTTAATAAAAATGAGAAAACAAATTATTAAATTTTTTGGAGCAGGATATTCCGAAAAAATATAAGCCGGATATGTTTCCTCGTAAGGCATAATTTAGTGAAAAAAAGCATAATTATTATGCCAAGAGCGTAATGGTTGGCATGTATGATGTGTGTGTGTGTGTGTGTGTGTGTCTGTGTGTGATATGGATTTTTAATGTAGCTTTAACAAGTTAGTCATTTACTACAATGTCTGCAGTGTGGCAGGTAATAATGATGTCTAGCCATGTAGCATCATGTCCCACCTTTGTCACATTATCCTGACACCAGGCCGACCAATCTTAACACTAACCTCTTATTGCTGAGGGTCAAGCAAGAAAGACACTAATACTATTTTCATGTCTTTAGTATGCCTCAAACAGGCTTTGAACCTGTGACCTCCAGCATCCAAGGTGGATTGTCTAAGCACTTAGACTATATAAAACTTTTGCCAAGTACAGATGGTAAAATACTTTTCAATAACTTAATACGCAATAAAAATGTCTCATTGCTTACTGCAAAAAATCACACTGTAAGCACTTAATCATGGAGGCTGCTTTACAAGTCAGGATCTGATCAAAGCGTTAATAATGATGAATGTTGTAAGTTTTGTTGCACTCACAGAGAACAGATTGTGCAACTACATGAGGGCACTTAATCACCCATCCAGAAGTAAACACTGTAAAGACGACCAAGAAAACTAATCCAGATGCCATCATTAACACTAATGACATCTACTACACTGATAGAAAAGTGACACAGCATCCTGCTTTGCTATATAAATTTAAACCCATGCTACTTGCCTGATCCTGATATTCCCTGATATTTTTTGACCTCCTGTAACCAGTGTATGATTCTGAAGATAATTCCATTTTCTGCTCCTTGGATCCCCCACCATCCCAACTTCCTGCTGTCAACTTCCGAATGTGATTGGCAAAGTTGAATCGTCGACTATATATTGACAAAATATCTGAATTAGAATTCTAGATATCTATCACATTTTTATTTGTTTCATTAAGTATGACATTTTCATGTTTGACAGGATCTAAGCATGCACACCGAAGACCCTGAATCGCCATATAATTTGGTGAAGGTAAGAGATCGTAGATACAAATTTCTTATCTATATCTAGAATTTCTGTATTGTTTTGATGACTGTAAATTGTAGTGATTATCTTCAGCTGAAATTTCATATGTGTATAGGATTTATTTTAAAATATTAAGAAGGTAAAATTGCATAAGATCTATAAATAGATGCTTACACATACACCACTCCCTCGATAACTAGCGGACATCGGAGTCCAAAAATTTCGACCGCGATGTAAGCGAGGGCACGAGTTATTGAGGGACCTAAAACAAACAACAAAAATAACAAAGGGATCGACGTATAGGCAAAAGGGGGTGGGGGTGGCTTGGCATGTTACAGTGTTGAATACTCAATAAACGTGCTAAGATTAACAGTGAATAAATATCTCTTCATATCGGTATATATTGTTTATTTTTTCCCCACAGAGTAACAATAATTTTAGGATTACTTGCAGTATATTGATCATCAAGACATTTTTCCACGTGGTTTCTATTCGCTTAGCTTATGTACGACTTCACGTTGTGTACTATGTCACTAATTTTTGCTGTGAATGATCCAAAGTAGACATTTTTTTTAAATACAAAAGATCAACACATTTTTCGAAAATACAATGTCGATCAAACGATGTGTAGATTTTAATTGCTGTAGAAGTAAAATGGAAGAAAAATATAAATTCATAAGGGTTAACCATTACCAACATGAATTTAATGGGTCTAAAAATTTAAAATGACATAAATTAGAACATGATAACACTTGCGGTTTGTGACACGTTGCTGCGTAAATCATGCGTACACAGCATCATCTGATTCGTTATCGCTTGCAGTCCGTTCTCGTTTTCGTTTCATCCCTTCATCTGAATCAATATCATGTGAGTAATTTCAAAGTTTCGGCTCATCCTTAAGCCAACCTCTAAATGTCGACTCAGCAATTTTTAGTGTAATACAAATTTTTGATCTTGCTTCGTCATTATGAACACTATCCATGATGCACAACTTTTCAGTCACTGAGTACACATTTCGCTTAATTCCTTTGCTCTCCATGGTCACATTTGCAAATAATTAGGATACATTACTGATATTATATATTTTAATGATGTTAATACATAAAATGTGAAAACATTTTCGATTGGTGAAGTAAAATGAAATTTGATAACGGTAATGAACAGAAGAACCTTTGCTCCTATTGGCATGACTTTGAACTTTAATTTATTGTACTTACCTTGTTTGATTTGATACAAAATACATATTCAAAGTGATAAAACAACACCTGTCTCTTTTAATTGATTCTTTTATTGTAACAAACACTTCCCCACACTGTTGATCAAAACAAAGCCGGCATGTAATTAGGTTCTCACAGAAGTACTTAATGTGACGGTCGACTGACTCTTTTCAGGTTTTCATAGAAGAGAATATGTATGTTTCGATTATAGTGCTGAGACAAAATTAAAGGATTATAATGTGAATTTCACCTAGCAAGACATTTAATTAGTGTCTATTTCATTCTCTGTTGCCACATGTTAGCATTTACCAGAATTTTTCATGGAGCGCTGTTTATTTACAATTTACAGTGTATTAACAACTATTTCTCTATTAAAAAAACCTAACATAATTTGTTATATCTTTTTAGAAATTTCAAATTTCACAATATGGATTCTATCTTTACAGGCAATAATCACTATTTTCGATGATAAAAACTAGTCATATATCAAGGTTTAATTTACCAATTTACCATTTCTTATCACGACTTTTTTCACGTTCAACACATTTTAAAATATATTTTCTTTGAAAAAAACTGGGAGCCATGCCGGACACAGCGTTATAAGTGGGTTTGCGAGTTATCCGGGCACGAGTTATCGAGGGAGTGGTGTATGTTTACAGTTATCAAAAATATAATTAATTCGTAAATATGTTGACAAGTTTCTGGCTGTTTCCCATTTGACAGGTTAGTCAGGTGGGTTCTTAAAACAATCAAGTTATTTCCCCATTGGATGGATTAGATTTTGCAAGTTGTTTTTTGATGTAATGTAAATTTAGTTACAATATGCACGATTTACTCTTTTGCCTGAATATTAAGTTCCTAGGACTGGACAATTTTCTCATTCTTAATTCTTGTGTTTTTGTTCTTATATCAAGTCTGCAGACATGTTTTTATCTGGATTATTTAATGGAAATAGAAACTCATTGGATTATAATTTTAATGTGAATTATTTGAATGAGTTCTGGACATTGTCATTTTGAAATCAATTCATAATACTCTAAATTTCTCATTAATTTTCATATTTTTAACCTTGATAAATTGTTAAGTTTGACAAAACTTGCTGGTTTTTCTTCTTTCTCTTACTTAATTTATGACCAAAGAGTAGTATTAGAAATTGGGGGGCTCATCTGGGATACAAATTTAAGTCATATTTCTGAGAAATTAAAAACATTTTTGTTAAGTACTTGGTGGAAAAGGAAATTTTTGATGCCAAAGGAATAATTAGTAAGTCTCAAGATCTGAAATGAATTTAAAAGAAATTAAATAAAACACCCAGACAGAAATTGAATAATAAGAAAACTTCAGCTTCAAAGAGAAAAAATGAAAATGAAAATGCAGAAATATGAGAGACAAATTCAAAAAGAGGAAAGAGAACTTCCGATTCAATTGTAGAAATAATTTCAAATTAAAAAGGAACAGAGATGGAAGAATGGCATTTGCAAATGAAGATCCAAATACAAAAAGAGAAGAGATGCAAATGAAATGAATACAAATATATGAGATTAAAATGCAATTAAAATTAAAAGATTTAGTAGAACTGGCAAGTAAAATTCATTTCCCTCAAAAAAGTTGTTTTTAAGGAATGTGGCTAGAAGGCTTATGAGTTGGTACCTAGGTATATTAACATAAATTTAGAAATTGCAAAAAAGAAAATAGCCAAATCCATGTTGAATTTGCAAGAGGAAAAGAAAAACTATTTGACAGGTGGTGTACATCTAAAAAGGATTGATAAAGATTATGACAAACTCAGACAACTCACATTAATCAAAGAGTTCAAGAAGTGCATCCATAGTGATATCAAGATTTATATTGATGAAGAGGGGGCCCCGAGTGGCCGAGTGGTCTAAAGCGCTGTCCGTTACGGATCACTGCCATCTCACCTCTGTCTGCGTGTGTTCGAGTCTAGGATTCGGCTAATGTAGATATGTGAGAAAGCTTGCCAGTAGCTTCTCGTGGGTCGGTGGTTCTTTCCGGTGATTTCTTCCTCCACCATTAATACTGGCCGCCATGAATAGCCTATCTTGTGCTGAAAAATGGCGTTAAGCCCAACAACAACAACAACAACAACAACATTGATGAAGAGCTGGTATACACTTTAGAAACTGCTGGTCATAGAGCTGGTAGACACTTTAGAAACTGCTGGTCATAAAGCTGACAACTATTATTGGACAAAGTTTCATTTGTCAGTATGCTTACCTCTCAGTAGATGGTTAGTAAGAAACTAATTCAATCACATGCAAGTACTTAAAACTTTTAATCTGGCACAACTAAAAAGAATCAAACAACTGATAAAGACTGATCAGAAATACTTAGCTCTTCACATGGACACTTATTGCAAGAAATTAGGTATGTTATTTCCAATTGCTATAAATAAAAAAAATTAAGAAACAAAATAAAGACACAGCTGTTTTAAATGCTCTAGTTCATTTTTCTAGAGTTCATGGTCATGATCATGTATTGAAAACCATACATTTGTTGGGTCAAACTAACCCCAGTATGATTTTATTATGAAAAATTATGAATTGCAAACAATGGCTTAGCTCAAAATAAGATTATGGTTAACCCACTTGTAACTGAAAAGCATTGTATAGATCAAAAGATAGATCCTATTTAGAATGAGATCCCAGATTTTTACCCTGGTTATGCAGTTAGTTCAGCTATGGCAATAAGAGCTCTTGAGAAAGAAGCTGATCAGGAAATTATTTCTTTGGCTGACACACTTCTTCATCAGGCCTTTGATTAGGTCAAGTTTGCTTCTAATACTGATATATCAATAAGATATTTCTTGATGTGATCCTCTTTTAACCACTCATTCTTTTATTTCTAATCAGGGTGACAAATGACAATCACTTGTCATTGTAGAAAAAGATTATGAGATATCCCATTTGTTTCAGTGGACTATTAGTGAAACTGAAGCAGCAGAAAAACTTGCTGTTGTGTGAAAAATGGGGTCCTTATGAGAAAATGGAGATCACCCGAGGAGGTACCCACTGGTGACGAGTGGTCAGTGAGCTATCATAATGATTTTCCTAAGCCATAAAGGCATGAAATTCATAGATTAGCACATGAAAACTTCACTGGCTGGTCATTTCCAAGTCAACAAGACCTACCACAAGATTTAACATCATTTTTACTGGTTCAGGGCTGAAAGCAGACTAGTACATTTGTGTATGTGAAATTTATATGGAACATTTCATTCTTCTGGACTTTAATAGACTTTTTTCAGGATTATTTTGGATTCAATTCATAAATCTTTAAATTCCTCTTAAATTTTTATTTTGTTAAATTTCACAAAATTTGTTGGTTTTGCTTCTTTCTGTTGCTTAGTTTACATCCATAAAGCCATAACAACTTCCTGTGCAGAAACCAAAATCTTTTTAGACTGATACTGACTGTGACCTACTTTAGACCCTATAATCAATAGGTTTATTATTACCCAAAGTTTAATCAAAGTTTTGGTAAGGAACCTACTCTAAAACAAAAGATATTTTTCTCCCTAACCCATACTTCTTTCAGCCAATATGACCCTGACCTCTGAAATTTTCAAACCCAAATCAAAAGGCATCATCCACACCTTACAAACAAGCTTTTAGAAACCTCAAAATACATGGTCTAGAACTAAAGTTGTTATCCATTATCAGTTGGTTATTCTTTACACACTTGATTATTAATTATTTTATGTACTACAATATTATGTGTAACTAACATCCCTCAAATGGACCAATACTCTATCATCCAAAAAGAATTTCCATGAATTCAAGACAATATCATTTCTTCCTTTAACCGCTATGTGCTTCTTCAACCTGAGCAATAATATTTTCAAATTAACTGCTGAAGTGGCCTATTTGGATTTAAGATCACACCATTTCATTTTTATGACAAACAAGAAACCATTAAAAGGCTTTTAAAGAAACCCTCATGACCATCAATTCAAAAAAATTAGTGACAAGATATGTTCATTGCGGCAGCCATACTGGATGTCAGCAGGGCACCAGTGGTACATTTGGACCACCTAGATATATTAAGCAACTTTTAATGAAAATCATGTATTAATATGACCATCAATTCTGAAAGATTAGCAAGAAAAATATGTCTAGGATGGTGAGGTCAAACAAGCACCATTTCCACAGTACTACTATTCTGGTGAAAATCCTCAATATATATTACTTTCCATTTAGGAGAAGCAAGAAAGATTTTCAAGAAGATTGTTCTGGTGGTCATACTATATGTTATATTGGCACCATTATGATTCATTGTGGTAACTACACACCATATAAAGTCTTCTGGTAAAAAGTCAACGTCATTGTGACTTTCCATTTTCATTATGTCATCAGTAAGCACTCTTTCCCCACTCTGTAATGTGACCCATTGTTCATAACACAAAATCAATTATATGTCTTCCTCCGACAAAATGCATGAATACAGTTTGGTCAAAAATATAAATAAATGTAATTGCAACTTTTACCTCTGATCCCTTTTTAGGAACCCCATGGCAGGGGCTCAAAAATCCCCCCCCCTTCTTATGATGATCACCACATGGGCAAGTCATGTACCAAGTCTGGTAAATATCTACCCTCTGGTTAAGGTTGAGATTTAACTGCAGATGAAAAAATGGATGACTGGACAAATGGATGTATTAAAATATCCCTCTACTAAATCATGGAGATAAAAATGTTAAGGAATTTAGAAGACAATATACAATATATAAAAAATTAGGATAATTAATTGGATTTGTAATTAATCATTTCCAGAGTGTAAAATAACAAAAGAAATTAAAAGGACAAATTATATTTATGTAGCAGAAAATTATACCTTCAATACAGGTCAAAATTTTCAGCCATTAAACCCAGGAAATGTTAATTCAAAACCATTTGACATGTATTACCTCTTTTGTTCATCTAGAATCCTTTTCCTGCGACTGTTCTGGTCACTGTCAGAGGATCTCATTTTGTACTGGGAGAAGCGAGGATGTGGAGCTGCAGTGGAGTTAGGATCTGTGCTGACAGCAAAACTTATTGCCAATGTTTCCGCCAATTCATCCATCTTCAAACATCAGTATGACTGCAAGCTGAAGATGGAATATAGCAAATCAGAACAAAATAATCCTTCTGTGTATCAGAGACATTATAATCTCTTCCTACTGTATTGCCTTCATAATAAATATACTGCCCAATTTTATTACAAATCTACTAACCAAGCCAAGACTGACATTATTTTACAATACTGTCAGGATGGAACCAAAGTATAAAAAGCAACTGCATTCAATAACAAACTTTATATCCTACTGCAAGACACATTTTCCATATAAACATACATATTTATTCAATGTCTAAATCAACTTTTCAAAAATGTGACACCCCTATCAATTCACTGTATCACATCTTCCTTGCCTTTTTGTAACACATCCTGTTTTTGAAGCATCCATATTTTATATTTGTTTATACTTTTTTAAATGTAAAAGCTAGGAATTTACTCAGATTTTTCAACATCTGTACAGTGTGGTAAGTTTGCAAATGTGTTGTCTTCCTTGTTTACCATTATATAGCACTGAAAAATGCATAAAAATAACCATGGATATAAATCTTGACAGAGTTCACAGGATGCCTATTAAAATTTATAAAAAAAGATGTACAATCAATGATAGTACATAAAAAAGCATTATTTATCTCCAAGGAAACTAATCCTATCTTATTATTGTTTTGAAAATCAAATCTGCCACCTTTTGAATGCAGCTCAATTGAAAAAACAAAATTAAAATCTCTCTCTCTCTCTCTCTCTCTCTCTCTCTATATATATATATATATATATATATATATATATATATATATATATATATATATAATTATAAATATATACCAAACATAACAGACAGTGCTATCCCTGGATTCTGTAGTAGAATCTTGATAATAGTGAGCAGAAATAATAGTTTAATACAAACAATACTATCATACAGGATAGAGAAATTAAATTTGTACTCTACGGAGTTTTGAACCCAGGTCCGTGAGTAAATGGCACCCATCACCTTGCCTGCACGCACCAACCCATACACTGTGACGACTAAGCACGCATCACCAAAAAATGATGGCACTGAATCATTATATAAGCTCATGCATAGCAGACACACTCCAATATACCTTGCATATTGCAACCATATACAGTTAAAACAAAAATTTGTTCTCAAATATTTTACACATTTTCTAATACTCTTACTGAGAAAGCAAGGCATATGAATGGAAGAGTAGATATATCCAAAGGAGACAGCTATTTTTGTAGACACAACTGCATTTAGAAAAATGGAAAATTCTTACTTCGTTTTACACCCATTGCACATAAATCCTTACTATCTACTTTGATATAATCAAACCACCTCCCACCACAATAAGCATTCAGTCAGCCACAAACATAATAGACAACTGAATTATTAATGCTGCTTAGGATTATGTACTCAAGGGTCAATCTAGACTTGTATTTTAGGGAGAGGGGACTTCTCCTTTTAGACAGATTAGGGTAATGTACTCGAGGGTCAATCTAGACTTGTATTTTAGGGAGAGAAGACTTCTCCTTTTGGACAGATAAGGGAGAAGGCAGAGCTCAAAAAGTGGACACAATGTATATATAATGCATTTTCTCGTGTTTGAATTATGCCCTCTATTTCACAGCATTCATGTTTGCAATTGGATTCAAGTAATACTTTATTTTCAAAGAGAAAATTTTCTGAGTTATTTTAGCCAAATGACTTTAATAGAGATTAATAGAAACTATATTGAAATGAATTTTAACTGAGTAACCAGATTATTTCGATTGCAAGTTACTAAAAATGCTTAATCAACTACCCTTAATATCTTTCTAATACTTTCTAAAAGTTCACAATAATGGCATGTTGAAAGATATCTGAACACATTTGAAACAACCCCTGTACCATGTACATGCAAGTTATCTTCAGATCATACTGTTCATCTTAATTTATTTGCTGATGATAAATCATTACCATAAATAATCATACATAACATTAAAATGCATAAAATTACAGACATGGTTCCTTTATAGTCAGTATTTAAACTATCCCCTTCTTTTGAACCATATCAGTACTGACATATGAGTGCATCAATTTTAAGGGGTTTTCATAATGTAACCACTCACTTTATTTAGCTTCATTACAACAGTCCACTGATAGGATTGCAAATTTATGGGTTTTTTGTCAAAATACTTGTAGTCATTTTAGGCATAGGTTAAACAGCATCTATTTAACTGCTTTTTTCGTATTTTCACAAATATGTGTAGAATTAGAAAACAACTTTGACCTTACAACACTACTTGTGAATTCCACAACATAGACTGTCCCACAAGTTTCTGATGTACATAATTACATTTTAAAGTTATATCTTAAATAATAGCTCAGCTTTGCTTTCTATGAATTTTATATTTTATGAATATATGTGCCCAATGATTCACAAAAACATAATTTAATAAACTGCTAGTTCCCAGACACAGTTATGTCCGCCTTTATTTCCCTATTACTGATTCACTTAAAGTTTCAAACTAAGAAACAGTTAAATTATCAGGATCCCTGATTCAGTTCTTAAAACATAAATTGCTATTTACATGCTATTGCTAAAGTTTCGAGACACGAAATATAAATTGGGCAGTGATAGTTGCTAACTTAGCAATCAAAACACAAGCCTGTAAATGTGCAATGTTTGTCAGTGTAATGGATATCAAAACTAGACTTAGCTATGAAGGGCTTGATGAACACATTTCACTATAACACAACACTAGAACCTGGCTAAGGCGTGGGGGCATCACACTGCAGAAGTTTGATATGTCAGAAATTTGAGATAGATCAACAAAAAATTTTACAAATCAAAACTGTAATGAGCTGTAACATATGCTAAAAAATAATACATACATACATCATGAATAAAGTGTCTATTTTGTGCATTTTTTATATTTCTTTTTAAAAAAATTAGCATTTTCTCCTGATCTGTCTCTCAAAATTCTGCCATGATGGCAAGACCTAACTGCAGTTTGTTTCAAGCATTAGTCAATTCCTACTGGTTATAGACCAATTCTCGCCACGTGTCGCCACATTAATAATAACTCGCGACCGCACACAAAGTTTTGGTTCGCGATTTCAAAAAATAAAGAGAGTGATTATAGATGACAAGCACTATCGAAAATAAGCATCAGGATAATATTATTAACAGAGTTATTATTATTATAGCAACAATTGGTACCAGCGATAATTGGTCTATAACCAGTAGTGATATACTCCTCACTAGGTTTCAAGACGTTATTATTGCCTTTGGGGTGATGCTGCTTTTCATACACGTGTCAGCAATTTAAAAAAATAAGGTCAATAATAAATGGAATACGGCCCGACATCGTTAGTCTCTGCCGTCATGAAAAATAAAAGCGCAAACCTACTTGAAGTTGAAGGTCTACTCGTCCCCCAAAACATAAATATGGTTGATGTCTTGCACCGTAAGACTAATTTTTAAAAAATGCTGAGAACTTTTACATCATCAACTTGCACTTTCTAGCCTAATCATCACCAGGGTGCCCGTAACAGTGCCATCTCCTGCGTGTTTATTACAGGTCTAGACCTCCTCTCCAATTTCCACCATCGGATCACCCATATCGCGTGACAAGATATGCTAGCTTATTAAAGCCTGACAGTAATTCGTTTATGATACTTATCATATAGTCAAACTCACTCTTTAAAATTAAAGCTATGGCGCTTTGTCTTATTGCAATGAAAACTCTTTAGATTTGCATGCAAAATGAATTAAATCCTGCAGGCTCGTGCTATTTTCAGCGGAAGTGCTGTAACGCTAATAACTAAAAGGCGTATATGGTTACGAAATACGCCAAACGTAATGTCATCAGAGAATATATGGCACAAGAAAAAGAAAGCAAAAATGTGTCAAAACAAAATGCAATAATTTTTGTTTAAAAAAATCGTGTGCTAGTGCCCTCATTGGTTTGATATTTGTAATACAATAGTTCACTTATAATAACAAGGGACAATGGTGAGAACAAGTTAATAGTTTATAAAGGCGGCATTGAGAAAAGATAAGCAAAGGATTAGGATGATTGGCTGGAAGAGGTGTTTCGAAACACCCAAATCCATTTAAATATACCCAAATTCACACCAAATCGCATTGTGTCAACCGTCTTGTCACTAAATTGCAGAGTTTTTGTGTCTGGTTCATAAATAATAGATGCAAATGTACTTTGTTAAGCGTGTATCTTTCGACTTTTATCTCCACTCAGTTAATGAAAAAAAAATAGACTACGACGAATAAACCTTGAATTTATCTTAAACGATTAATTGGGTGTGGGCAACAAGATAGATGCTCCCACCCACTACATTTACCGAAATAAAAAGTTTGTATGTGTTCGTTTACCCCATATGGTATATATAAAGGACGCACTAATTATTCCCCTGGCCATCATTTTTTTTTTTTTTTACTTCTTATTTTTCAACCTACCTTACCCCTCCCCAATTAATTTTCCTTCCTTTTGTCTTGAAATTTCTTTCGATTTTTCCTATTTTTCTATTATGAGAAACATTTTGTGAGCTACAAAAAAAACCCTCTTAGTGTGTATTTCTGTTTGAGTGTTTTGTGTGAGGTTTCTTGCCTGTCCAAGTTTCGTCTGCATTTATCTCAGCCAGATGTTGAACATATTTCTCTAGATTATAAATTTTGACGTGCTAACACAATACATCATGTATGTTTGGATTTGCGCTAGATGGTTTTGCAGTTTGACCTTACATTGTAGTGCTGTTCTCAGTCAGATCGTTTACTTTCCACATATTTAATTTAATACCGCTTCGTTTGGAAGATGAACGAATTATTCCATTCTATTCTTCAGACCATTTTATTCAGTACCAAATCATTTGGAATCTAAATTCAACATTTCATTTATTGGATTAAATCATTTCATTTTAGACTACATCATTTTATTTAATACCATTTCATTTGGAAACAGAAGTCATCATTCTATTTTCGTCTTTAAATCATTATATTTAATATCACGTCATTTGGAATCTGAATTTATCAATTCATTTATTGATTTAATCAATTGATTTTATGCTATGTAAATTCAATTAATAAATCAGAATTCATCAATCCCTTTTGATGTTTAAATCATTTTATTTGATACCAGATCATTTGGAATTTATATTTATGATTTCATTTGCTGAGTTAAATCATTTGATTTTAAGTTAATCATTTTATTTAATACCACGTCATTTGGAAGTAGATATAATTTTGTTTTGTTTAATTCCAAGTAATTTGGAATTTGAATTAATTATTTCATGTTTGTTGTTCAGTCATTTCATTTAATGCTACATCATTTCATATCACACATCATTTGAAATCTGAATTCACCATTTGGTTTTGTTTGTTGTATCATTTTATGTGACATCACATCATTTGGAAAATATATTTATCATTTCATTTGCTAGGTTAAATCATTTGATTTCATACCACATCATTTGACTAATTGAATTTTGGCGGTGACGGCTGCCCATATGTGTTAGATAGAGCGACATTTAGAGTTATCTTCACTAACTGGACCTTCCTATTTGGAATTTAGTTTTCACGGTTTATCAGGAGCAAATGCTCCTGGAATTTTCCGGGATAGTTACCACTGGGAATGTATATAAAGGAGAAAACGACATCAGAACTACCTAACCAGCGATGGTATTTCTTCCATCGGTCAGTGACAGACCACTTCAGATCGGCGTGCGCCTCGTGGTGATCAGAAGTTTCCTGACACGAAAAGTGACCCGTAAACATTATCTACCCGTATTACTTCTTGTTTCCAAAAAATTTTCCGCCATCACTCCAGTATTTTGTTTTTAAAAAAAAAAAAAAAATAACCATACTGGTTTCAGTCTTTCATACCTGGTTCCAGATGGGGTCCACTTAAATGAGATTGGTAATAGTTAAGGGTTTGTTTTTATTTGTATTCGAATTTTATTTTAAATCGGGTTCTTTTAAATATAGATATTATCTTTCCCTTAAATAAAAAGCCAATAATCAAATAAAAAGCAAAATAAATACATGTGTAAATAAAAGAATATGTCCATGTGATTGTGTGGTTTAGTTTTGTTGTGAGGGAAACGTGGTTGGTAGTGTGTTTTTGTATTGCTAATGTCTTTGTACGGACTGTCCATGTGAACTCACCCACCAGCCTTGTTCACTTCGAGTGGCAATATCTGACATAGCTCTGTAGTATTTGCGCTCATTACTTCCTCTAGAACGCAGGTTCCATATGCCCTATCGGTATATCTTTCGTGTACCTGCATGAAATTTAGAAAAAAAAGAAAGGGGACAGAAATCATTATTATTTAAAATTAATAATGTGGATTTTCCTCTCTTTTATGAAGATGTTAGGGTGGGGGGGAATGCCTCCATTTGGTTAAACGCCCTCAAGCTGTCCTGACGTCCCTACACTGGTAAATGGACCGGTCTTTATACAGCAAGCTTGCTTAGGTTACACAGGCCTCGTAAATGGCGGCCATTGTTGGATAAAGCCGCACGCATGGCTTTTATGCAAGAATATTGCTTTTTTGGCATCTTCCTATAAAAATGTTCGATCCATTTGTTTGCAGTATTTTTGACAGGGACTACCTAAATAAAACAGGGTACTTATGTTTTTAAACATCATAGTATATAAGTGCATCATGTATAATATTTCGTGATTCGCAGCAGATGTTAATACCGCCTATTGTTAAATTGTCAATGTTGTACGATAAGGGCAAAACGCCCCTTACAGGGGGCGTGTTGCCCCATAACCGTTTAAATCTTTTACACTTTTTAACTAACTGTTCATATGCCAAAAATTATTCTATACTTATTTGCAGATGGTACAAACTTACAGAAGGAAAACGACTCGAGGAAATTATGGGACACCAGCTCTGAATGCGGCTCTTGAAGCAATTCGTTGTGGAACTCCACTGAAAGCTGCTGCCAGGAATTATGGAATTCCAGCTAAAACTTTGCGCAGACATAGAGATTTGAAGGTTTCGCAACCTGGAGTGTCAAAACTGGGAAGTAAGACTACTGTTTTCAAGCATGATTATGAGTTACTTCTGGTCGAGCACATTCAGTCCATGGAAAATGCATTATTTGGACTTGCCACTATTGATGTACGGCGTTTGGCATACGACTTAGCAGTTCGTCTTAATATTAAAAACCACCCATTTCGAGGAAATGCAGCAGGTATTGTTTGGATGAAAGGCTTTATGAAAAGGCATCCAAATCTAAGTATTAGAGCTCCAGAGGCAACCAGTATCAGCAGAACCGTTGGCTTTAACAAGCTAAATGTATTTAATTTTTACCAAATTTAAAAGGAATATCTTGACGCAACACTTGCTGATGGTCTCAGAATATGGAACATGGATGAAATAGGCATTAGTTCGGTCCACAAGCCAGTAAACATCATTGCATCCAAAGGTGTTGGAGCGGTTGGTAAAGTTACAAGCGGTGAACATGGTCAAACTATTACTGTAATATGTGCCATGAATGCGGCTGGTACATTTGCACCACCAGCATATATCTACCCACGCAAACGAATGGTTCCATCACTGATGAATGGCGCACCAGATGGAGCACTGGGCTTGTGTAGTCCAAGTGGATGGACAGACAGTCATATGTTTTGTTTGCAACGGCTGGAACATTTCACTTCTTTTGTGAAATGTACGAAGGACTTTCCACACATTCTTCTTCTTGATGGACACCATAGCCATAAAACGTCGGAAGCTGTTTTCTGTGCACGCGAGAAAGGGATTGTGTTGATAACCTTTCCTCCCCACACATCGGCTCCAGCCTCTTAATGTCACATTTTTCAAAGCACTAAAGAAAACTTTCAATTTGGAATCTGGAAACTTCATGACAAGTAATCCAGGACGACGAATAAGCGCATTTGAAGTTGCGGAAATATTTTCTGCAGCATATAACCGATTTGCTAGTTTACAGAAAACTGTCGCCGGTTTTGAAGCCTGTGGACTTTGGCCTTTTAATCCAAATAAGTTTACAGATGATGATTTCGCTCATTCTTTGGTAACTGATGAACCTCAGCCAGTTTCAGATGGGCCTAATGCAAATCAACAAGCACTACATGTGACATCACAACTGATTGAATCAAGTAATACAGCTGATCACCTGTCATTTACCTGCTGCACAGACATGTTTGAGTAGTCGGGTGATACAGAAACATCTGTTCAAAAGGACAAGACAGCTGACAAACAATCAGTTGGTACTCCTACAGATATTGCAGGTGGGGCAGGCGATACGGAAACATCAAATGAGGAAAATAGGTCAGTTAATGATCAATCGCTTAATACCTTTATGATCACTTCTGGAAACGGAGACACATTAACAAACCCAATCAAAACGGTTGAATTTCGGCTAACTGGTAGTTCTACAGCCACTGTGGATGGGTCGGGTAATAAAGAGATAGATGAAACAATTTATACTCAGTCACCTGATAATCAACAAACACATCACTCTGCCATCACCGTTGAGGAGACAGGCAATCGGGAAATGTTTAACGAAGCTATTCTTGCCGGAAGAACAGAAAGTGCTACCTTGGAGGTATCCCATAACGAATGCGGAAATGCCGACGATTCAGCATTTGTGAACATAGTGCTTATTTTTCGCCAAAGCCTAGAATATCCAGTCAACGCACAAGAAAGCGAAAAGCAGAATCAGCCATGAACTTAACATCATCACCGTATAAAAAGATTCTTATTGAAAAGCAAAGAAAGAAGATGACAGATACAAAAGGCAAATGTCATAGAACTGTACAGGGAAGTGGGAGCAAACGGAATGAAACCAAAGTTTCAAAGCAGAAAGAAATGCAGAAGAGAAAGAAGCAGATATGTAGAGGGAACAAAAAGATTGGTAGATATCCATCTAAGATTATGAAGACAGATTGTATACAGGACCATGAAAAGAGAGAAATGTCTTCGCGACCAAGTCAGTTGCTAAGCACGATCTTGCTCTGTCAGCAGACACAACACATAATAAAGACAACATTTGTGGAAACTGCGAATTTGAATATGGAGGAAGTGATGATCCTTTAATAGAAGATTCCTGGTCGCAGTCCAAAGAATGTTCCATGTGATGCCATGAATCTTGTGGCACCACTCTCTATACGCAATTTTGCTGTGCTAAGTGTGAGTAATAAATAATTTACCAGGAACATTCACGACTTTGGTTTTTTTTTTCTTCATTAACGATGAAAGTTAGGGACTATTTATGCTTGAACAGTGTTGTAGCTGCTTGCTTATCCACATTGTCGTGCTACCTTGAATGATGTAACAGTATGTAGTTTTAGCCTCTTTGCCATATATAAAATGTCCAATTGTATTCCTGTTGTTTTACAGACCTTTTACAGATATTGAATGCATGGTGGGGCAAAATGCCCCGGAGTAGGCGTGTTTCACTAGCATAGGCGCAAAATGCCCCTTTATAAATTTTTACCATTTTTCATTTTTCTCATAAATAGTTTCTTCATTAAAGTTAAACATCATTCCATTATGTTAGACGCAACGCATTCTCTAAATAAATTGTCCACAATCATATAAATCATGCCATAAATTTCCAAAAGTTGTTAGATGGGGCGTTTTTCCCCCCTCTACGCTAATTATTAAACTGGCGCAATTTAAATATTACAGAGGAGATGCCATAAAAACAATCAATATTGTAAAAGTTGAAATGTAAAACTTTTTATTTTAGTTTCCATTCCAGCATCCCAATATACTTGACACGTGAGGGAGGATCCCCAGCCCGCTCACAGGCTGGAACCGCCATTAAGCAGTGATGAACCAGGACCCATCCCCACAATGGTCCTTTCCAAGGGTGCTGGGTTATTATTATTTTATTCGCCATTTATAAAGATTTTATTTAAAATATTAACTTTCATAGTTGTATACTTCTCATATCGCTGCAATACTCTTGGCATGTGAGAGAGGGGTCCCAGTCCGCTCAGAGGTTCTAACCGCGTTTAAGCGGGCTATGAACTGAAGCCCATCTCCCACAGCTACTCCCAGAAAGTGATGTAGGGAGGTTGTTATTTGAGATATTGCCTGAATTTTTATCCTAATTATCCGTCCGTATCTCAGCATGGTTTTAACAATGCAATCCGGTATGTTCAGTATTGTGTTTTTATCGGAAATTCCGTCCAAATATAACAAGTTATTTCTTTCGTATCTCCCTTGTTTAATTATATAAAAAACTGGTTAGGTCAAGTAAACAGTGCTTTTAGCTACCCTAATTTTTTTTTTATCTAGTTTTGATTGTTTAGTTTAGGGTCATACTTGGTTCGTGATCATTAAGCAATAACGTTGACAAAAACCGCCCAAATAAGCATCCGTTACCTGTATTCATCGAGACTCGGTCCCCCAAAAAAACTTTTTTATTTGACATTTTACATAAAATTTGATTACATAGCTGCTTCTAAAATTATCAAAAACATATGTCGCCATATTTGATTTATAAAAATCGGTTGATTTTTAAGAAATATATGATTTATTGAATTGGACTGAATATGTATATATAGGCCTATATGTAGTTATTCTTGAATTGCTGGAACTTGCTCACGCGTACCTAGGCGATATTTAGCCGCATAGAAAAACTTGACAAGGCACGTCCGAGGGTGTCAACCCCGTTGAATTCGCCTGTCAGTTCGTCCGTGTGACGAAGAAAAGAAACTTGTTCAGGGCGATGTCTCTAAAGCGCGACAAAAGGATTAATTATAGTTTTCTCGTAGACGCTTTGGTCTAGCGCAACATTCCATATGTCAGGAGATCGGCGTTGAAGAGTCGCATCTAGCAGTGAACAACCCATGAAAATCGGCCTGTCCTAAAGACTTGACGGTGAAAAAAAAAACTACCATTGTTCGGAATAGGATTAGTTCATTGTCGGGATGGTGGGAAAAATGGCTTAATTGCCATTCTGTCCCAAATTATAAAAGATAGGCCTCAATGAGAGACAGCTGAGTGTGAAAATTGCATGCAAATCGTCCTGTCCGTTCGTACGTACGACCAAGAGAAGCAATAGTTGGAGAGCAACAGATGATTTAAATGCCATTTTCTCCCAACCTACAACACCTATATTATAGTACGACGTACCAACCGACACATTGCCCTGGATGAGACGCATATGGCAGTGAAAACCGTGCATTGGAAGGACAATGGTCTGGGAGCGCCGACAAGAGATTTTTTTCCGCCTGGCCAAACGACTGGAGCAAATCGCAATTGCAATATATTAGTAGTTCGGGCTTGCTGAGACGCGTTTGGAAAAATATAATTGCATTCGTCCTGTCTGTTCGTCCGCAATCTGAAGAAAATCGTCGTTTTGAGCCCCCTCCAATGTTTAAGACGAAATGTCGATTAAAAATATTTACTCCCCAACGGCTGTTCCATATGCCAAAAGATCGGCCTGAATAAGACGTGTCTGCCAGTGGAAACTGCGTTTTATTGGCTCCGTCGGTTTCGTCCGTGGGCTCCAAAAAATCATTTTCAGCCGTGTTGGGTCATACCAGCGTGCATTTAGCTTAAATCCACCTTTCTCCAAAACTATTGCACCCTTTCAACAATGCGAGATACTGATAGACATGTCTTGACAATGCACGTCCGACAGTGTCAATCCCTTTGCATTCGCCCTGTTCGTTCGTCCGTGGGACGAAGAAAATGAATTTGCTCAGGACAATGTCGCTAAGGCGCGACAAAAGGATTAATTCGAATTTTACTCGTAGACGCTTTGGTCTAGTGCAATATGCCACATGTCAGGAGATCGGTGTTGAAGAGTCTCATCTAGCAGTGAAAACCCCATGAAAATCGACATATCCGATCGTCCGTACTATGAAGAGAACCAGCATTGTTAATTGCAGGGTTAAGGTTGCTGATGACCTTGAAAAACCTGCGAACACCTTGGGCGACAGAGACGAGCTTGGTATCGGCCGACGGCTCTTGTGTAGGTGTTTAATTAGCAATTTATAATTACTTGTTTGCTAGTGTTTAAATTCATTTTTATTTTATTTCTTTACCATTTATTGTAATGAAAAGTCTATCCACTGGATTTCATTTTCAGATAGTGATAGGAGTTATATTTTTAGACTGAACTTATATTCTTGTCTGCTCTCTCCCATGGCTGTCGGCGTCATAGTCGAGGAGATGTATAACAACCACATTTTGTAAGAACAAAGTGTGGTTGGCTAACAGGATAGCCAATTGTCTCATGTCTACTGGTAATTTTTCTAAATATGATCCAAATACGTCCATTTATTTTCTTTTAAACATTTTTCTTCATCGGATTTTTCTAAATGTGCGCGTAATTTGTGTACAGAATGTGGTGTTTTAAAGTCTAAAGTCTTCTTCCATCTGTGTGGGTGGGTGGGGGGTCCTCTCCCATGGCTGTGAGGAGTAGTAATTCTAAAGCTGTAATATTATTCTAGATTCACAAAATCAAACTAAGAAATTTTGATACATCAGTACAATACTGCATTGATATGACGTCATCGTCAGCCATCTTGGAACTTCGTCGGGATTCGAACTTGGATTCATTTAGGATATCGACTGCCTCAGCTTTAAGGCAAAAATTCGACATACGCCAAAGTTAACGTATCGACTGCCGCAGCTTTAGGGCAAAATCCGACTTTTTTTTTCGAAAGAGAAGCTACTGGCAGGCTTTCTCACTTAACCATGTTAGCCGAGTCTGGACTCGAACTCACGAAGACAGAGGTGAGATGGCAGTGATTGTAACGGTCTGCTCTTTAGACCATTCGGTCACTCTGGGCCCCTTGTTGTAATGTTGATGTATGTTACTATGCACATTCTATCTTTTGCGGCTTCACTAGAAGTATTAGCATGAAATCTTCACGTATAAAAGTTTTGAGTGACAACCAAAGTGTTGAACTGGTTAAGTAAAAACATGAGATTTGTAAAACTTTATACATACTAAAAATAAATGTATGCTACAGTTAGATGACTCTGTGTATGTGTGTGTGCGTGCGTACGATTTTTTAAAAAGTCTTTGGTATGACTAACCTGGGGTTCAAACCCATTACCTCCTACATCCGAGGCGGACGCCCTAAGCACTTAGACCACCAGAGCGATGTTATAGCTAAGACGCTAATTGTTTCATCTGCGTATTTAGCAGATGGTTTTCTCATCATGTCATTTTGGTGAATGAGATAGCGGCCAAGTGCTAGTACCATGTCTTATGGGAAAATACGTTGCAGCAATTTTATAACATGTAGATCATATCGGGGGAGTAATATTATGCTTCAAAGTTAGTATGCTCAAACGAGATAGGCTTACTGAATACTTTATTATACAATGATAGGCCCATTGAATACATTATTATACAGTATTCTGACCATTGATGGGCTCCTTGATTATTTTATTTTAGTGTTATGACCACTGATAGGCCCATTGATTACTTTATTATAAGGTTACGACCACCGATAGGCCAATTGAATACATTATTATAAAGTATTCTGACCATTGGTAGGCTCCTTGATTACTTTATTATAGTGTTACGACCATTGATAGGCTCCTTGATTACTTTATTATAGTGTTACGACCATTGATAGGCTCCTTGATTGCTTTATTATAGTGTTAAGACCACTGATAGGCCCATTGATTACTTTTATCACTGTGTTACGACCACTTATAGGCCCATTGATTGCTTTATTATACATTGTTTTGACTTGTGATAGCCCCCTTCTTTACTTCTAGTGTTCTGATCACCGGATAGGCCCCTAGAATTACTTTATTATAGTGTTCCGACCACTGATAAGCCCACTAAATACTTTATTATACATTATTCTGATGAATGATAGCCTCCTTCTTTACTGTATTAGTGTTTCGACCATCGATAAGTCAACTGAATACTTTATTATATAGTGTTCTGACCCCTGATTGGCCTATTGATTACTTTATTATAGTGTTCTGACCATTGATATCTCTCTTCTCTGCTTTATTATAGTGTTCCGACCAATAATACTCCCCTTGATTAATTTATTATAGTGTTCCGACCATTGATAGACTCCTTAAATACTTTATTATACAATGTTCAAACCACTGATAGACCTAATGGTCACTTTATTATTGTATTCAAACCGTTGATTGGCCCATTGATTACTTTAGTGTCCAAGCCTTTGAGAAGACCAATGAGTACATTATAGTGTTCAAACCATTGATTGGCCCATTGAATACTTTACTGTTAGGCCCCTTCAATACTTTTTTATAGTGTTCAAACCACTGAATGGTCCATTGAAAACTTTCTTATTCTTGAATTGCTGGGACGTGTTTACTCGTACCTAGGCGATATTTAGCCGCATAGAAAGGACTTGACAAGGCACGTCCGAGGGTGTCAACCCCGTTGAATTCGCCTGTCAGTTCGTCCGTGTGACGAAGAAAAGAAACTTGTTCAGGGCAATGTCTCTAAAGCGCGACAAAAGGATTAATTCTAGTTTTTTCGTAGACGCTTTGGTCTAGCGCAACATTCCATATGTCAGGAGATCGGCGTTGAAGAGTCGCATCTGGCAGTGTTCAAACTACTGATAGGCCACCTAAATACTTTATTATAAAGTGTTCAAACCACTGATAGGCCACCTAAATACTTTATTATAAAGTGTTCAAACCACTGATAGGCCACCTAAATACTTTATTATAAAGTGTTCAAACCACTGATAGGCCACCTAAATACTTCATTACAAAGTGTTCAAACCAAAATTAGCAGTTAATAATCTCTATGATGAGAAATCCATGAAAACTATACACATTATACATGTTATCTAGACTTACACAAAGATTTTTGACCTCTGTCAATATATCATTAACAACAGTAGCAATATATGATGCATTATATTTACAACATCCTTGCCGATTATCCTCAACATGATCATACAAGATTAATAAACACAAAAATAACCCACAACAAAAGAGTGCAATCACATAGTTTTTATTTTCCGTTTCCAACATTATAATACACTGTTCATAATAATTATGTAATAAAAACATAATACACAATATGCAGTACAATAATGACATTAATATTCAATAAAAAAGAATAATGCTGTCTTCAAAAACATATTCAAAGTAATATTGCTTATACGTGTTCTCTAAGTAGTAAACATAACATAACAAAGCAAACTTGAGTCCATAAGGGGACTGAAGTTCTACTGACCATACCAAATTTCCAATAAACCAAGACAAGTTTCTTTTCTATAGTCATTTTGTTCTTTTAACTGTTGTGCAACCATCTCTGATATTCTTGTGAAGTTCCAAATACCAAATTTAGTAACAATTACAAGTCCGACTTTAAAACTTTGAGATAATACCAGTATATGCAGCACAATTCTTTGTCATGGTCTCTGAATTTGAACCGGATATCACAGACAGAAAAACACTAAATCAACTAAATACAAAGACTAGTTAATATTTACTTGTATATTTACAAGTTACTGTGCTTGTTAGCTTGGCAAAATACACAGTGCAAACAATGACCTCTGACAAAAATGCTGGTATATTAAGTGGCATGTTAACTGCATCATTTTGATTCAGAACAAATAAACTATTGCAAAAACTGATTTAGTGAAAACTCCATGTCAATTCCATCATTAATGCTGGACAAGTGTTAACATTTTACAGAGGATCACTATGTTAACATGCTCGTTGTCAGATGAACACCACTGTCATTCATAGCTAACTACATATAGCTGTAAATTTGTTTTTAAAATTTACACAAATTGGCATCATGATAAAATCATCCGTGTAGAAGTAGTCAGTAAAGATTTTCAGCATAAATAGCCTAATAAAAAAAATTAAGAATAAGTAGCCTAATAAAAAAATTAAGGAGAAATAGCCTAATAAAAAAAAATAAGGAGAATTAGCCTAATACAAAAAATTATGGAGAAATAGCCTAATAAAAAAAATTTAAGAAAAAAAGCCTAATAAAAAAAATTAAGAAGAATTAACCTAATAAAAAAAAATTAAGGAGAAATAGCCTAATAAAAAAAATTAAGGAGAATTAGCCTAATAAAAAAAATTAAGGAGAAATAGCCTAATAAAAAAATTAAGGAGAAATAGCCTAATAAAAAATTAAGGAGAAATAGCCTAATAAAAAAAATTAACGAGAATTAGCCTAATAAAAAAAAAATTAAGGAGAAATAGCCTAATAAAAAAATTAAGGAGAAATAGCCTAATAAAAAAAATTAAGGAGAATTAGCCTAATAAAAAAATTAAGGAGAAATAGCCTAATAAAAATTAAGGAGAAATAGCCTAATAAAAAAAAATTAAGAGAATTAGTCTAATAAAAAAAAATTAAGGAGAAATAGCCTAATAAAAAAATTATGGAGAAATAGCCTAATAAAAAAAAATTAAGGAGAATTAGTCTAATAAAAAAAAATTAAGGAGAAATAGCCTAATAAAAAAATTATGGAGAAATAGCCTAATAAAAAAAAATTAAGGAGAAATAGCCTAATAAAAAAAAATTAAGGAGAAATAGCCTAATAAAAAAAAATTAAGGAGAATTATCCTAATAAGATCTTCAGAAGAAGTAATGTAATAAAAAATTTCAGGAGAAGTAGCTTAATAAAAATTTTCAGGCTAGCCATAAGGTAGCCATTTGACATTATGCAGATCAGGGTCCATCTTGTTTGCAGTTGGTCCTGACTTATAAGCAATATGGTAGATTTGTATCTGTACATCACATATGCCAAAACTGCAGAACCAAAAGTCCAAGTAAATAAACAAAACTTGCAATAATGCCATCAAAATCTAATGATGACATTTACATATACAGTACATACAAACATGCCTAGCAAAGTGACTTTTGCTGACCTGAACTAACATTTAACTTAAAAGTTCAAATAGTTTAAAACAAGTGTGAAAAATTAAAAATCGGTATATAAACCAGAAAACGTAATCATCGACTTATGACTATGCCAATGTGTGTACATTTTTCATGCTTCATAAGTTGAAATACTTTTTGTGCCACTGCATGTAATGGATTCACAGGCAGATACAAAGATGTAAGGACGGATATGAGAAAAACAATGTGCTATCACAGTAGTGGCATAATAAACCATATATAAATATTTTGCCACTCTATAGTTTTGACTAACATGTCCATGGGGAAATAACAAGAATAATTTATGCTGATGTAAACTATTTCTAGTTTATTTGTAAGAGTTACAAAAGAAAGTACATAAATATGATTTAGATAATCCTAATGAAATCACTGAAAAATGAAAAATATTGATACACAAACTGTGAAATATTTAATTAATTCAACGAGCTGTTGAAAACCATCACTTGAGAGTACAGTTACTTTGTATACTTATGTGTACACTAAGTCAATTGCATGGCATTATCAGTTAATGACTGACCAGGAGTGACAATCCCAAAATGACTATTGACCTACACAATTCTGTTGTGAATTTTAATTCTGAAATTAACTTTGGTCTAATACAATTGTACTGAAAATAATCATGCAATGTGATGACTTGTGAGTTTATGTCAGCTAATCTGATGCAAATGGTCACAGTGTTCCTCAAATAATCATGCAATGTGATGACTTGTGAGTGTATGTCAGCTTATCTGAATGGTCACAGTGTTCCTCAAATAATCATGCAATGTGATGACTTGTGAGTGTATGTCAGCTAATCTGATGCAAAAGGTCAGTGTTCCTCAAATAATCATGCAATGTGATGACTTGTGAGTTTATGTCAGCTAATCTGATGCAAATGGTCACAGTGTTCCTCAAATAATCATGCAATGTGATGACTTGTGAGTGTATGTCAGCTTATCTGAATGGTCACAGTGTTCCTCAAATAATCATGCAATGTGATGACTTGTGAGTGTATGTCAGCTAATCTGATGCAAAAGGTCAGTGTTCCTCAAATAATCATGCAATGTGATGACTTGTGAGTTTATGTCAGCTAATCTGATGCAAATGGTCACAGTGTTCCTCAAATAATCATGCAATGTGATGACTTGTGAGTGTATGTCAGCTTATCTGAATGGTCACAGTGTTCCTCAAATAATCATGCAATGTGATGACTTGTGAGTGTATGTCAGCTAATCTGATGCAAAAGGTCAGTGTTCCTCAAATAATCATGCAATGTGATGACTTGTGAGTGAATGTAAGCTAATCTGATGCATGGACAAAAGGTCACAGTGTTCCTCAATTTTCTCAAGGAAGAGATCCACAAGAGGCAGCACAAAATCCTCCTGCAAAGAAATAAAAATGGCAAAATGAAACAAATAAATTCAGTGCCATAATTAACTAAGAAACAAAAATGTCATGGCTTAACAAATTTGTTGTTTGAGTGACATCATCTATTGATAAGTTGAATTAGGTTTTTCTAAAACAATTTAATGTTGGTACAACTATGTGATCAATACAAATATTACATTATTTTAGCATCCACTGCTCCTGCTACACATGGAGTCAGGTAATTCAATGTTTCTTACTAATAGCTGGCATCTGGAGGAATTTGCAAAAATAATTATGCTGCTGCCAAATTGAAAATATGTCGTATTTTTAAGTTTATAGATTTACTCGTTATTTTTAAGTATTTTACCAATTTGAAATATTTTGCTAACTCTTAAAAATCTTAGCAAAATATACAGCTTTTATTACACTTAATATACTTTTATTTCCCTTCACAGAATCAAAGTTGTTCATGTAATTCAAAAACTACAAACATAATCTCTGTATTATCAATTTTGGCATTAAATGCCATAAGACTATATAAGCAATTTAGCAGCCAGGATATAATCTGTATTATAATATTTAGTATCCATGATTAAATCTATTATAATATTTAGTATCCATGATTAAATCTGTATTATAATATTTAGTATCCATGATTAAATCTGTATTATAATATTTAGTATCCATGATTAAATCTGTATTATAATATTTAGTATCTATGATTAAATCTGTATTATAATATTTAGTATCCATGATTAAATCTGTATTATAATATTTAGTATCCATGATTAAATCTGTATTATAATATTTAGTATCTATGATTAAATCTGTATTATAATATTTAGTATCCATGATTTAATGTTTTACAATATTTAGTGGCCATAATTAAATCAGTATATAATATCTAAATGAATATTATGGAACCAATGGCAACCTTTTTCAATTTGCAAACAATGAAAACCATGGCTATTGTTTCAAGAAAAAGAAAACTGCAAACTAAATGTGCCATAACTAAATTAATGGTGTTTGTGTATGTACCCTGATAAACTCATCAGCCATAGGATATCCAATAAATCATAAACTGCCTATGATATGTATATCAAACTGTCTCTGATATGTATATCAAACTGTCTATGATATGTATATCAAACTGTTTATGATACATATATATCCAATGTACAGATTGCTTTTGTCAGGCAATAAATAATGCTGTTACAGACAAAACATAATTCAGAGATAACAAGGTCTTCTTTATGTGTTTTTTTGGTCAGAAAATCAACAAATATTTCAAATGCCAGTAGGCTTTACTACACACAGTTAGCTGGTTAAATTGGGGTAAAGAAGGGCAACTTAATTATTAAATTTTAAAACTTTGCTTCTAAGTTATTATAGTCTTTTTATTTAAATCTAGTATGCTTGTACATGTCTATGTAAGATATGAGACAATTCTAAGTACCAGTCCTACTTTTACTGCATGAGAGAGTGCTTACACATTTGTAGATGAGACCAGTACCAGTTCTAGTTTTACTGAACAACATGCAGTACATATGAATATTAAGATTTCGTTTAAAGGCATTGTGAACACCATGCAGTTTATACAAATACAAAGACCCTGTCTGATGGCATTGTGAACACCATGGAGTACATATGATTGTGAACACCATGCAGTATATACAAATACAAAGACCCTGTCTGATGGCATTGTGAACACCATGGAGTACATATGATTGTGAACACCATGCAGTATATACAAATACAAAGACCCTGTCTGATGGCATTGTGAACACCATGGAGTACATATGATTGTGAACACCATGCAGTATATACAAATACAAAGACCCTGTCTGATGGCATTGTGAACACCATGGAGTACATATGATTGTGAACACCATGCAGTATATACAAATACAAAGACCCTGTCTGATGGCATTGTGAACACCATGCAGTACATACAAATACAAAGACCCTGTCTGATGGCATTGTGAACACCATGGAGTACATATGATTGTGAACACCATGCAGTATATACAAATACAAAGACCCTGTCTGATGGCATTGTGAACACCATGGAGTACATATGATTGTGAACACCATGCAGTATATACAAATACAAAGACCCTGTCTGATGGCATTGTGAACACCATGCAGTACATACAAATACAAAGACCCTGTCTGATGGCATTGTGAACACCATGCAGTACATATGAATACCAAGACAATGTCTGAAGGCATTGTGAACACTATGCAGTACATATGAATACCAAGACCTTGTCTGAAGGCATTGTGAACACTATGCAGTACATATGAATACCAAGACCTCGTCTGAAGGCATTGTGAACACTATGCAGTACATATGAATACCAAGACCTTGTCTGAAGGCATTGTAAACACTATGCAGTACATATGAATACCAAGACCTCATCTGAAGGCATTGTGAACAACATGCAGTACATATGAATACAGAGACCTCGTCTGAAGGCATTGCGAACCACAATCAGTACTTATGAATACCAAGACCTTGTCTGAAGGCATTGTGAACACTATGCAGTACATATGAATACCAAGACCTTGTCTGAAGGCATTGTGAACACTATGCAGTACATATGAATACCAAGACCTTGTCTGAAGGCATTGTGAACACTATGCAGTACATATGAATACCAAGACCTCGTCTGAAGGCATTATGAACAACATGCAGTGCATATGAATACCAAGACCTCGTCTGAAGGCATTGTGAACAACAGGCAGTACAAATGAATACAAAGACATTGTCTGAAGGCATTGTAAACAACATGCAGTACATAGGAATACCAAGACCTTGTCTGAAGGCATTGTGAAAAACTTGCAGTACATAGGAATACCAAGACCTTGTCTGAAGGCATTGTGAAAAACTTGCAGTACATAGGAATACCAAGACCTTGTCTGAAGGCATTGTGAAAACCTTGCAGTACATAGGAATACCAAGACCTTGTCTGAAGGCATTGTGAACAACATGCAGTACATAGGAATACCAAGACCTTGTCTGAAGGCATTGTGAACAACATGCAGAACATATTAATACTAAGACCTTGTCGGAAGGCATTATGAACAACATGCAGTACATATGATTGTGAACACCATGCAGTACATATGATTGTGAACACCATGCAGTACATATGAATACCAAGACCTCGTCTGAAGGCATTGTGAACAACATGCAGTACATATGAATATCAAGACCATGTCTGAAGGCAATGTGAACAACAATCAGTACATATGAATACCAAGACCTTGTCTGAAGGCATTGTGAACAACAGGCAGTACATATAAATACCAAGACCTCATCTGAAAACATTGTGAACAACATACAGCACATATGAATACCAAGACCTTGTCTGATGGCATTGTGAACAACATGCAGTACATATAAATACCAAGACCCTGTCTGATGGCATTGTGAACAACATGCAATACATATGAATACAGAGACCTCATCAGAAGGCATTGTGAAAAACTTGCAGTACATATGAATACCAAGACTTCGTCTGAAGACATTGTGAACAACATGCAGTACATATAAATACCAAGACCTCGTCTGAAGGCATTGCGAACAACAATCAGTACATATAAATACCAAGACCTCGTCAGAAGGCATTGTGAAAAACTTGCAGTACATATGAATACCAAGACATTGTCTGAAGGAATTGTGAACACCATGCAGTACATATGAATACCAAGACATGGTCTGAAGGAATTGTGAACACCATGCAGTACATATGAATACCAAGACATGGTCTGAAGGAATTGTGAACACCATGCAGTACATATGAATACCAAGACATTGTCTGAAGGCATTGTGAACACCATGCAGTACATATGAATACAAAGACCATGTCTGAAGGCATTGTGAACAACATGCAGTACATATGAATACCAAGACCTCGTCTGAAGGCATTGTGAACAACATGCAGTACATATGAATACCAAGACCTCGTCTGAAGGCATTGTAAACACTATGCAGTACATATGAATACCAAGACCTCGTCTGAAGGCATTGTGAACAACATGCAGTACATATAAATACAGAGACCTCGTCTGAAGGCATTGCGAACAACAATCAGTACTTATGAATACAAAGACCATGTCTGAAGGCATTGTGAACAACATGCAGTGCATATAAATACAGAGACCTCGTCTGAAGGCATTGCGAACAACAATCAGTACTTATGAATACCAAGACCTTGTCTGAAGGCATTGTGAACAACATGCAGTACATATAAATACAGAGACCTCGTCTGAAGGCATTGCGAACAACAATCAGTACTTATGAATACCAAGACCTCGTCTGAAGGCATTGCGAACAACAATCAGTACTTATGAATACCAAGACCTTGTCTGAAGGCATTGCGAACAACAATCAGTACTTATGAATGCCAAGACCATGTCTGAAGGCATTGTGAACAACAATCAGTACTTATGAACACTAAATCCTCGTCTGAAGGCATTGTGAACACCATGCAGTACATATGAATACCAAGACCTCGTCTGAAGGCATTGTGAACAACAATCAGTACATATTAATACCAAGACCTTGTCTGAAGGCATTGTGAACAACAATCAGTACTTATGAACACCAAGACCTCGTCTGAAGGCATTGTGAACAACATGCAGTACATATGAATACCAAGACCTCGTCTGAAGGCATTGTGAACACCATGGAGTACATATGAATACCAAGACCTCGTCTGAAGGCATTGTGAACAACAATCAGTACATATTAATACCAAGACCTTGTCTGAAGGCATTGTGAACAACAATCAGTACTTATGAACACCAAGACCTCGTCTGAAGGCATTGTGAACAACATGCAGTACATATGAATACCAAGACCTCGTCTGAAGGCATTGTGAACAACAATCAGTACATATTAATACCAAGACCTTGTCTGAAGGCATTGTGAACAACAATCAGTACTTATGAACACCAAGACCTCGTCTGAAGGAATTGTGAACAACAATCAGTACTTATGAACACCAAGACCTCGTCTGAAGGCATTGTGAACAATTAGTACATATGAATACCAAGACCATATCTGAAGGCATTGTGAACAACATGCAGTACATATGAAAAATCTGTACCAGCTGTGTTAAATCAAAGCCTTTGAAATGGTGCTTTAATAAACAATCAGTCTTATTAACATTTGGGCTCTCACACCCTAATTAAAAAATCAGAAGCATTTGGTCAGTATATCATCCAGTCCTACATCACTTCCTTTCCAATGAACACACATAACAGCTTTAAGGAACTGAGCTACAACTTCACCAGTCTCATATGACCAGAACCAAATTAGAACAATAGTGTTTTTTTTCCCTGTGCATTTGCTGTTTGGTCAAGCAGCAAGGTAAAGGACGTATTACTGATATTTATTTTCTGTAAGATTTACTTCCTGAAGTATCTCCTAAGTCAATCAGAAATGTTACTTTTGCTCTTTGTAAAAACCTCAAAAACTCCACTAGAAACAATGTCTGGAAAAGTTTAGGGGTTCCAGCATGGGAACTGTAAGAATATCCTGAAGTAGTTTTCATGGCCTATAAAGCTTTTGGTATAGCAAATTGTTCCTGATGGGTTTCTGGCTGCATACCCAAAGCCTGTGAGTGATGTACTGGTCCAGGATCTCCACTAGATTTACTACTTCTTCTACCTGATGATATGGAAAATGTCCGAGATTTTCTGAATCTCACTTTTCCAATCTCCTTGTGTGTTTCTCCTTCAGAATAACTTATTTAAGTCCAGGTTTTCCATACTTAATTATTTTGAAGATGTGTCTTTCCTACAGAAATGATTTATGTAATGTGTATGCTATAAGTATACATATTGCAGTTGGTTATTTCTTCACATTCCTTCTTTGAGAAATATGATGATTCCAAATAGCTTCAGTTCACATTCCTTCCAAATTGTATGCATCGCATGACATGAAACTTGTAGTCAGATAGGATTTGAAGATGGGAATTTCAGTGGAACTGGAAAGCAAATCCTTCCTTTTGATAAACTACTGAGAGAAAATATACAGGTAGGCAAAACAGATTCATCACATAATGTGGTTGGTTAGTAGAACCATCATATGCCAGCACAAACTTAAAAACAAGTAGAAATAGTAGGGACATTTTGGTGGAAAAAAAATAGGGAGTCAAACAAACAAGTAGTAAAAACTAGGGCTGACATAAAGTCCATATATGAGATATTCATTGACCAAAGCATGTTTGCTCAAAGTACTAGTATGTACTGGTAAAAGTATATACTGGTCAAGACATTTTACTTCTGTACTGGTCAAAAACTTTGATCTCTCAGACATTTTACTTAATAAAGAGAAGAACTCACCTTGCTACTGATCAGTCGTTCACACTTTTTGGTCCATTTCTTGTCGTGTCGCTTTTCTGTTTCTATGCCAGGTTCCTGATGAACGAAAACAACAAATTTAAAAAATCCAATGAAGTTATCTGGTTTCAATATTGGGCAGAATTGTAATGTTTTGTACTGTGTTGTTTACTTTTTATGGTCATAAAATAACATCATAGCCTATTTGTGGCTACATCTGCCAATGGCCATCATCATATAACTACATCTTATTATTTTATGTTGGGACTGGATTTACCACTAAACTGCATCACCTAGATTGTTATTATGTTTGCCTGATTCTGCCACTAAATGAAATCATATAATAACATATATTATGCATGGCTGTATGTGCCACTAAATGGCATCATATCATAGCATAATACATTATGTGGGGCTGGATTTACCACTGAAATGCATCACCAATAAAGCATACATTATGCAGAGCTGGATCCACTACTGAACAGCATCACAAAACAACATCATATAATAAAGAAGTATCTGCATTTTTATTTGACATCACTCACTGGTTTGGATGCCTCTCCATCTGCACTCATGATGTCCTCCAGATCGGACTGGCTCAGATTCAGGATATTCTTGGCTAGATTCTGGGCACGTTGTAAGGAGTTATTCCCCTTAGAAACGTCTACTGTTTTCTCCTTACTTTTCTGCATCTCCCTAGCAACAGACCTTGCTTTATGCAACTTCCTTAATACCTCCTGTCCCAAGGCCTGAAGTAAAAAATAATGCATAATATTTTAATGGCTTCTTATTTTTTTAAGCAGGGGCATAAGGAAAACAAAGCAACAAGAAGTCCATGGAATAACAAGTCTCAACAGTAAAACTTGAAATATATTCCCAGACTCAAAGAAACTTTAATCAAAAATGTTTCCATAATGTATTAATATTCCTGGACAGACCCTTATCACTGAAGGTGCAGGAGAATAGACACTTTTGTCTCATAACAAAGCTAATGAATAAAAATTAAAAAATGAACAAGCCTTGATATAACTTGATTCTCAGAACCTTCAACCACAAATGTTTCCACAATGTATTAACATTCCTAACCAGATTTTATTATCAAAGTTGCTGTAAAAGTGATACTTACATCTCATAAGAATGTTAATAAAGGAAAAAAAAAAGAAAGAACCAACTTTGATGAACATTTGGTGCATGTGTATTTTCGCATGAGCCTCAGCAAGTTTTTGCTGAGCAGTGTCGATGGCGACTTCACTATGATGGGCAAGCCCCTTCAATTGCTGCTGTGCAGTCTTCTCAAGTTCTGTCAGGGAAGATTCCAGCTCCATCTTCTTGTTTTGACATTCCATCAGCTGATGACTCTATGAAGAAAGAATAAAACCAAAACTTTACCCTCCTGTATCAAAGTAAGACTCACTTTAAAATACATCATCTAATTTAGTGAAAATGTTTAATATCTGCTACCATATACCACTAAAAATAGGTCATTTTGTGTGTTTGATTTGGATTTTTAATGTAGCTTTAAAGATTTTTCGTCATTTTATTATGAAGTCTTCAGTGTGGCTTTTTATAGTGATGTCTAGCACTGGGGCATCATGCTGTAGACATGTAGCATCATGTTCTACCCAGTCACATTAATCTGACACCAGGCCAACCAGTCCTAATACTAACCTCTTAATGCTGAATGCTAAGTGAGGCAGCTGATAGTACTATTTTTATAAGTTACTGGTATGACAGCTGGAATTTGAACCTGTGACTGCCCACATCTGAGGTGAACGCTCTAATAACTTGGACAAATGGAGTGGTCCCTAATTTTTGTAAGATAAATTATGTCTTGTGAAAGAAAATCATTTTACAAAACATCAAAACAAGAAATTTTCACTTATATCATGTATTTATTTCAACTATACATCTTTTGTTAAGCATCTTTGGACCTATATATACCCAGTGTAATAGACCCATGTCATAATATACACCTTTGAAGAATTGCTTTTCATCATTATATGACTAAAAATCAAAACAAGGCTATCACTTCTGGGTATAGGTTGTTTACCAGGAAGCAGACTGAATAGTTGCTCAAGTTTTAAAAAAAAAATAGTTCTATTTTATATTAAGTGAATTGTTCCATCATTACTTTTCCCAAAACAAATGGGTTTATTTTTTGGGTACAGGCTTCTTCAATACATTCCTGCTCCAGAAAAAGGGCACTTATCTTCTAAAACTATTGTTATTAATATCATATACTTTTCCATCTGCACTTGTTCAGCCAGAAAATTAATTAATATTCTATCAACCTCAACACTATTTTTTTGTTTTTCTTGGTATGTGTGATAGTTTTAATTGAGCAATGGTGTCTGTTTTTATGAAATGCTGCAAAAAGGATGATGGCATGTGAAATGGAATCATAAAACTATTTTTTTATAACATACTTTTGAAATTAATAACTTAATTATAAATGATCATATGTAAGTAATTTCTGATACTCAGAGAATAAATATCTTAAAAAATTCAAAATGTTTGTCAATATCTCACTGCTTTATTTAGTTACTAATTCTGATCATGTGACTTATAATGGTATAATGACTTATCATGTGATGAGAGGAGAATGCTCTGTGGTAATTCAAGCCCTTCTTCCCTGTTTAGTGTTGGCCTCTGCTGTCTTATTTAAAATGCCTCTTTTACCTTCCTTTTCCATGTATAGTCTTTAGAGTCTACATGGGAATGAAGGAATGTCCAATATTGCTACAGTGTTTATATATGACTGATGACTTTATCCTAATGTGCTCCTTGATCCTTGCTTCTAACATTCTACCATTCTAACATAGTCATTCTGACAATCATCACATATGATATAAAAAAAAACCACACCACATTTATTAAAATTTTCTGTTTGTCCTTCATCCATAGAAGTTGTTGCCTTAAAGAGATTATATGGTTTCTGACATTCAATGATGCCATTTTGTCTGAATACTCTAGCAAGGACTTCTGACATATCACATATATATGAATTACTGATGTTAGCTCTACTTGGGCCACTCCAGGTTTTGTTTGGTGCTCTTTTCCACTTTTCTGGAAGTCTGAAATCCACTCTGGATATCAATTTACCCTAAGTGCAGCTTTGATATGCTGTGCTTTGTCCATTTGATCTGTCTGATCAGTGACTAGGGAGTTAGCTTGGTGCATTAAAGATCTCACTACTGACCTCTTGTATTCCAAATGATGACTGGATAAAAGTGAGGTACAGGTCAGTGTCAGTTGGTTTTCTGTACACCATGACTTTGGTTGTACACCTTGACTTTGGTTGCACAATCATTATTTACATGTTTACACATCTCCAAAAGTGGTAATTTGCCATTTTCTTCCTGTTTTGAAGTGAACTGAATATGTGGGTGAATGGAACTGAGATGATCAGAGAACTCCTGAATAAGAGACTCTTGAAGTTAGGTAAAGGTACTGTCCACATCTCTGAACCACATAGAAAGTGGGTTCTTGGCCAATTCCAAGTCCATTTTCTAACAATTTCAATTTTTTAAATTGGCAACTATTGGTGAGAGTGGGGTTCACATATCCACTCCCTATTTCTACAATTAAAACTGCCAGTGTATGCTGTTGATGATATGGTGTACAGGACCTCTGAAAGAAGTTAGATATCTGGCCGAATAATACAGCACACTGCCTGAACTAAATACTACTAGTCTGAGCAGAACATCCTTCTTGTGAATTTTAAGTGACCCATATAGCTTCAGAATGTTTTCAGCAGTGGGGTAGAGACAGTGATACAATCTGTCAGAAATAATTTGGTCTTCTTTATTGTTTTTATATGCTAATCAGTTTAATGTTTGTTGATGTTGTAGTGTCTTTCCATAATTTCTGATATGTGTCTTTGTCGTTAACCAACAGTTCCCTTTTCTTCACATAACCAACCCTGTTGAGTAACACAGTGATGCATCCTTTGTTGGCCGGTATGATGACAACTATGTTTTTATCTAAGTCCGCTATGACTATTCTTTCCTATACAGTTATATTACTTCTGGGAGGTTTAAACTTCTTCTGAATTCTTGCAACTTCACCCCTCAGACTCTCGTCTCAATTGATCACTACTCTGATTATACACCATTATAAGTCATGTGATCAACCTAAAATGGTGATGAAGGCAGTGAGATATGGCCAAAAAGTTTGCAATCCTGAGATACTTATGCTCTGAGTATGGGAATCATGAATTATCCAGAGCAAGGAAGTGACCGTTTTAGTTGTATAAATATAAATATTTTGTTTGCTATAATTGTAGTTAAGAAATTGTAATAATTTACTGATTCTGATCATATTGCCTCAAATGGAAATGAAGGTTTTGGTGAAAATAACATTATTGATATGAAAACATCTTGCTACATAAATATAACTGAGGAAAGGAATCATCATAAACTATGCCTTATTTCTTATTCTACCAACTCGTTAATGTTAATTAGTTTCAAATGTCAAGAAAATATTATTTTATTTGAATGTTAAAGGTAAAAAAAGGTCATCATGACTGTCAAAGATATTTTCATCAATAATGTTTTTTTCTAATTGTTTGGTACATGAAATGGAAACATGTCTGAAACTGAGATCAATTTATGAAATGAAATCATAAAACAAATACTGGTTTAAATTATTATTTGAACATAAATCTACTATGTCACTAAAAAATGTATCTAATATAAGCTTAATAATAAAACTAATTACATACATAATTCCCTGTCATATACCAAAATTCCACTTTGCATCAAAATGTTTGGACTCATTACACTAATGTAAATTGAATAATGGTTAGTGTTTTAGCTTATAATGAAACTATTATTAGTCAAAATATTCAAAAAATTAAAAAAAAATGTGAAACAACTTATTTCATTACCTGTACCAGACCTGATTTGTGTATGTGCAAGTGTGTGTATGTGTTCTTCACATTACTTGTTGCCCTCCTAAAAGTAATTCAATGCCAAATGTTTTTCAACTTATACAACAAAGTATTGCTGAATTAAAGGGTTATTTCAAAGATTTATTACACAAGGGAAATATAATTCCATCCATTTAAAAAATTAAAACTCCATTGCACATTCAAGACCTGCCCCAACAAGTGCTCTTACTGTATTTATTTCTTCATCAACTCTATTTTAAGTGCTCCAGAATCAATGGTTGAATACAAAATGCTTCTCACAAAACTCTGTGAAACTTTATACTTTATTGTCTTACAAATATTTTATGCTGCACGTTTTATTATTTACCTGGACATTTGAAATAAAAATCACTATATCTCAAGCATGCATGTAGCATATAAATGCTTTCAGCAAGTAGAAATCAATAGAGTAGTTCTCTCCCTGCAGCAATCACCTGTTTGGCAATTTCCAGACTTTGCAAGATAACACTAGATCTTTATTTAAAAGTATAGTAAAACTGGCCTTCTGTTCTGCTGCTGTGCACACTTGAATAAATGCATATATTTTACCTTTTTTTCAATGTCAGCTGTAAGCTTTAAGAATCTTTCCTCATAATCACGCTTTTCTCTTGTAACGGCTCCAAGTCTTTTCTTGTAGGACTCAATCTGAAAGACATACAGGTTAATTTTTTTTTCCTTCTTGGTGGCAAAATATATCATCTGGTGATTTTATTTTATTGGCGACATTGGTGGGTGTATAAACTTGTATATACAACCACTGGTTTGGAGTGGAAAAATTCTGAGGCCCCATGAAAGGAAGCTGTTAAGTTATAAAAAAAATGCACTAAAATTTATCTGTTGTTACATAAACAAACTCTTTGTCCATAGTGACAAAACATCTTAACAGTGCATTGTTATATCATAAAATTATATCATAATCCGCTTATGTTGACATCTAGCATGAGTACTGTATGTTTGGAGAAATCCACCTTTTTTTCAAAATTTAAATTTCTGGTAAAGTGATCAACTGGGCAAAGCATTATCTCACAATCTATCTTTTTCGGATATTTGGCCGCTGGCTAGTAATTAATATATTTACACAAGAATGACATTTGTATGTGGATGGTAAGTAAAATTCCTCTTCTTTTCATTCAGAATTAAATTAGCAAATGGGAAAAAAATACAAACACAAGCAAGCAATAAAATTTTTTGATGTTGCCACCACAATAAAAAACAGACATTGGTTTGGTTCTCCAAAGCTGTCCTTTAGCTGTGACTTCACTAACGCATGCACCTTTCATCAAAGTACCTTTTTTCAGGTACATGCATCATTTTCTTCTGCTAACTGACCTGGTTGCTTATAGCATGGTTCGTCTATAACACGGTCAGATTCTATGGCTCCCAACTATTCTGTTATAGTGGGGTCACACTGTATTGTCAAAAACGGTTGTCATTTTTAAAACAATTGTATGGCCATCCATTTTAGGAAGAATCTGTACAAAGATTTCAAAATTTAGAAGTCATATTGGCATCATTTTCATTTAGGAAAAGCTACTCATTATAAGAAGCATAAGAAGTTTAAATCCCATGTCAATGTGACCATCTGCTCTGGAGGAGTAACAATAGTAAACTTTCAAGATGACCAACACAGCAGACATATTTGATGCCCAAGGGACACCATTTTCATTTAGGATCAACTCTGTCAAAAAAGGACTTTTAGCAAAACACCCATGTCAATACAATTTGACCATTTGGTCAGGTAGCGAAGCATAATAAGACATTCAAGATGGCTACAACAGCAGAAATACTGGATATCCACATGGTAGAATTTTCTTCTTAGATCAACTATACTATACATCGTAAGAAGTCTTTAGTGAAAATGCCATGCTAAAAAGACCATCCATTCAAGAACAGATGTGATAACAAGGCTTGCAAGATGACCATCATGGTCATTTATTGGATGTTAAAATGGACCTATTTTTATTTGGGACCATCATAAGAGGTCTTTCACTGAAAATCTCCATATGATTATCCATTCTGAAAGAGTTGCATACACAAGATGATGACAGACATACGGTATGTCCAAGGAGTATCAATTTCATTAGAACTAAACAGACCTTCTGATGATGCGTGTTTAGTCTTATAACAATAAAGATTCTGATTTTCCAGCCCATGATAAAATTGTACATAGGCAACTTCAGCTTGAATACTGCTTTGTCCAAATCACAGAAATGTATGAAATGTCTTTTAATGTTTCTATTTTGTAGCGCAACTATGTACTTTATTACATAGTGAGATATTGAAAAATTTCAGTAGGAGAAAAAATATATTGCATAATTGAAACTTGTGTAACTGGTTGGGTGACAGTTGGACAGATGGCTGACAACTGGCTATTGCTCGATTTTTTTTCTTCTGGTGTATGATAATTTCGCTGTGATAGTACACTGGCAGAAAAATTTAGACTAATGACCAGTATAGCACAAATGTCTCAATCATATGAAACCAGAAAAAAAACCCAGGTACAATAATTAAATTAATATTTATCAGTGTTCATTGAAAAAAAGTGGGTTTACCTCATGCTTGTCTTAGTTATAATGCATTATCCCTCAATCAAAAACCCAACCTTCCTAATCCTGCCACAGATGGGTCAAAGTTCTAAAACTCAATCTTCATATAACTTCAAGCATCCTTCCATTCTGATTTATTTCCATAATTCACAGTCCCTCTTAAAACCAGTTTAGAATATGACTAGGGACACTGCACATAAATTATGGGACTCCGAGTGGCCGAGTGGTCTAAAGCGCTCTCCGTTACGGATCACTGCCATCTCACCTGTCTGTGTGGGTTCGAGTCTAAGATTCATCGAATGTGGATATGTGAGAAAGCTTCCTCCACCATTAATACTGGCTGTCATGTATAGCCTATCGTGTGCTGAAAATGGCGTTAAGCCCCAGAACAACACATAAATGAAGAAGAAATAATAATTAGTTTACCTGTAAAGCCCACTTCACTGTTAGATGAATATCTATGAAACTATGTAATGAAGACATCAGTATTTTTTTAGCTATGAAAGGGACACCTGAAGGTGAACTGTTGGATTGTTAGTTTTTTCAATGATGTTGGAAGCTGATTATTTGTATAAGCATCATCATTATTGTTCATTCACCAAGTAAACACTTGTAGTATTAATTCAAAACAAAAGATATTTTTTGTTTTACCTTTACTTTCATTTTTTCAATAGTAGTATTAATTCGAAACAAAAGAAATGTGTGTTTTACCTGCACTTTCAGTTTTTCAATAGTGGTATTAATTAAAAACAAAAGAAATTTGTGTTTTACCTGCACTTTCATCTTTTCAATATTGTCCTGCAGCAGCTTAACTTTGGTCTCGCGTTCCTCCTAAAATAATCAGTGGAATACCATAAATACTTGCATACATGTTGGATCCAACTGCAAACTGCACAGACCCAGACCTGTAATAACAATGCACAAAAACAGATCTAGGTCTGTGCAGTGTGTTAGGACTAATCAGTAGAATATTGACCCTAATCTGCCAGTACATTGTTATGCAAATCATAGTCCATCTTGGATGCATTTGGACCTAACTTCAAAAATTCAAATGTGATTATGTAGCCACTCACAACAAAAGGTTATGTGATAGCAGATTACATCATTCATTGAACCATGTAGGACTATATAGCCACTCACAACAAATGTGCTACAAGTTTTGCAACTAACCTGTATCTGCAGCTGATTATAAAGTTCTTGTGAACTAGCAAATTACATTTATTATATGCTCATATTTTTCTCTGTTAACTTTACAATGTAAGAATTGTGCAATATTTTACAATACTGCACTCACACACAACTTCATATTGCACTCATGTGTGCCCAATAGTTTATTAGGAACTACTTTGCAAACAAATCATGTACACTCTCATTGCATACACTTTATGTTTAGGTTGATTAAATTCATTATTGAATGATTATTCATTGATTGAATGAAATAAAGCAGATGTTTCATGACTGCCATGTACCAGCTGCTTTGGCACATTCTTCGTTAACCTTTTTGATACAATGTTTCAGATTTAATCTAGCTATAGATGCCAGACAGGGTCCGTACAAATAATATGCGAGTGACAAGCTGGTAATAAGAATGGCAAAAAATATACTTAAACATCCTCAATTTCTTCAAAATGTGCTTTCTTAGTTCTGCAAACCTGAATTGCATGAGCAGTGTCATGGGTTCTCAACCTTGATTACACATTTCAAAACTACTGTAATTTTGACAATATTCCAAATGCAATTACATCCTCCTTACTGCACTCAAAATGAAATAAACATTATCTTACATAGAATCTTTTTGATAATTGCAGTTGAATGACTTCATATTTTTCCCATATTATGATTTCAAACATTCAATGGCAGAAACTTTATACAATGTGTGGGTTCCAGGAGATGATGGTTAAAATAACAAATACAAACTTTTAATGTAAATAATAAATGTAATCCATATACAGCCAAGTGTAAGACATAATTTAGGTAGTTTAAAATAGTGTGATAATTACACTAGAAATGTAATGGCTGGCTGGTTTAAAGCCTAATCAGAAATGAGAGGGAAATGTAATCACTCACAACAAAGTGATGTAATGGCACCTTTTAAGAAATGCCAAAGCAATGTAATCACTAACAACAAAGTGTTGTTATGGCAGCTTAATCAGAAATGCCAGGGCAATGATATCAATCACCACAAAGTGATGTAATGGCTGCTTACTAATAATATAGAAATAATGGACTCAGCAAAGGAAGGCATGTATATTTATGCAAGAACTATAGCTTTTAAGAAAAATAATTACAGATAATTACATACTAAAGAGTTGGCATTTAAGAAAAATAATTACAGATAATTACATACCAAAGAGTTGGCATTTAAGAAAAATAATTACAGCTAATTACATACTAAAGAGTTGGCATTTAAGAAAAATAATTACAGATAATTACATACTAAAGAGTTGGCATTTAAGAAAAATAATTGCAGATAAATACATACTAAAGAGTTGGCATTTAAGAAAAATAATTACAGATAATTACATACTAAAGAGTTGGCATTTAAGAAAAATAATTGCAGATAATTACATACTAAAGAGTTGGCATTTAAGAAAAATAATTGCAGATAAATACATACTAAAGAGTTGGCATCAGACTTGGCATTATCCTGAGCCAGGCGTAATCTGGTTCTCTGGTCTTCCAGTAAAGTTCGCTTCTGGTTGTTGTCACGTTCCAGTCTGCTCACTCTGTAACAGTGAATGTGTAGCATATTTATGTACTATGTAATATCTGACATGCAAAATGTTTATTTCCATTTCTACGAATTCATCCTCCTTTTGGGAGATGAGTCAGTCATCATCCCCATGCTCTGTGATGAATGAAACATCACCATTGACCATTTTTTTCCTAAAAAAGAAAGTGTTTACACAACCCTGTGTACATCTCTGTATTTTCAATCTTGACCCTGCTTTGTATTTTCAATCTTGACCCTTGACCTCTGGCCAAAGTAATGTTAAAAATTTTCTATCGTGATAAAAGTACATGTATTGATAAAAATCTGATTCCAGTAAGGAAACAAAAAAAACAGCTCTGTTAAGAAATTCCAAATATATTGTATTCAAGAGTTTGCTAATTTAAAGCAACCTTGTGTGCTGAAGCACAGATTCTAAATTACCACATACTACCTTAAGAATCTGTCTCTCCTATGAACTGTTCGACTTTTTTTTTTTAATCTAGTGGAACAAGTGCAATAACTGATACTACTAAAATTAAGTGGAAATAAGTATAAAAATTCATATCAAAATCTAGTGGAACCAAGTACAATAATTAATACCAAAATGTCAACTTCATTATCAGTTATGAATAAATTCTTTTGATGGTAATATTCACATATTAATGGAACATCAGTACAACAGTAGCTATTTTGGTGCTGAATAAAATTTACAGTCTAAAAATGTAACTTAAAAAGATAATTTATAACTTAAGGAAATATACCTTTCAAAAAAAAAACTAAATATGCAGTATTATAAGACAAAAGATATAAAGTAAAAATTGTACATTTCTGTAAAAAGTGTACAACAAATGATAAAAACTAAAAACCCTTACAATATAGTTAAACACACACACACACACACACACACACACACACACACATTATTTCTGTAATTCTGTTTGATATGAAAAATGCAACTCTCCAATGATGGGCACCTCTGTGTCATATGCCATCTCAATATGTCAGACCCTAACCCTTCATGTCTATTTTTAAGAGAAACCTCTGCTTGACAAATAGAACCCAACTAATGCATGACATCCAAGCACACTTAACAACTTTGCTACCTCATGTAGCAGTATAACTTGTCAAGAGCTTGCATTTATTGCTTGATAAACATGTTCCAGCAACCAAGTGCAGAGTATAAATTCAAAAGTGTTCTCCATTATAGTCATAGTGTTACGGATGACTAGGAGTGGTCTTTGTTGACTTGATGGACGAACAACAAGAGACCAGCTTTGCACAGTTAAAGGAATACATCATCAAGCTGAGATGATATGGCTTTCCAACAGCCTAACTATTCATAAGCAGATCTATCAAGCTTCTAAGAAGAATGTTACAAATACAAATCATGCAGCAAATTCAACCAACTGTAGCACTAAGATCACTGAAAGTTTCCGAGAAGTCTTTAAGATTATGAACAAGCTAATGTCAAGGAATAAATAATTTCTGGTGATAAGCTGGACAACACAATTTCAAAAAACTTGTCATCACCACACAGTTGTGGTAATGAATATACTTGGCAGCCTTTAACAGTATTTGAACCTGTCTCTATGGATTTGGTACGTACAATTGTGATGACGAACACCTCAAAGTCATGTGAATTTGATCCTATTCCAATATGACTGCTGCTTGAGTGCTTAGATTCAAAACTCCCTCAACACAATGATGTTATCAATAATTCAATCATTTTTCAAAATTACCACTGGTAAGCTTCTGTTGAAGAAACCAACACTTGATATGAATGGAGCCAAGAGGTTTAATGCTGTTTCCATTATGGGTCACTACCATCTCAATCTCACTGTCTGCATGACTTTGAGTCTTGGTTTCAGTGAATGTGGATATGTGAGAAAGCTTTGCCAGTAGCTTCTCATGGGTCGGTGGTTCTTTCCAGGGATTTCCCAGTTTCTTTCTCCACCATTAATACTGACCGCCAGTTTATAATGATATATAGCACTGAGGCATCATGCCACGGAGCTGAAGCATCATGTCCCACCAAATCACATTATCCAGATACTAGGTGGACCAGTTCTAACACTAACCTCTTAATGCTGAGTGACAAGCAAGGCAGCTGCTAGTATAATTCTAAGTCTTTGGTATGATTCAGCCAGGATTTGAACCCAGGACCTCCTGATTCTGAGGTGAACCACTAAGGCCAATGAAGATGTCCATTTGCCTTGAATTTGTTAGTAGATTTATTCAAAAAGTATCATGATCAGGTAATGTATCGGAAGTGCAAAGACAATGTTACCCCCTCCAAGGAATTGAAGAGGGACAGGAACACTGCTGAAGACTTATTTTTGGGAGGGAAGCAATCAACTGGTTTACAATAAAACTCTTAGTACAGTTGATAATCTTTATGAATTAGGTAAAAACAAAAGAAAATTATATAACTTGGTTAATTCTGTTCTCTTACTTTTCTTGTAGAGTTTTGACTTGTTCCTGAGAAACTTCATTGTCTTGTTTCAGCTGCCGTACTAAACTTGTCTGTCTAGAAAACTCATTGGCAGAAACCTGGGGGAAAAAAAAGATCTTTAAAAAATCTTTTTACTATTACTAAATTACTTACTAACAAATGAAGAAAAAATATTAATAATAAATTCTAAATGGAATTTAGTCGGGTTATAACCTGATCAGTCCCATAATGGAATTTATTCAGAAAAGGATATGTCATGTGAAGCCATAGTCCTTTATGGAATATAATGAGTAAAGATATCAGGTGATGCCCTAGCTATCAAATAATGGAATCTAATCAGAAAAGATGTCAGATACATCATTATGTAAAGGGAAATTATAAGGCAGAATTCTAAGTCTTTAAAATACAAAAGCAATCTGATAGTACTTCTAAATATGGTAGAGCATCATGAAATTTATAAATGATTTTATGATGAACTTTCAAAAAGTCATCTAGGGGACATAATAAATAATTCACTTTGGTAGCACATAAAACCCTAACTGTTCAAGCTTTCTATCCATGTTTTGAGTACCCTTGAATAAAGTACATTACCTCCATTCAACATGTTAGATCATTCTGTTGTCTGTGACAAAATTTGCTGAAGGCTGTTAATGGTACTTGTTGAAAAATTTCAAATAGTAAAAGTAGATGTATGTGTGATAGTCTTTCAAAAATAGTAGTAGTGGTTGTAGATGACTGTTATAGGTGATTAACTGCACATCAACTCATGAAAGGTTATTTGAAGTCAAGGACACCAGAGTAATCAGTCTTTCCCAGTGACACACTAATACTGCAAAGGACACTGGAGTAATCTGTCTTACCCAGTGACACATGAACATTGCCAAGGACAATGGAATAACTTGTCTTGTCCAGTGACACATTAATATTGCTAAGGAAAATGGAGTAATTTGTCTTGCCCAATGACACATTAATGTTGCCAAGGACAATGGAATAATTTATTTTGCCCACTGTCACACTAATATCTATGCCAAGGACACTGGAGTAATCTGTCTTTCCTAGTGACATACTAATATTGCCAAGGACATTGGAATAAATGTCTTGCCCACTGACATACTATGGCAGATGACTTGGCATGGTCTGGGCAGGATTAAAGCTACAACAGTTTACAAGCACCAGTAGTAGAATTGATTGCCTGAAGTTCGGGCTGTAACAAATTGTAATAAACTGTTGTCAATGATTATAATCTAACCTTTAATCTGGTCTCCATTATTTTCCAGTCTTGCTCGGTGTGTTGGTCGGAGCCATGGGTCACAGACACCTCATTTTTCATTGCCAATTTACTCTCCAGGTCCAACCTTTCCTTTTGAATCTTCTCTATCTCCATGTTCAGCTTCTGTTATAACAATATGTCAATGACAATATTGATAATAAAAAAAATTACAGGATCAAGTGAGCCTGATATCACTCTTCTGGCATATATATGTTTAAAAGGCAAATTTGGTAATAAGGCAGGTGCTTTGCATTGAAAGACAGGGATGTCAGGAACATTTTCAATTACATGGTAGACATGGTGGCACCTTACATGTTTTCTAGATGTGATTTTACTCGTGAAAGAATACCTGGACTAGATTATACATCTTTTATAGGATTGTGAAATGAACTCGTACTCAGAGCCTACCTATCATGTTTGATCTTGTAGTAAGGTAAAGTTGTATATGATATTATTTTATGTATATAATATTATTTTTATATATTAGTACCAGTATCCTTACTTGATGGGATATAAGTAATATTATGATTTTCATATGGTTGCTATGGAAACCATACTTTTGCTCAATCAGCAACTCATTACTGCTCTGACAGCATGTACCAAACAGGAATTCACTGATGGCCAAAAATAAATCCTATGAATTCAAGGTTAAACCATTTATTTCTTTTAACTGTTTAGTGTTGAAATCATCACTGATATCCTCCAGCAAAAATAAGACTTTTAAAGAAGCTGCTGTTCTGGACACACTGGATGTCAGATTGGAAGCATATTCATTTAGAACCAAGTAGACATCATTAGAGATCTTTTGGTGAAAACATTATTTTTGAATAGTGCCATGAAATGAACATCAAATGCAACACTTAACCCAAGTCAGTGAAGTAAACAATATCGTCAATAATGACATTCTGCTCTTCAAGATGCATCCCTTATCAAACTGTAAAATATGTGTCTAATGGTGGCCCTTTTAGTCCCATCTATATTTAAAGTTGGCCCTTTTAGCCCCATCTATGTCAAAAGGTGGCTCTTTTAGCCCCATCTATGTCTAAAGGTGGCCCTTTTAGCCCCATCTACAGGGGGTAGGTACTAAGAAACCCATTACAACCTATTGGATCTAGGGAAAAAAAATGGACAAGATGAAATTGGGATGCAAATATATTTTTATTTATACACTGCTGAAAACTCCAAAGAGGTGAGCTAAAAACAGGCTCCTATTTGCATAACATGAAAACATTATGATCAACATTGGCAAATAAAAGTGAGATAGATCACTCATTTAATCCTCTAAAATAGCAATCAGTGCTTGGACTTTTGGAGTCATCTTTAAATTCTAAAGTTTTAATCAGAAATAATATATATTAGAGACTTTCTTTAACAAAATTATTTTATCCATAAACAAGATGACATAATGTAGGTAATGAAAATATGGGCAAATGCCTATTGGTGGTAACACTAAGAAAAAAATACCAAAGTCTTGTCGCAGGAAACTAGAGTTTCAATTTTAGGGTTTTATAAATGTTTCAATGTAATCATTATAATGTGATATATCAAGTTCTATTCAACTTGAAACTGTCCTGGCGATAGCCACAAGCTCTTTTATAAAAACCTATATAAGTATTTACTCTGCACAGTAACTATATATATATATATATATATATATATATATATATATATATATATATATATATATATATATATATATATATATATATATATTTATAATTAACAGGCCACTTGAGCAAAGGTATGCTACTCTATCTGGTAAATATGTATGTCATGTGTCACTTTATCCACCTAAATATATCCCATTTATCTATTTAGCATTTTTAAAACACAAAAGTAACAAAATTTAAAGGAGACCATAAATCAATATAAATATAGAATAATAATAAAAGTACTATAGAAGAAAACCTTATTCTGAAGTATCATCTGCGACTGTAATGCCAATATATAAATATTGGCATATCTTCATGGTACTTAATTTCTGTGACCTCGTATGCAAAATTTTTGCACCTATTCGGTTACTTTCATGATGTGACATTACAGTAGCAACTCCAGTTTCCTGACTGGCAGTTGCCAGTAGAAAAGATATTTTAAATCCTGAGAAAAGTGTTAAACATGTTTGTTAGGAATGTAGGCAGAAAGCCAAGAAAGTGACCACAAAATGCAACAATCAATTCACATCTTTCATCTACACCAGCAGTACTAAAAAACTTATATAGACCAACACCTGGTGTCCCTCTAATGTTAGTTCAGACCCATCCTGTATTCAAAGTGAGGTGCCCATCTGGCTTGTGAAAAAAAATTTGTTTGCCTAATTGAGTAAATGAATTTTAAGGATGTTGATATACATGCCATAACACAGCACAATCTAAATCTAATCACCACTGTCCTAGGTGAAATTGAGATCTGATTTTAATGAAATGGAAGCTTGAGTAAATGAATTTTGAGGATGTTGATATACATGCCATAACACAGCACAATCTAAATCTAATCACCACTGTCCTAGGTGAAATTGATATCTGATTTTAATGAAATGGAAGCTTTGCTAACAATATGATTCTAAACCCCTGACACAGTCATGTTTTGAGAAAACACAATTGTCAGTAATCTTAACATTTTATAAAAAAAATTAAAAAAAACTAAAACCAAAAAAGAACCTTACAGTCTATGCTGGTTATATGTAGTATATATAAATGGTAATCTGTAGTGATTAGAACTAATATAAAACTATCCCTTGGGCAGTTTAAATAGCAGCAATTAAAAGAAAAGAGGTGTGGTATAAAATCAAAGTTTCACATTAACTAGCTGTTAATAAAAGTTGGGGGGAGGCAACTGTTGCCCCCACACTCCGTCCCAATGTGCGAGCGCTCAAGGGACTCACCATTTCCCACTGTGATATGCCTTAGAATCCCCCAGGACAAGCCTATTTTTATATTCTGGTTAGCTTTGGCTTAACTGCAAAATACCTATTTTTTTTAAATTAAGTATACAAACAATAAAGCCAGTGTGACTAATTAACAGTTAATCTTTATCCTTGTAATTAACTTGTGAAAATGACTGCGGTTCGGACCATGTTCAACAGCATGTGTATGTAAGCACCAGCAATTTACTGGCAAATAAATGATTCCCTATTTTGTTGTAACTTACGATGTTGATAGGACTTCATTTTGACAGCTTAAATTTGCAGTCATAATTTACCGTACATGTGGTTAATGTTTTTCCCCAGGTATGTCCCACCTTTTTTCCTTAGGTTTAAGTCTTAAGGCCTGTAACACTGTTTACTGAATGAAAATATTCATTGTGTGTTAATTCTTTTCAAAAAGTTTAATATTTCAGAATTAATTCTCATCCGGAATGTTACATTTTTTAACATCATTTAACTTTTTGCAAACTCTAAATTCAATAATATATATATATATATATATATATATATATATATATATATATATATATATATATATATATATATATATATATATATATATTGATTTGGTTATTTTCATATGCACAGTAAAAGAATCATATTGGCAAAATATGTGAATTAAATTTTCCCGTTTGTCTGCCTTATGAAATATTTTTAAACATTTACATTTATACAAATTGCATAATAGCAATACCTGAAAGCTCTGCTTGGAGACTCTCAGTCTCTGATTGGCCAGGTTGAGGTCTGACTGCAGCTGGGCGTTAGCTGCCTTGTGTTCTTCCAGCGACTTTAGGGCTGCCGATCTAGAATCCCGCAGAGTTATCACCTGCACAAAAAAACCCAAAATTAATACATTCATTTATGGTCAATTGATAATTTTTCATGTGGGATCAATACTAGATATCATAGCTGCCACAAACCATGAATGTAAATAGTTTTGTTGATATAGATTTAGATTGCACTTTCAAGAAATACTGGTAATATTATGAAGGAGGATGAGAGCAATGTGTCTTTTCTGAGGGCATACAGCAGGAATCTGACGACCCTACAATCAGTGATTCATCCAAAATGTTTGAGTCTATCCCACACCTGTATGTCCGGAAAGGGCAGCATCATCATGGCGTCATTTCCTGTGAGATGGTATTTTGAGAACCATTGTCAGTAATCTTTTTATAAAAATATTTAAAAAAACTAAAACAAAAAAACCTTATCATTATGTGTATTTCAGATATAATGTAATCTGTAGTGTTAAATTAAAAACTTCCTTAGTTTAATGCAAATTGAAGAGGTGGTAAATCAAGTTTACTTACTAGTGTTTAATAAAATTGGGGGAGGAATTTGAACCCTCCATGTGCGACTCAAGACTCCTCATTTACTGTGAAAATGCCTTAAAAAATCCCCAGACAACCATATTTTTTTTACCTGTTAGCTTTCTTCTGAAATATATTTTTTTATTAGTATACAACATAGCCATTGTTTAATTAACAGTTATCTTATCTTTAATTAATGGATGACTGGTTCAACATGTTCAACATTGTTTACACCAGCCATTTTAGAAATATAAGTTCCCTATTTTTGTAACTTAGATGTGATAGGATTCATTTTAATCTTTGCATTATACTAATGTTATGTTCCCCATATGGGAGAGAAACTAGGTCAATGGCAATTTTGGATTCTCATTTGTGGCTCTTGTAGTTCTTATTGAGTGCAAGGACTTGAGGAACATCTTTCCTGTTTGCATGCCCTATAGGGTCCTTCCTGTTTCTCCTTTCTCTCCTTGGAAATGAAAGGCTGGCTTCAGGCTGATGCACTAGATTTGACTCTTAGGTAGCTTATTTCCTGAACTCTTCTGTCTAGTCATAAAAGAGAAGGCTAGAAAACAATGACTGTGACCTGATAATGGCTATGTGATGAGTAAAACAATCTGAATCAATTTCAACATGAAGCCTATCAAAACGACACTCTGAACCAGTTGCTGAGTGTCAAGGTAGAACTTTGGCTAAATACACACACAGTTTCAACATTCAAACCCACAACATTGCTGCTGATGGCTGATCATCAGTGTCAACAAATGGTGTGTATGTAGTAGAAAACCAGGCCGAAAATTGGTGGCAGTCATCAATATAAATATCCTGTTGATATTTGGGTCCTGAAGCCGCCTCTTCAAGCAATATAGAATATCAGCAACTCAGACTGGGGTTGTTTGAATGAAGGCTGTCTTCCTTAACTAATAGACTGGGGTTGTTCACCACATATAACACTTACTGCTGGAACTGTTACTGAGCATCTGTGAATTGGAAATCACCATGGTCAGTACGATGTAAGTGGATTATATGTACTCTTAATGTACATGATTGGATAATATGTACTCCAATTGTATAATGACTAGATAATATGTAATCCTAATGTATCATGATTGGATATGAACTCCTAATGTATCATGATTGAATTATATGTACTCTGAATGTATTATGATTGGATAATATGTACTACAATTGTATAATGACTAGATAATATGTAATCCTAATGTATCATGATTGGTTTATATGGACCCCGAATGTATGATGATTGGATATGAACTCCTAGTGTATCATGATTGAATTATATGTAATCTGAATGTATCATAATTGGATCATATTTGCTTCTAATGTATCATGATTGGATATGTGCTCCTAATTTATCATAACTGGATAATATGTACTCCTATTATGAGTAGATAATATGTACTCCTAATGTATCATGACTGGATAATATGTACTCCTAATGTATCATGACTGGATAATATGTACTCCTAATGTATCATGACTGGATAATATGTACTCCTAATGTATCATGAGTGAATGTATACTCCTAGTGTAAATAATATTACAGGTAAATAATATCATTACATGTAAATAATATCAACATAGGTAAAATGGAAACAAATTTCCACCTGACCTGCTGCTGTAGATATCCAATCCTCTGTTTAAGGGCTTTTAGCTGTCTGGATGCTTGACTTGGGGATGAAGAGATACGACGTCTTGCACTAGGTGCTGGAGACTTCTCCTTAATTGGCGATGTCATTGGGGATGTACCAATATCTCTCATAATAACTAAATGAAAATTATACATCAACCTGAAAGTTTTTGCCCACAAATAGCTGGGTTTTCTTCAAGTTATTACATGAAGGCATGTGAAGACTTAAGTTGTGCAAACCAAGAAGAGTTTTATGTTAAAGTTATATACTGGTGACATGAATATCAAACTCCAACTTTAACATGGAACAAAATTTTCTGCTCAAATGAGTCTGTCAAGAAAAATAAATGACAAAAACTGGTGTTGCTTATATCTCATCTATTTTAAACTATCACCTACCAAAATAAATTGCATGCCTTGTAATTTTCAGACAGTTTTACAATAATTTTGTTCCTTATGTCTTTGATCAACATTTTAAGGATACTATAGTGTCTAGTTTTCAAGCAAAAGTCTTGTTTCCTGGCAATACAAAAGAAATAAGTTGGCATCAATTGATCATGAATAGGTACCTAATTATTTAAGAAAATATTTGTGCTTACCTAACAAACAAAATTAAATGTGATCATTAACTACTGATACCTAAAATAATTTTAATCCAGTGTTGCTTGTTAAGAAAGTTGACCTCTATGTCATTTCAAAATGTCTTCCAATTTGTGTATTACTAAAACATAAATTCACAATGGATTACTTGCAAAAGTATACATACAAGCATAGCTCTGATACAAGAGTGAAACCCTGCAAAAGCACACATACAAACATGGCCTTGATCCAGTGAGTGAAATCCTGTAAAAGCACACATACAAGCAGGGCTTTGATACAGTGAGTGAAACCCTGTTAAAGCACACATACAAGCAGGGCTTTGATACAGTGAGTGAAGCAATGCAGAAGCACACATACAAGCATGGCTTTGATACAGTGAGTGAAACCCTGCAAAAGCACACATACAAGCATGGGTTTGATACAGTGAGTGAAACCCTGCAAAAGCACACATACAAGCAGGGCTTTGATAGTGAGTGAAGCCCTGCAAAAGCACACATACAAGCAGGGCTTTGATAGTGAGTGAAGTCCTGCAAAAGCACACATACAAGCAGGGCTTTGATACAGTGAGTGAAGCCCTGTTAAAGCACACATACAAGCATGGCATTGATACAGTGAGTGAAGCAATGCAGAAGCACAAATACAAGCATGGGTTTGATATAGTGAGTGTAGCCCTGCAAAAGCACACATACAAGCATGGCTTTGATAAAGTGAGTGAAACCTTGCAAAAGGACACATACAAGCATGGGTTTGATACAGTGAGTGAAGCCCTGCAAAAGCACTTATACAAGCATGGCTTTGATAGTGAGTGAAGCCCTGCAAAAGCACACATACAAGCAGGGCTTTGATACAGTGAATAAAGTCTTGTTAAAGCACACATACAAGCATAGCGTTGATACAGTGAGTGAAGCAATGCAGAAGCACACATACAAGCAGGGCTTTGATACTGTGAGTGAAGCCCTGTTAAAGCACACATACAAGCATGGCATTGATACAGTGAGTGAAGCAATGCAGAAGCACAAATACAAGCATGGGTTTGATATAGTGAGTGTAGCCCTGCAAAAGCACACATACAAGCATGGCTTTGATAAAGTGAGTGAAACCTTGCAAAAGGACACATACAAGCATGGGTTTGATACAGTGAGTGAAGCCCTGCAAAAGCACTTATACAAGCATGGCTTTGATAGTGAGTGAAGCCCTGCAAAAGCACACATACAAGCAGGGCTTTGATACAGTGAATAAAGTCTTGTTAAAGCACACATACAAGCATAGCGTTGATACAGTGAGTGAAGCAATGCAGAAGCACACATACAAGCAGGGCTTTGATACTGTGAGTGAAGCCCTGCCAAAGCACACATACAAGCATGGCCTTGATCCAGTGAGTGAAACCCTGCAAAACCACACATACAAGCATGGTCTTGATACAGTGAGTGAAGCCCTGCCAAAGCACACATACAAGCATGGTCTTGATCCAGTGAGTGAAACCCTGCAAAAGCACACATACAAGCATGGCCTTGATACAGTGAGTGAAGCCCTGCAAAAGCACACATACATGCAGGGCTTTGATAGTGAGTGAAGCCCTGCAAAAACATACATACAAGCATGGCTTTGATACAGTGAGTGATGTCTTGCAAAAGCACACATACAAGCATGGCTTTGTTACAGTGAGTGAAGCCCTGCAAAAGCACACATACAAGCATGGCTTTGTTACAGTGAGTGTAACCCTGCAAAAGCACACATACAAACATGGCCTTGATACAGTGAGTGAAACCCTGTTAAAGCACACATACAAGCATGGGTTTGATACAGTGAGTGAAATCCTGTAAAAGCACACATACAAGCATGGGTTTGATACTGTGAGTGAAGCCCTGCAAAAGCACACATACAAGCATGGTTTTGATACAGTGAGTGTAACCCTGCAAAAGCACACATATAAGCACAGCTCTAATACACTGAGTGAAGTCCTGCAAAAGCAGACATTCAGATATAACACAATTATGTAAGAATCCCAAAAATTTGTGAAAAAAAATTAAAATTACATCAATGAATTAACAACAAAATGTTAATTGTCATTTTGGGGAAGAGCTAATGTATGAATTCAGCTATAACACATTATTGTGTCATGGCTTCCAAGATTTAAAAAAAAAATCACCAATTTTTGGGAAGAAGTGCAAAGTGTTGTGCCAAGATAACAAGAGTTTAATTTTGAAGAAAAAATTGTCTTGTGATTGCATTTTCCTTGCTATGAATAAAGAAATTCCAAGTTCCTATTTGTGAATATTTCAGATCTGTCAGTAGTTGATCACTGTCCTTTCATTTTAGCTTAATTTTGAAAGAACAATAAAAACCAGTAAATCTTCACTATTTTTCTTCAATGCATTCTGTGTGCAAACTTTTGCTCAAAGGAAAGAAAAGATTCTCACCTGAATTATAAATCAATTAATTTCAGTAATTACTAATCAAAGTTAACCTCATTATTAAAGGTTGTTTTAATTATAGAGCAATACACAAAAAAATGAAGAAAAAAACAAAATGATAAAGCCACTAACATCAGCAATGGCTTTGTGGTGTTATCAATCATCATGCAGTCACTTTACCAGTGAACGCTATTCATTATTTCCTACAAAAAGGAACCCATTGTCCCAAGTCATGTAGGCTCTAATATGTATATGACTTTTTTTTCTCATGGATGGATATGTATAAAAAAATACTTCAAGTTGGCAAGAAATATGTTTTTCATTCACTGCCATAAATAAAATAAAAATTAGCCATTTTTAAAATGGGTAACACATAATCACGGATTGTTGATGAATACATTTTTCTCTTAATATTTTGTTTTGGACACAAAAGGAAACAAATGTATATACTGTTGGACAGCAAACAAATATTCCCGTCATAAGCTGTAAAAAAGATATGGTAGTCAATTTTCAATACATTATAAACCAATTTCTAATAAATTTACCAGTAAGTTGTTGATTATAAAGATGTACAACAGATTTGAAAGATACTGCGGAGTACACTTTCTGAAAATGATTTAGTTTCACATTTCATATAAGTAATTCACTGAATGAGAAATTCCTGATAACATAATTATTTCAAAAATAATAAACAGGAAATTCATTGTACAAATTATTTTATAGCTTTACCTTTCCTGAGAAGAACAGCTGAGTCAGAATTTGACATAGATGCGGGCTGCGAGTCCTGCTGCCGAATTCTCAAAATGTGATGACCTGTAGCTCGTCTAGCCCGCAGTGATTGCTTCATGGGCACAGCTCTTGACTGCCGACATCAAATTGTATTAACAAAGCTTGTTTCATTTGTCATAACTAATGCTTTCAACATAAAATTGTCTAAATTTGATCTAAACCAAAAATAGGTTCTAAAACACTTTCAAAATTAATAATCTGGAAAATTTATGACCATATGAGTTTACAGTTTTATGCAATAAGCTGCTTGCAAATTGACACAAATATGTTTTCAAACTTAATGTAATCATTTATCTTGCTGTGAAATTAAGGTCAGCTTTCAGGTAAATCTATTTATATTTGTATCATATAATGATTGAGTTTTAGATGTTAAATAATGTGTTAATGACAAAGTTGACTTCAACTCATCTAATAAACTATCCATATACAATTGCTCTCATGTAAAATCTTCCATAACTTACTTGTTTTAGCCTAATTTCTTGGCTGGAGTTTGAATCTGTGTCCTGACCGAGACCCTCCTTTGATCTTCCAGCTATCGATTGACCCAGGGTGTCACTCTCAGTTACCTCGGTTTCTCCCCTGATGAGGAAATCTCCAATTAATACAGTATTTCCACATTACAACACAGTCCATGGCAACCATGATGTAAAACACCTTATAATGAAGTGTAGTGAACAACTCTCCCTTGTTATAATGTAGTAGATGTAGCTCATAAAGGCCCACCATGTATACAGAACCATACTAAGTGAGAACTACATTATGTATCAAACAACAGTAGAATGAAAACTTTATATCTATCAAACCAAGGTACATCAGGAATGATAAAAATTTTCTCAACCCATACTGTCTTACATCTGAAAGACCAATTAAAACAACTGTTCATGGTAACTGGTAAAATGCAATTTTGTCCATGGGGTCTGGAAAAAGGACTTAATAAATTATGTAATAATAAAGGCAAACACTACATGTAATGTAATGTGACCAATGATTATACCAACCTTAAAAACAGGCATAATATGATGTGTGTGTGTATGTATGTATGTATGTATATATATATATATATATATATATATATATATATATATATATATATATATATGTATATTTATATGTATATGTATATATATATATATATATATATATATATATATATATATATATATATATATATATACATACACACACACACATATATACAAACACACACATGCATACATACATACATACATACATACATACATACATACATACATACATACATACATACATACATACATACATACATACATACATACATACATACATACATACATAACTTATGATGTGTTATGATGAAAGACAATAGTATGAGACCAATAAACAGAATCTAAAGTTAATTCGACAAGCCTCAGCAAGTAAAATATTAAATATATCTGATAACTAAGTAATTATATTTGATATGAACACAAATAACATTTCCATTTACCATATGACAAAATCCAACAATTATTTGATAACAGTGCAATATGCAGAGTGTTGTTGATTTTTAAGCACACCCAGAAGCCTCAAACACAAACCCTATTCTTAACATTATAAAGTATTATTAACATAAATGATATTTACAATATGATATGGGTTTAAGAAATATAGAGTAATTAATACAAAATGCATTTTTAGAGTATGATTATGGTATTTTATGAGTTTGTTTAAATTAAGATATTATCACTATTCTCTTATATTGGACTAAAATGTTGTCATCATATTTCTATTATACGGGACAAAAAGTTATTTAACACATGTCTATTATATTGGACAAAAAGCTATTTCAAAAGAAATACATTACAACTGTATTTCATGTTTCAATACCTTTTAAGTGAGTCTTGAATGAGACAACAGCATGACATGTGAAATGTCTACCATAGTTCTTATTTAAATTTGAATTAGGAATTTTGCATCAATCTGTAATTTGCTTTTATTCCCCTTCAAGCAAAAACTGAAAACTCCTACTTTTCTCCTCAAAGGCACTGTGATGAATATTTGAGACTTACCAGTGATCTTGTAGTTTCAGTTAATCTAACTAATGCAATAGGTCCTAATCATATTTGAAACAGTATTGAGAAGAAATATCCAGGACTTGTTTGCTGTTAAGTTTAAATGAAAAACTAAAGCTGTAACTGTCGTTGCATAGTGTCACGTAACAGCATTTACCTTGCACTAAAAAATAATATACAACATTCAATATAATGCACACAACATCTGCTGAAGAAATTATTTCAATGAATTTTGTGATGTTTAGGATCATCATAATTATCAGATATATGAAACTATAAATGAACTTTGCACATGCATGCTGAAAGAGTTATCTCCCTTTGTCCATGTTGGGGTTCTCCTCTACAGAGATTTCCAAGTAGTTTTGACTTAATCAAGTAGATGTCAAATTTTATTCTGAAACTGATTTAATCCAATAAGTTATGTGGTAATATGACATCAAACAGGCATAGCATGTGGTAATATGACATCAAACAGGCATAGCATGTGGTAATATGACATCAAACAGGCATAGCATGTGGTAATATGACATCAAACAGGCATAGCAAGTGGTAATATGACATCAAACAGGCATAGCAAGTGGTAATATGACATCAAACAGGCATAGCAAGTGGTAATATGACATCAAACAGGCATAGCAAGTGGTAATATGACATCAAACAGGCATAGCAAGTGGTAATATGACATCAAACAGGCATAGCATGTGGTAATATGACATCAAACAGGCATAGCAAGTGGTAATATGACATCAAACAGGCATAGCAAGTGGTAATATGACATCAAACAGGCATAGCAAGTGGTAATATGACATCAAACAGGCATAGCAAGTGGTAATATGACATCAAACAGGCATAGCAAGTGGTAATATGACATCAAACAGGCATAGCAAGTGGTAATATGACATCAAACAGGCATAGCAAGTGGTAATATGACATCAAACAGGCATAGCATGTGGTAATATGACATCAAACAGGCATAGCAAGTGGTAATATGACATCAAACAGGCATAGCAAGTGGTAATATGACATCAAACAGGCATAGCATGTGGTAATATGACATCAAACAGGCATAGCAGTAAAGTCAAAGAGACTATTATGTTTTAGCAGATATTTCTCTACCATGAGGTCCATTTTGATTGAGAGCCATGTGCTCAGTAAAGATTAGTTCAATGCAAGTTTTAACCAGAAAGAGGTGTGGATTTACGAGACATATGAATATTGTTATATAAGGCAGTGAGTAACCATTTTCACTGCATGATTAACAGTGGCTGATAAAGGTACAATTGGTAAACAAACTGATAGCAAATGAACAAAGATAAAAATTGTTAGATTTATGACCATTTTACAACTAAGAACTAGTAGAAATATTTTTTCATATAACTACAATTTTCATTTATTACAGTCCATTCAGAAGGATCATATACATAAGTTAAGCCAGACCACAATGATTAGGCAACACAGATGAAAATGTGTATGATTTTGACCTTTGTCTTAAAGTAATATGGCAAGGAAGGAATTAGTAAAACCAATGCAACCTCAGCCGACCCTCAAAACCCCACTAATTCACCACTCAATCACTGTATATAACACTTCTTTCTTTAAAAGTATCAAAACATAGAGAGAGAGAGAGAGAGAGAGAGAGAGAGAGAGAGAGAGAGAGAGAGAGAGAGAGAGAGAGAGAGAGAGAGAGAGACAGACAGACAGACAGACAGACAGACAGACAGACAGACATACAAAAAGTCACACACAGAGAGACGACAGAGACAGGGAGGTAGAGAAAAAAAACTTACTCCTCAGTCTCCATGACCTCCTCCCATCCCTCCTCATCAAAGTCAGGCAGGAGACAGACAGACAGACAGACAGACAGACAGACAAAGAGTCACACACAGAGAGACGACAGAGACAGGGAGGTAGAGAAATAAAAACTTACTCCTCAGTCTCCATGACCTCCTCCCATCCCTCCTCATCAAAGTCAGGCAGGATATCCCTCATCTGCTCTATGCTCTTGTTCAAGACCTTCTGATACTAAAAATTGAATTTTTAATTTTATTTTAAAAGAAAGACTTTTACCAACAGAAAAAGCATGTTATGGGTTTAATGGTAAAACTGCACAATCCTAGTGCCAAAAAACTGTTAAGTTCTAAAAATATAAAGAAACAAAATTGCAAAAATCTTAAGGAAGGAAAACACTTGCAAATAAATGCAAACATATAGTTTTATGAGATAAAAGACAAAAGGTAAAGATAAAAAAGTATTTAAAAGTCAAATAAAATAATATAGAAAGGTAAAATGTATAAGCTACTTGAAATTAATGGTCAAAATTTGTTATCTAAACTGCATTCTTTTAAAATGTTTTAGATTTGTTCTGGTTGCATATAATCATAAAAAGATAAGCCCAATGAAACAGATTCGGTTTTGCCACAATTTAAGATTAAAAACAAGAAGAGTAATTCTGTGTTCATAAAAAAATTAACACATTTTTTTTTAAGAGTGGATTAGGTCCATTATTTGTGAGCATGGCATTTGAACCAGCAAGCAAAAAACATCATACAGTCAAACCCGGTAATCTTGATTACATCACAAGGTGTAAAAAAATTTTTGACTTAACCGGGTCTCGAGATATCTGGGTTCTTAAAAACCGGTATCATAATTTTTAAGATGTCCTTGGCCATTATTCCGGTCTCATACTCTTGTGTTTAACTGGAATCCCCTCCCATTGCATGTTGCAATGAAATACAAAAATTTGCTTAATTGATTATAAAATGAAAGAGACTAACCTGGTGTTGTTATTATTTATTCCTTTTTTATCATTAGGAGTAATTTATTAAAGACAAAATATATGAACTCCTTATATCACATGTAGTGTATGCATTCATACTATAGCGTGCATCACTTATACCATATAACACTAAACGCAATGAAAAACAAATTATGTTTGACTGTACTCAGAGGTTTGAATATTTTATCATGACTGAAAAAATAGATCCAAGAAAATCACAAACGAGAGAGTGAGAGAGAAACATCAATGGAATGCTTTAAGGCACCTGTCATTCATGCATAACATGATGTTAAGAGCAAAATAACCAAGATTGTATTTTATCCAGGTTAATATATGACAGTATCTTGCAAATAAAGATCAATACATGTTTTTGAAAATACATGTACATCCACATTCACTGTGAGTGCAAATGATAATCCTTTCCCTAACATGGGTTACAAAGAGTATTATTAAAGCAAGTTTATGTTGAATATACTACTTACCCTGCAGGCATCAATTTGAGTGCAACATTTTTGATTCCAGAAGACAAACAAATAGATGCCCAAGTGGTGAATAAACATATCCAGTAACTAGCAGTAAACTCATTCTTTGAATTTACCGGCAAGATATCAAATACAAAGGTTATTTTATTGCAAAGCAAACCAGCCCTGGTAACTGACTTTGGATTCTTTTAAGTGTGCCAATTCTTTTATTCTTTTTGGGGGTTTTCCAGCCAAATGTGGTTCCCTTTTACAGGTATTCACGAGAATTTTGAAAATAAATTAAAACAATGGAAGCCAATTTTTCTGCCAGACCGAAAGAGATATTACAAATAAGAAAACAAAACAAAATTAAGAGCACAAGCCTGAAAACTAAATTATGGGGCCTTGACTGCCATTGCATAGAAACCAAGTGCCTGAGATTATCCATTCCCATGCATATATACCAGTGTGTGTGTATATATATATATATATATATATATATATATATATATATATATATATATATATATATATATATATATATAGGGTGATATTCTGCCTAGTAATAAATTTCTTCTGTTTATTTTCTGTTGACAAGTACATGTATATGCTGTTTCATAAAATGGCTGAATGCATTTAAAAAAATGAAATTGTTTGTGGCAACTGTCACCTGTGCCGAGCATATGTAAGAAAACATAAGTGCTTTTAAATCGTTCATTACAAACTAGCATCAGATTCAACAAAAGCAGACTGATATTACTTCATATTGGCTAAAACTATAATGCAGGGCTGATCATGAGGTTTATAATTCTTTGATATTTTGAAAATATTGCTGACATGTTTGGCTATTTTGTCATAAAATGCTATAAAAAAATTGTAATGATATTACATGCCTATGGAACAATTTCATGACTTTTGAATATTCAAGAAATCAGCAATTTTCCGCCTGCATATTGATTTTTAATTTAATTACTTGTATCTCCTCGATCAATGTTTCTTTTATACATGCATTTCCAGACATAATTCAGTTCTGAAATGTACCTTAAGAAACAAAAGGGAAATATATAGCTGACGTCTATGATTCTGTGTTTTGGTTAAATAAAGTTACATTGTAATTTGTGCACTCGTTTTTGTAATCCCTTGAATATTTTATATAGCTTAAAAATTTTATGTAGAGAACATGATATATTCTTAATAAACTAATCGATTAAGCTACTCTTAGAAACCAAAAATAGAAAAAACACTAAATAAACATGTGACTAACCATCGTAACTTACCAAAATTGTGCATGAAAAATGATCACTTTTGCTGACCATTTCTTGCATAATTTTTGCGAGATTGACATTAAAAGGATGCATTTCGTCGAATTAAGTGGGTCCACATTTTATATCGGACTGAAGTTTATGCCATACATAACCGGATTATCGACTTAACAGAGGTCGAGATAAGCAGGCAAAAAATAGCATAAATAAGGATTTTTTGGGACCGGACCAAAAGGATCGACATATGCAGGTTGTCAAAATAACGAGGTCAAGATAAGTGGGGTTGACTGGATAAGAAATGAAACCATTCCTATTCATTATATGATATTTAAGCTTGCAAAGTGAATGGCTATTGTCCTCATTCCTATTCATAATTTGTATCCATGATTTTTTGATGGACACTGATTTACCTGACAGAAGGCAGCATGCATATACCAACTGACAAGGACTGGCAACATTCCATGATTGATGGACACTGATTTACCTGACAGAAGGCAGCATGCATATACCAACTGACAAGGACTGGCAACATTCCATGATTGATGGACACTGATTTACCTGACAGAAGGCAGCATGCATATACCAACTAACAAGGACTGGCAACATTCCATGATTGATGGACACTAATTTACCTGACAGAAGGCAGCATGCATATACCAACTGACAAGGACTGGCAACATTCCATGATTGATGGACACTGATTTACCTGACAGAAGACAGCATACAGAAGACAGCATGCATATACCAGCTAGCAAAGATTTGATACACCCAAGTTCATGGACAGTGATTTACCTGACAAAAGACAACATACATATACCAACTGGCAAGGACTGGAAACAACCCATGATTTAAGACACTGATTTAACTGATAGAAGACAACATACCTATACCAACTGGCAAAGATTTGCAACACCCCCAACTTCACGGAGAGTGATTTACGTGACAAAAGACAGCATACATATACCAACTAACCAGGACTGGCAACATTCCATGATTGATGGATACTGACAGCATACATATACCAACTGACAAGGATTGGCGACATCCCATGATTCATGGACCTGACAAAAGACAGCATAGATATACATATACCAACTGGCAACATTCTATGATTCATCAACACATTTACCTGACAAAAGACAGCACACACACACACATATGGACACTGATTTACCTGACAAGAGACTGCATATATATATATATATATATATATATATATATATATATATATATATATATATATATATATATATATATATATACCAAATGGCTAGAACTGGCAACACTTAATTCATGGATATTTGATTAACCTGGCAAAAAATCAGCAGAGAAATACCAACTGACAACATTTCATGATTGATGGACACTGATTTACGTAACAAAAGACAGCATACACATACTAACTGACAAGGATTGGCAACTCTCCATGATTCATGGACAGTGACTTACTTGTTTTGAGAGTGCAACACTGCCTTTCACCCTGCCATTCCTTCTAACAATTTTTGAGACTTTTTTGTGTACCACAGTCCGTGGCTGCCTGGAAACACTAGTCATATGCTTGATGCTCTGCTCTTCTTCTAACTCCCGCTTTAATCTGAATGTGATTAGAGGAACATATGAGTGTTCTGCTGATTTGAGTTCAACATTATTATTATGCTAAATTGACAGTACAAACAATTGAAAATTATTATGTTAATTGTGATGACAGGTTGCATTGACTGTACAAATTATTATGTTAAAACACTGATGGCAGGTTGGCACTGATTATAAAAAATTGAACTTATCAAGTTAAATGTGATGGCAAGTTAGCATTGATTGAATAAATCTGAATATTATTATTATTATTATTATTATTATTATTATTATGTTAAATATGATGAAAAGCTGGCATTGACCATCAAATTTAATATTATTATGATAAATATGATGACAGGTTGGCACTGACTGTGCAAAATGGAATATTATTAGTACATTAAATGTGATGGCACACTGGCAATAGACATAAAACATAAACCACTTTTGTAGATGTGTGAAATTTTGGTTAAAAGTGACCTTAGTTATTTGTACATAGGCACTGCACTCACAAAATGTCTTATAGATATCAACTCTGGAGCTGACAATATCTGAGTAAAAGACTGATGCACAAACACTCAACAAAAGTCACAAGAAGTGTGAAATGTTTGTCACAGTGACCAACATTTGCCAGGATGATGTTGAACTCATTAAGATGTGTTTATATATCAAAACTGATTTCTCCTGAAGCTTATAATGACTGAAAAGCTCACACAAAACAAAGTAATTGAAGAATGAATTGTAGATTGTTGTGGCCTATTCTTGGTTGATATTACTCACCCCAAAAATACACATATATAGATACATAGCCATTATTTACTATGCTGAAAAAATTATCTTAATGCAAAATTTAAATAAAAGGTGATGATGGACATGGATATATTGACAGTAATGTGTATGGATATGGAAATATAGACAGTCATGTGGACGGACATGGATATATTGACATATGGATGGACAATTTAAATTTAACAAAATAATTTATTTCCCTAGAAAAACAAGGTAAAAATATGAATCAATCCAATAATTAAAAATATAAGTCACTAAAAAGTTCTAAAGGAATCAAAGTTCAAATCCCAATGAAGTTCCAATATGGAAGGCAATGACATCTTTGATAACCTGTTTTGTGTTGTTGTGCAAACAGTTCCTTTTTAAATCGCCAAGAATAATATTCCGGCTTTAAAATTCCGAATAATTTTCAATAAATGTCTTTGTCCAAGAATTCTGATGAGCACTAGATAATTCCAGGTTTTTTAAATTATTTTTAAAAAAAGATTCAACTCAAACTTTGAGCTTAGAAGGTATGAATTACGACTGAAATATCCATTTTACCCCTAACTACAACGTAATTTAGACCATGTGATCACTTAATTCAAGCAGTATAGTAAAATTATATGCCAGCTGTCATGACAGCCATGGATGAATTCAATTGTACTCAACGAATCTTACTATAAGATTCATTTTTTTTAAAAAAAGTTATTACTACAGAGCAGAAACTGGCTGCAAATCTAGGTCAGGAAAAGAGACGTTTCAAACTACTGACCATTTATCAAGTCAAAATGAACTGAACTGAATTTTCTGGAAAAATGTCAAATCCAGTGAATAAAGTTATCATTAAAAATACTTGTAATGAAATAAAAATAAAAAAAGAAAAGAATTTAAAACTAACACACAAGTAATTAAATTACATATACATATATGTATAAACATGTGGATGGACATGAATATTTTGACATGTGGATGGACATGGAAATATAAACATGTGAATGGACAAAACCATTATATGCCTCTTCCACATTCATGTTGTAGGTAAACAATTAAAATTCTGTTCACTGTCTTTTTAATAACTAGCTTTAATGAGATGCTGTAAAAATGAAGACCTGCTGATTTCTCGTTTCATATCGGCAGTGTCCATTCTGTGCTGTGCTGCTTCCTGTTTTAGATCAACAAGTTCTGATTTCAGGTTCCTGAAACAAATACAGTCTTGTTAAACAAATAGTCTTGATAAATAAATACAACCTTGTTAAACAAACAGCCTCAATAAACAAATTCTCTGTCTTGATATACAAATAGTCTTGCTAAATTGAATTTTCTAAATACAGGACGGACTGAATGAAAAAGTAGAGGCTTGAAAATATGATGTGCAATATTAATGCATTCAGTAATTTTTTGGTATGTTTCTTGAGAGATTAGTGTCTTGAGAAAAGTTTTATCACTACTGGTTTAATTTATGGGTTGAAGTTATTTTGCCATTTTACATTAAATAAATATAATCCATGGAGAGTTTAAACTTAAACAAGTTTTGTTTGTTTCAGTACAGATGGGAAAATGTATAGTGCCAGGTACTTTAATGTGTAACTTGTTCTATTAATAATAGAACTCAAGTCTGAGTTTAATGTAAAAATTGTGGGAAGAGCTACATGAATATGAAGGTATGTAATTATGATGATTACTGTATGGTAATTAATAAGGTACATGTGATAATTACCATTTGGTGATTTTTGCATGATGATTACCATATGATGATTACTTTATGATTACCACATGATGCCTAATGCATTATGATTACCATATGATTATTGTATGGTGATTACCATCAGATGATTACAGTATGATGATTACCACATGATGACTAGAGCATTACCACATGATGACTACTGTATGGTGATTAACACATTATAAATATTAAGGTACATATAATGAATACCGTTTTTCCTCAGTAAGGGAATCTCGTTCAGCCTTTACATCTCTTAAATCTCTCTCCAGTCTGCCTAGAGCCACCTCTTTGTTTTGGACCTGAAACAAAATATCCATACTAATGACAGCAGACTGTTTATCTGTAATACTAAACATTTCTATATGATGGAATAATACCCACAATATGGCTTGTAAACCTCTCATATAATTAAGTCTGAATATCTAAACTTTATTTTTACCTTTTCAAATTAGCATTTCATCAACAGAAGTCTAGGAATAAAAAGATGTTTCTGTAACAAATCTTTTCTGGATTGATTCATGTAAATTTTCAGTCTGAACTGTCTGAAGTTGTTGCACTAAAACATAAGTATCTATGAAATACTCCCACTTTCTCTAACTGCTTCCCACTGGCATGGGATGAAAATTTTGTTTCCAACTCAAAAATTTCAGACTAGTAGGATCTTGCAATATCCATGTCCACATACACATTCAGTCAACAAATTACTCTGACATGCACAATTTAGTAAATTCAAATGATATATCCTTGGATTTACCTTACGTCAAGGAAAAAGACACATCTGTCACAGATTCGGTTTAGACTGGGGTCATGTGTATTGCATGCTAAATAAGCTACTTTTAGGTAATATGTTAGAATAATATGTTCTCTCACTATCAAAACAATTATGGTTCTTCCTGTGGTTTCACTGAGTTCATCCTCAACCATATATGTTGGCTTCCATGTGTAGCTTATCATGTGTGAAAAATGGCATCAAACTCTAAAAGACAGATAAAACTGATTTCTGCTTGCATAAGCTTGCTTTGAGATTTATAAAGATTAGATAGCACATCACAAGAAAATAATCATGTAAGGGTCCAACTAATTAGTTCTGGTAATAAGTGACTGGTCTGCAGCCCCAAACATTGCTCCCAGACCTTGGACCGCTGACACTGGGGATACAAATTACTCCCAGACCTTCGACCGCTGACACTGGGGATTACATCACTCCAAGACCTTGGACCACTGACACTGTGGATGCAAATTACTCCCAGACCTTGGATTACTGGCACTGGGGATACAAATTACTCCCAGACCTTGGATTACTGGCACTGGGGATACAAATTACTCCCAGACCTTGGACCGCTGACACTGGGGATAAAAATTACTCCCAAACCTTTGACCGCTGACACTGGGGATACAAATTACTCCCAGACCTTTGACCGCTGACACTGGGGATACAAATTACTCCCACACCTTGGACAGCTGACGCAGGAGATTACATCACTCCCAGACCTTGGACCACTGACACTGGGGATGCAAATTACTCCCTAAACCTTGGATTACTGGCACTGGGGATACAAATTACTCCCACACCTTGGACCACTGGCACTGGGGATACAAATTACTCCCACACCTTGGACCACTGGCACTGGGGATACAAATTACTCCTACACCTTGAACCACTGCCACTGGGGATACAAATTACTCCCAGACCTTGGACCACTGGTACTGGGGATACAAATTACTCTCAGACCTTGGATCACTGGCATTGGGGATACAAATTACTCCCACACCTTGGACCACTGGCACTGAAAATACAAATTACGCCAACACCTTGGATTACTGGCAATGGGGATATAAATTACTCCCACACCTTGGATTACTGACACTGGGGATACAAATTACTCCCAGACCTTGGATCAGTGGCATTGGGGATACAAATTACTTTCAGACCTTGGATCACTGGCACTGGGGATACAAATTACTCCCAGACCTTGGACCACTGGCACTTCGGATACAAATTTCTCTCAGACCTTGGATCACTGGCATTGGGGATACAAATTACTCCCACACCATGGACCACTTGCACTGGGGATACAAATTACTCCCACACCTTGGACCACTGGCACTGGGGATACAAATTACTCTCAGACCTTGGATCACTGGCACTGGGGATACCAATTTTTCCCACACCTTGGACCACTGGCACTGGGGATACAAATTACTCTCACACCCTGGATTACTGGCACTGGGGATACAAATTACTCTCAGACCTTGGACCACTGGAACTGGGGATACAAATTACTCCCACACCTTGGACCACTGTTACTGGGGATACAAATTACTCCCACACCTTGGATCACTGGCACTGGGGATACAAATTACTCCCACACCTTGAACCACTGGCACTGGGGATACAAATTACTCCCACACTTTGGACCATTGGCACTGGGGATACAAATCACTTCCACACCTTGGACCACTGGCACTGGGGATATAAATTACTCCCACACCTTGGATCACTGGCACTGGGGATACAAATTACTCACACACCTTGGACCACTGGCACTGGGGATACAAATTACTCCCACACCTTGGATCACTGACACTGGGGATACAAATTAATCCCAGACCTTGGATTACTGACACTGGGGATACAAATTACTCCCACACCTTGGATCACTGGCACTGGGGATAAAAATTACTCTCAGACCTTGGATCACTGGCACTGGGGATACAAATTACTCCCACACCTTGGATTACTGTACTGGGAATACAAACCAATCCCAGACCTTGGATTACTGCCACTGGGAATACAAATCACTGCCAGACCTTGGATTACTGCCACTGGGAATACGAATCAATCCCAGACCTTGGATTACTGCCACTGGGAATACAAATCACTCCCAGACCTTGGATTACTGCCACTGGGAATACGAATCAATCCCAGACCTTGGATTACTGCCACTGGGAACATGAATCAAGCCCAGACCTTGGATTACTGCCACTGGGAATATGAATCAATCCCAGACCTTGGATTACTGCTACTGGGGATATGATTCAATCCCAGACCTTGGATTACTGCTACTGGGGATACAAATAACTCACCCACCTTGGATTACTGCCACTGGGAATATGAATCAATCCCAGAACTTGAATTACTGCCACTGGGAATACAAATCAATCCCAGACTTTGGATGACTGCCACTGGGGATACAAAATCAATCTAAGACCTTGGATTACTGCCACTGGGAATATGAATCAATCCCAGACTTTGAATTACTTCCACTGGGAATACAAATCACTCCCAGACCTTGGATTACTGCCACTGGGAATATGAATCAATCCCAGACCTTGGATTACTGCTACTGGGGATACAAATAACTCACCAACCTTGGATTACTGCCACTGGGAATATGAATCAATCCCAGACCTTGGATTACTGCTACTGGGAATATGAATCAATCCCAGACTTTGGATTACTGCCACTGGGGATACAAATCACTCCCAGACCTTGGATTACTGGCACTGGGAATACAAATCACTCCCAGACCTTGAATTACTGCCACTGGGAATATGAATCAATCCCAGACCTTGGATTACTGCTACTTAAGATACAAATAACTCACCGACTTTGGATTACTACCACTGGGAATACGAATCAATCCCAGACCTTGGATTACTGCTACTGGGAATATGAATCAATCCCAGACTTTGGATTACTGCCACTGGGGATACAAATCACTCCCAGACCTTGGATTACTGGCACTGGGAATACAAATCACTCCCAGACCTTGAATTACTGCCACTGGGAATATGAATCAATCCCAGACCTTGGATTACTGCTACTTAAGATACAAATAACTCACCGACTTTGGATTACTACCACTGGGAATACGAATCAATCCCAGACCTTGGATTACTGCCACTGGGAATATGAATCAATCCCAGACCTTAGATTACTGCTACTGGTGATATGATTCAATCCCAGACCTTGGACTACTGCTACTGGGGATACAAATAACTCACCGATCTTGGATTACTGCCACTGGGAATATGAATCAATCCCAGACCTTGGATTACTGCTACTTAAGATACAAATAACTCACCGACTTTGGATTACTGCCACTGGGAATATGAATCAATCCCAGACTTTGGATTACTGCCACTGGGGATACAAATTACTTTTAGACCTTGGATTACTGGCACTGGGAATACAAATCACTCCCAGACCTTGGATTACTGCCACTGGGAATATGAATCACTCCCAGACCTTGGATTACTGCCACTGGGAATATGAATCAATCCCAGACCTTGGATTACTGCTACTTGGGATACAAATAACTCACCGACTTTGGATCACCCATTTCAGGCACTGGGGATAAAAAAGCTGGCACTTAGCCACTTGTAAATTCGAACAGGATAGTCTTCTGTATAAATTCTTTAAAATAAATGACCTGAGATAAGCTGTACATTCCAATCATCCAACAGATATTTGGCCGACTTATACAGTAAAATTATCAGTGATGTGTTGGTATATAATACTGTTGATGTGGCTGATTTATATCAGTTTTTTTCTTTTAATACTTTGATATATTTATATGTTTCATCTCAGAAAAACTGAATCAGTTTCTGGAAAAATACTTGCATTAGTAGATGTACCCTTTCTTTGAAGTCAACAATTATATAAAATAACCTGATTTACTTTTAAAAAAAACATAGAATACCCTAATCTGTTTCACAGTGATTACCTGAACAATGATTTTAACCTACCTCAGAATTTAACAAGGTTATCTGTGATTGTGTGTCAGCTTTCTCACGTACATCTCTTTCAAGTTTCTTCTTTTCAAATGTTCTCTCTGTTAGAAGAGTAAGGATACAAACTATAAATATAAAATATTCCAACCTGAAAATAACCATGTCTCAAAAAAAGGCATTTTAATTTTTGTTTTTCTGTATATAGTTTGCTAATCAGTCAATCAATATAAATACAGATGATTTGCTTCCTTATGTACACACACACACACACACACACACACACTCACAGAGTATTAATGGTGGAGGTAGAACCCTGGAAAATCCCAGAAAGAACCATGACCCACGAGAAGCTACTGGCAGGCTTTCTGGAACTAACACAGACAGAGGTGGGATGGCAATGATCCGTAACGGTCAGCACTTCAGACTACTGGGCCTCTTGGGTATTGGTCTGTCAATAAAATATTGATGCTGTGATTTTGATGCAAGTTCAGCAAATTTCAGCTTAACCTTGAGCAAACCTCAGTGAGCCAATTCTACCAATGAAGCTAAGATTTTAATGCACAAAGCATGCTTTCTGCTTGGTTCCCTTGCCACCCTTGATTATATCTGTGAACAGGTATGAAAAACCACTGATTACACATAATAAAAGTTTTCAACTGGTCAGTTGTAAAGAGATGATGTAAGATACAACAGTGACCACTAGCTTTTACACAGGTAGGATTTGTGTGCCTTTTAACTTTATTTTTAATTCTATCCCTTTTACTTGATTCGATATAAAATAAATAAATAACATGCTAATATAAAGCAAGTAATCATTTCAATTTATTTCAATGAAGCAACAAACACTTCTGCAAAATGGAGATCAAAACATTGTTGGCACCTAAATAGGTTCTCACATAAATGCCTGCAGGCTTTGCTTTGATGGTTCATTGACACTTTTCATGCTTGAATGCATATCACCTTTATGATGATTACACCTAAACCAAATTAAGAAAATAAGACTGAAACACAAACTTTTCACTTAACAAAATTGATTAAATTAGTAGATAGGCATTTCTAACATTTAAACTAAATTAATTTAAGAAAATATGTAACTTCTTATTAGAAGCTTTGAATTTCATTATGCTGATTCGAATTTCCAGACACTGCCATTTCTAACAATAAAATTAGTAATATATCAAGGTTTCATTTGCCAATTTTGATCACAACTGTATTCTTGCTCAAGATAAAGGGACCTATTTTTCGGGGGGGGGTGCCTTTTCATATAAAAAAATCCAGGATATTATCAGTTGATTTGTGAGTTATTTGGGTGTGCTAAAATGAGAAAGCAGTGTATATGAAATCAGAAAAATAAATTTATTCCATAAGATTACCATCATATCAATATTTGTTTTAGTCCAATTCAATCATCCATTGATTCTCTCATAGCAAGACAAACTTTTATATTTAAAATGTTTTACAAATATTTGTTTAAGGAAGAGTTTAAACAAACAAACAACCAACCACTATATTAATAAAAGAACACCTGATAGAAATCCTGGTATTATCACTAAATAAATATTTTAGATTCCTACCTTCTTTCTCCTGCTGAAGCTGGACCCTGAGCTCATGTATAGTGGCAGCATCTTGACTGGCTTGAACCCGTAGGGTGTCACAATCCTCCTCCAAGGCCATTCTGGAATACAACGCTAGGATTGTAATTATATCAAACCCCACTCTGATATTCATCAAATGCAGTGGCTATATTGTATCAGATATCATGAAGTCTTCTTGTGGAAAGCCCATATCAATTTAACCATCCATTCAGAATGAGTAGCAAACAAAACCTTTGCAAAATTGGCAATCATATTGGATTAGCATCATTTTAATTCTGGATATCACAAAAAGTCTTTTGGTGAAAACCCACAAATCAATATGCCTATCCATTGAGGACATGCAATAAAAATTATTTCATGATTGCCAACATGGTGGTCATACTTGTTGTCATATTATCATTTTCATTTATGGACAAATTGATTCCATTAGTCTTGTATTGAAAACCCCCTTGTTATTGTGGTAAAATTTGAAGTCATATACACACACGCACATACACACAATTGTTTCATAAGGTATTCCAGACAAATATCTGATAGAGCATGTCACAGAAAATTGCCAATTTCAATCATAACTGGACTCCCCATATGCAGGATAAGTCACTTTTCTAACTGCGATCATCACCACCAGACAACTTGATTTTTTTTTAAGTCTGGGAAGAACATATAAATGAAATCTTCTTTATCAAAATAAAACATCTGGATGAATCCAGTGAAAGCTGCATAAGATCCCTGTCCAAATGTGCTGATGTTAATACAGCCCTGCAACCAACTGAGCAAAAGAGACTTGGCTTACCAAATCCAGAGTGTGTCTTTATAGAGCTAAGTCTCACGGACAGGAACTTGAGAAGTTTGACTTGTGCATGACAACCAATGGCCTCAATGATGTCTGTGATATAGATATTACAGTTGAAAGCAAGGCTATCAGAGATTGCTCTGATCTAGTAAGTAGAGATTTTCAGGAGGTGACTCTGTTCTGTTGAGTTGTCTGAGTACGCCATGCACACTACCCACCTGAACCACAATGAGGCTCATGGTCTACCCTGAAGATGGTCTCTCCAAAAATGAAAGGCCTGGATAATAGATCTCATTTCCATGAGATTGATGTGGAGACCTGTGACCTCCAGATTTCATTTGCCACTGACAGTATCAAAGCTAGGCAACAAAGTGGCTTCCCAACCTCAGTACCTGCATTTGTACACATGGCCCTGTCTGACTGAAGTTCTTTCAGCGGTATTCCTGTTGTAAGCTAACCTTGGCAAACTGACCATGAGCCATGGTTAGGTTAACATATTTGCTTACAAGTCCATCTACTGGACAGACCCAAATTTTACTCTGCATAATGTGCTGGTAGATTTGGGTTTCTGTGGTTGTAATAGAGCAATTTATAGTACAAACAATATAGATCCAAATCTGCAGGTGCAACTATGCAATTAGATTTAAAACATTATATTTAAAAACATGTATAAATGGTATGTTAAATACTCTTAGTTCCTGAAAATTGACAGAACAAAACTGATTCAAATTTAAATAAGTAGTTATTGCAAAGTATCATTTTGAATAGCCCTTCTCAGACCATTTATCAGTTTCACATTTAAACCCTTATAAATCTGTAGAAATTCATATTTACTAATGTCATTCTCAAAATTATGAAGCACTCTGGGGAATGTTGTTCACAGGATGAAACTTAAAACTTGTACGACTTTTCATTAAGGGTCCCAAATCGCAATATAAAGCCACCATACTGTTATGTTTGAAATTCATGCAGAATTCCAAATCTGTTCAAATTTACCTCTGAAAATGATGTTCCAAATCAACCTAATTTTTAAAAAATGATTGACCCGGGATTGTTTCATAAAAACTCCTGGTCAACTTAGAGACTGTAGTACAATACTTTATAGCATTATATCTTCCACAAATTTCAACTGAATAATGGCAAGGATCATAAACTAAGAAATACAAACCTGAGTATAACATGCTAAGAATTTTGTATAAAGGTCAAAATTAGGTCTAACTAATAACATGGGCTATTCATTACATTCATGTCTTCCATTATTCCCCTTTCGGAAACAAAGCAAAAACATAATAATTCTCCAAAGCTAACTTACTTTTCCACAACGAGTCCTCTATTTTCATTTTTAACAAAGGCTAACTCATTCCATACAGCATCGCTATCCTCTCTCTGCAACTCTTTGGAAGTGGCTCTTTTCTGTTTCTTTGTAGGTTTTTTTGCCCTGCAAATGAAGAAAAACATGCAATAAAATTGTGAATTTAGTAAGCTAACAGCCCAGTTGCCACTTTTTGTACAACCATGCAGTAAAATGTGCACATAAATATAACCAAAGTTACTCAAGAGTTAAATTTATGTAACAGTGACCTACTTTTGTAGACATGGTACTGAACATGCCAGGGTCTCTCTTAACAAGAGCCAGGCATGTGAGTCCAAGGATTCAGCATGGCTGGGATTTTCCTGAGTGGAACTAAGACCATTGTAGGATTGGACCATAAGAACTGATACCAAAGCACCATGATCAAAGCCTTGCTATCTGGTACTCGAGAGACTTACCAACATAGAGCCACATACAAATCTGACTGAGTCTGTGATTATCTACGCCCACTCTCTACCTAAAAAACTGCCCCAAACAAAATTTTATTAGTGATGTGATTATGCAATTATGACTTTTAACGTAGCTTTAAAAAATTGTTCAGTCATATCGCTATGATGTCTGCAGTGTGGCAGTTTATAGTGAGGTCTAGCACTGGGGCATCACGCCGCAGACATGTAGCATGATGTTCACACCCAGTCACATTATCTGGACACTAGACCGACCAGTCCTAACACTAACCTCCTAATACTGAATGTCAAGCAAGGCGGCTGTTAGTAACATTTTTGTAAGTCTTTGGTATGACTTGACCAGGGATTGAAACCACAACCTTTCTGACGATGACACTCTAACCACTAGGCCACCAGAGCATTAAAAATTTTATTAGTCAGTGAGGCATTAAATATAGGTAATAGGAAATTTTGGCAGGATGGAATGATACTTACAGACCCTGAAATGAGTTATTTTACCATTGAAACAAAAACAATACAAACAGCACACAGAATGAATAAAAACAAAATGTAGAATGAATGCAAACAAAATTAAGAGGACTAAAATTGCAAATGCAAAATACAAAATTAAGAATAAACAAAAACAAGATGCATGTTAAATGCAATTCATGACTGGATTTGAAAATAAATTATTTTGGAGTTGCCTCCCTCTAGATGTCCTTTTGCATGCTAATCTGGGATAGGATTCTTTATACTGACAATTTTTCTCTCCTTATACAAGCTGTGACATTGCTCTTGTCAGGACAGATATTGATGAAATGACATCACTGGTGGTCACACTTGTGTACAATTTTTATTTGAATAAAACAAAATAATGAACAAAATATACTGACAAATACTCTATGATTAATTTATATATTTCTTACAGCTGTAGTACTATATTTATTTATTATGAATTTAACACTACCTGTAATATTTTCTATTTCATTAAATTACACTTTTAATAAAAGTCATACTATAAAAGCAAGAGTTAACTTCCTTTAACAATATATATATATATATATATATATATATATATATATATATATATATATATATATATATATATATTTATATATATATATATATATAAATAAAATTACAAACAACTGCAGATCTGGTAAAATGATCTATACGATGGTCTTTACCAAGATATCATCCGCAAATAAAGCTTCCCTGTTGCCAAAACTACCTCCCCATCCCAATTACCAGAATGCAGAAACTTGACAAAATGCACTGGAGAATGAAATAAATTTAGGTCACAATGATTTATGTGTTGCAAATGCAATGTATAATTAAGAAGATAGTGTTGTTTTTGGGCTTAACGCCATTTTTCAGCACACGATAGGTTATTCATTGCGGCCAGTATTAATGGTGGAGGAAGACACTGGGAAATCACCGGAAAGAACCACCAACCCACGAGAAGCTACTGGCAAGCTTTCTCACATATCCACTTTTGCTGAATCCTAGACATGAACTCACGAAGATAGAGGTGAGATGGCAGTGATCCGTAACGGGCATCGCTTTAGACCACTGCCACTCAGGGGCTCCTAATTAACAAGATGCATATGAATGCAAAGCTGCATGACTCTGGGACAATCAGTATCTGAGAAACTTATCTGAATAAAAAAACTTCACCAAGGAGTGAGAAACAAATGGACAGGCATCATAACACTATCTTCCACATTAAAGTTTAACACTATATGCCCCATGGCAGTTTATCACTATATGCCCCATTGCAGTATAACAGTATATGCCCCATGACAGTGTAACACTATTTGCTGCATAAAAACATAACACTATTTGCCACATGAAAGTCTAACACTACATACCCCATGGCAGTGTAACTAACACTATATGCCCCATGGCAATGTAACACTATCTGCCCCATGGCAGTGTAACACTATTTGCTGCATGAAAACATAACACTATTTACCACATGAAAGTGTAACACTACATACCCCATGGCAGTGTAACACTATATGCCCCATGGCAGTGTAACACTATATGCCCCATGGCAATGTAACACTATCTGCCCCATGGCAGTGTAGCACTATTTGCTGCATGAAAACATAACACTATTTGACACATGAAAGTGTAATACTACATGCAATGTAACTCTATCTGCCCCATGGCAGTGTAACACTATATGCCCTATGACAGTGTAACACTGCCACATAAAAGTATAAGATTACATGTCCCATGCCAATGTAACACTACATACCCCATGGCAATGTAACACTATATGCCCCAGTGTAACAATAAATGCTGGATGGCAGTGTAACACCATATGCTTCATGGCATCTAATATGTTTTGGAATGGGGACAATGATCCTGTATTTAAGACCATGGTGACATTAATAGTCTTTTTAGTGCTTAATAAATCCATTTTATTAGTGACATGTTCAACTTTGTAATGGTAATACATGTGTGGTTTTGGATTTTTAACATAGCTTTAACAATTTTTCAGTCAAATTGCTATTATGTTTACAGTGTGGCAGTTCATAGTGGTGTCTAGCACTGGGGTATGAAGTCGCTGACATATAGCAAGATGTCCCACCCAGTCACATTATCCTGACACCAGCCTGACCAGTCCTAACAATAACATCATAATGCTGAGTGCCTAGCGATACAACTGTTAGTACTATTTTTATATGTCTTTGGTATGATTTGGCAAGGGTTTGAACACACAACCTCCTGCTTCAGGGGCAGATGCTTTAACCACTAGGCCACCTGAACAGTGTTTGTAATGGTAAAACAGCGATTTAAATCCTAACATCCTCAAATACAAGATTCTTTACTATTTGCAAAATGAGCAATCCACTATTGTTTTGCATTTCCAAGTTTAGTAAATACTTGTAATTATAATTCTACTAACATTAAGTTTTAGTACAATTCACAGGATAACTCCTTCAGATTAAAGAAAAACATTCTTTAAAGACTTTCATGCATGATGGAAAACTGGTAAACACAAGTGAACACCTTAGCCTTTTCTAACAGACAACACGAAAATAGTATTTTAAGTAAAATGTGCGACTTTGATATAACTTGCCCAATCATACTACATTTGGAGTAAAGACCTCACAAATCCAGCTATAGAAGCTAAACAAGATGTCTTCTGGCTTGTTTTAGCAAAGTAAGTGATAAAAGGTCATCTGCTTGCCAAGGTCACACTAAAGCTGGATAATTATCAGTTAGAAAGGTAAGCACATCCAGTGATGTTAACTGTGGGGAGGACTTCCAGTGATGTTAACTGTGGGAAGGATTTCAAGAGATGTTGTTGTTGTTGTTGTTGTTGTTGAGCTTAACGCCATTTTTCAGCACACGATAGGCTATTCATGGCGGCCAGTATTAATGGTGGAGGAAGAAACCGGGAAATCACCCGAAATAACCACCGACCCACGAGAAGCTACTGGCAAGCTTTCTCACATATCTACATTCGCCGAATCTTAGATTTGAACCCACGCAGACAGTGGTGAGATGGCAGTGATCCGTAACGGACAGCGCTTTAGACCACTCGGGGCCCCTTCAAGAGATGTTAACTGTGGGGAGGACTTCTTGTGATGTTAACTGTAGGGAGGACTTCAAGTGATTTTAACTGTGAAGAGGACTTCCAGAGATGTTAACTCTGGGGAGGACTTTCAGGGATGTAACTGTGGGGAGGACTTCTAGTGATGTTAACAAAAGGGAGGACTTCCATTAATGTTAGCTGTGGGAAGGACTTCCAGAGATGTTAACTGTGGAGAGGACTTCCAGCAATGTTAACTGTGGGGAGGACTTTCAGTGATGTTTACTTGGGGAAGACTTCAAGAGATGTAACTGTGGGGAAGACTTCCAGTTATGTTAACTGTGGGGAGGACTCCCAGAGATGTGACTGTGGGGAAAACCTTCAGGGATGTAACTAGGTGGACTTAAGAAGGTGTGTGTTTTGGTAAATATCAAACTCAATGATCAACAAATGCATGCAAAGTTGGGTAATTATTGAATTAAATACCTACACGCTATTGAGAAACTTTGATGTCTGAAGGTTTAGGTCTTGAAAAGATTTTCTGTAATTATAAAGATTCAGAAGAAAACATCCAATGAATTTTAAAAATAGTGACTAAGATTTAATCTCACATCTTAAGATCTTAAACCAATGTCATCTTTAAGTAACTAGGATTTAAACCTCATTCTTAAAGATGTCAAGCCAATGCTTCAACATGCTGCAAACATGCCACTTTGATTATGTAAATATTCATCAGACAGATATGTTCAAAAATCATGAACAGCTTTTAATCAAAAACAAATTTTTTTTGAAAGTGGACTTAGTGACTAGTTTTCAGTAGTTTTAGAAGTGCAAGTAGTGACTGACTACATTTTTCTTTACTGATTCATGATGTGTGCCTAATTACAGTTTTTAGTACTGATTTAGTGCCTCATGAGTAGTTTTCAGTACTTATTTAGTAAGTGTGCCTCATAAGTACAGTTTTCAGTACTGATTTAGTAAGTGTGCCTCATAAGTACAGTTTTCAGTACTGATTTAGGAAGTGTGCCTCATGAGTAAAAGTTGCCTATCTATTGAGTACAGTTTTGAGTAGTGATTCAGGAAGTAAATCTAGTGGCTACAGTTTTCAGCACTGACTTAAGAAAAGTACCTGGTGACTACAATTTTCTGCACTGAATTAGGAACAGACCCACCAAACTGATGCTTCAATTACACAATAGTATACCATACATGCCAACCTCTGGTGAGGAAAAAGTGTAATCCAAGTTGACAAAAAGAGTAATCCAAGAAGAAAAAGAGTAATCCACATATGACTGATACAAATTCACTTAGCATATGTAAAAGATGATTTGTTTTACCACTATTGTCTTTTAACATCAACTACTGCTTCAAGTTTTTATATATGTAGCAGTTTAGATTTAAAAGACAACATGCTCTCATGTTGCATTTCAGAAGACTTTCTACCAGGTGAGACAATGAATGTTTTGCACACCAGTAAAGTACTTAGTACTAGACTACTGAGCCTGTATCTGAAATCAGTTTTACTTTTACTAACAATACTGCATAATCTCTCACTGCCAGCATTAGAATGTTAAAGAACCAATATTCCTTTAGCAACCTGACAAAGAAAAGTAAATTTATATCTTCCAGTTATTGGATCATTTAGCAAAAGAAAATAAATTCTGTCTGAAGAAGTACATTGTCAGGTAGAATGTCAACTTGATACTTCAGGCATTCTCCTAATTTATTGGCAGCCTTTTGTGCATCAAGGTGTATCAAATGACCGAGACAACCTGTGATGTACATCAAGACATTTTTCAAAATACAGAAAGCAGCTTCTTTATGAATTCCAGTTATCACTGATGCATTATCAGTTGAAAACACCATACAGTTCTGCCAATTCATATGTTTATTCAAAGCATTATCATGCAAATCAAAAATGTTTTATACTGTGGATTCGGGTAATGAAATAAAAGCAGTTTGACTTTGTTGTTTTCGTTGTCAAAGTCTCTTACACAGAATACAACTTTTTGTCATCATAATTATTGCTTCCATCTGTGGCAATACTAAATGACCTAATTTTCATGGCTTCTGCAATCTTATGTAAAGTATCTTCAGCCAAACACCAAACAATGTTAGATGATTTTGCTCTTGCACATGCAATTTTGGAATCAAGAAACGTCTGTTCGATCAAAAGACCGACATAGTCGTCTACCGCTAGAGGCGTGTTCTATTAAGAACCTCTGCATTTACAACATTCATGTCCACAATTGAGTTTTGTTACCTTAGTTACCTTAGTAGTGGATAGTCTGATGCTACATCCCTGTGTGTTTGTACTCCCCTACATATTTCAATAACCAAAATGTTTAATGTGATAAAAAGTGCACAAAACTAAGTCAATTGAATCACTGATTTACAATTTCCAATCTGACTGTGACCAGAATGGCACTAATACTGGCATCCCCTTGCACTTTTCCTGCTTAATGAACTTTCCATACTAACATGGTACCATATTCTGTACACCATGGGCTAGTTATATTTCCATCAGACAACATAATGCCATAGTTCATTCTATTCGGTAACTGCCGGAAAATTTTGTAAATTACCATAACGTTGAGTTTGGAATTATATCCCTTTGCACACATGAAAATATTAATCAAATCGCTTGTTAAATCCACGTGAAAGACAAATTTGTTGTTTTCATTCTTTTCCTTTGCTTGATTCGACATTGTAAATATCAAAAGCAGACAACATATGTATGTACATTTATAGACACTCATACACTCCTTTGCTCAAAATGGACTTGTCCAGGAACTGGAAATGAGTCTGAAGCATGTCTGTCTATTATATTGAAAACTTCCATTAATCATGAAACGCGTAGACGATAAGGATCATTCTACTCATAGTCTGGTTAGAAAATATAAATCAATGAATGAATTGATTAAGTTCCTTGCACTTTTTTTATCACATTAAAGATTTTCATTATTGAAATCGGTAGAGGGTACAAACGGGTCGATACACTCTGACTTATAATATAATTCAAGCTTTCTTTAGTTCTCAAGTGTTGCTCCACATCAAATTTACCACCATGATTAATATTAAAATCCTTTCCATACAACCTGCAATGGGAATGAACCTGCCCTAAGATGGAATGCTGTGTTATGTATTCATCTATACATTCTCTAATATTGTAGAAGCCATCTTTTCTAGAACAGCCCATAGGATTAACGAATGTTAATAAAAACAAGAAAAATTATCAATATTTTTGGAAGAAGGATATACCAAAATTGCGAAATCATATATGTTTACACATAAGGTGTAATGTAGTGAAAAAATGCAAAATGATTATGCAAAAAGCATAATGGTTGGCATGTATGGCAGTTAGGACATCTTCAACTTTACTTTCAGTAATGAATCCTGTATAGTATTTAGGGTTTTAAGTATATTTAGTTTGTATCATGTGAGTTTGACCTTTGTCTATGACTCAGAATAATAGAGTTTTAATGCACACCTGATTTTATTCTTGTTTTCAAGTTATAAACAGAAGTTTACTTACGAAATGAACATGTTTACAGTTTGGTCTTTAATGTATTTTATTGGATGATGGTTAACTAAAACTTTAGCACTCGACTAACAATGTTTTACTACCATGACCACTTCAGGCATGGGTAGGAAAAAAGGGAGGGGAAAGGGCATGGTTACAATTTAAGCATATAAGGGAGGGGTAGAATGTATGGTTATGCTGTGTACATATGATTTTGAGCTCTTCAGCAAGACATTATTTTGTTTTGACTATGCAAATTTAAACCTTATCAGGAAACTTTTCATTTACTTACCCATAATGTTCAGCTTCTAGTGTTTTGAGCTGTTCTTTCACCAGTCTATAGTTTTCTTGTACACTCTTAAGTCTTTCCAGTCTCTTACTGTGTGCCTTCTTCAACTCTTCAAGCTCACGATTCTGCAGAAAAATACAGGAAGTAACTATTACCCTACCTCTCGAAACTTATTTGAAGTTAAAATGATTTAAGCAGACCGGGTACAAAACCATTCAAAGGAGTGGATGAATGTCATATAAGAATGGGCAACACTATATGTGCCCTCTATATATACATCCATGAAGAGGAGACTAAATATAAAACCATTCCAAGGAGTGGATGCATGTATATATAAGAATGGGCAACACTATATGTGCCCTCTCTATATACATCCATGAAAAGGAGACTGAATACAAAACCATTCCAAGGAGTGGATGAATGTCATATTAGAATGGGCAACACTATATGTGCCCTCTATATATACATCCATGAAGAGGAGACTAAATATGAAACCATTCCAAGGAGTGGATGCATGTATATATAAGAATGGGCAACACTATATGTGCCCTCTATATATACATCCATGAAAAGGAGACTAAATACAAAACCATTCCAAGGAGTGGATGCATGTATATATAAGAATGGGCAACACTATATGTGCCCTCTATTATTTTAATGATTACAGTGAAATAGAATTAAAAGACAGAACAAAAAGCTCATTTAATAGGCATAAGTGACATTTCACTTTATCAAACTTTCATCAAATATTGTTACACCACTCCCTCATTAACTCGCAGACATTGGGGGTCTAAAAACATCGACCGCGATATAAGCGAGGGCGCGAGTTATCGAGGGACCTATAACAAACAACAAATATAACAATGGGATTGACACATATAGAAAAGGGTGGGGTGGGGTGGCTTGGCATGTTGAATACTCAATTAATAATCACGCTAAGATTAACAGTGGATAAATATCATTTCATATTGGTGTATTTTGTTTTGTTTTTCCTCACAGAGTAACATTAATTTCAGGATAACTTACAGTATATCGAGGAAATCATCTAAACATTATTCCTCCTGGTTTCCGTTTGCTTAGCACATGTACTTCACACCTTGTGTATTACGTCACTTTTTTGTGGTGAATGGTATACATTCTAATTTTATTGTTTGATCCAAAGTAGACGATTTGTTTTTTCAAATACAAAAGATCGACACACCAAAAAAACAATGTCGATCGAACGATGTGTAGATTTTGATTGCGGTAGAAGTAAAATGGAAGAAAAAAAAATTTACTAGGTTTAACCATTACCAACATGAATTTTATGGGTCTAAAAATTTAAAACGACATAAATTAGAACACGATAACACTTGTGGTTTGTGACACGTTTGAGAAATATCACTTCACATTTTGAAAAAATGCAAATTTCACAATATGGATTCTATCTTTACAGGCAATACCGTATTTTCCACCCTATAAGTCACTCCTGTGTATAAGTCGCTCCTCCGCACTTACCATAATCACGTCTTTGATACCGCCGGCCATTGCATGTGACTTGGTAATTTCCAACTTCGTGTAAGAAATATTATACAATTGTTTAAGAGTTATATAAAAGTCAATATTACAATAAACTTTGACTTTGCCTTGAGTCGTATTTGAATTGTTGAAAGTCCATGACCTGCAGCATGCTGTTCCACAATCCATTTTCGTAGATTCTTCTCGAGAACTGGCCAACATGCTTTGCCACTATGATTTCCCTTCTTGGTTTTTTTTTTTGTTGACCTTAACTTGTCTTCTTTGTTACGCCAGTCATGCACAATCTTCTCACTTACGTTGAATTTTCTTTCTGCTGCATGATTTCCATTTTCTTTCGCAAATGCTACGACGTTTAACTTAAATTCTGCATATTTTTTCTAGTTGTTGGTGCCATGATAAATGGCACGAAATTAATTTAAAACAAAACTTATTGACTTACGCTAATCTAACAATTTTAAATCATACGTTATTGTGAAACTATATTTTATTAATGCTCCATTGTATGAACAGTACGTATTTACATATCGGTCATTTCCACAACCCAAGCGAACTTCAAAGGCACTTTATACACTACAGTGATTTTAATACATTAGCGAAGACTTTGCGAATTCGACTAACAATTGAAACTGTTCACCAGCCTTCCAGTTATTTTTTTTATTAATTACATAATTCGTTGTTTAAAATAACAAAATAATCCCAGTTCTGCATTCTGTATTTATTTGAGTACCTCAAAGAACATGAAGCAATAGCTGGGCGGCAAGTTCAAAGGACTTTGACTAGCAGCTTGGGTGGGAAAATGTGCTGAAATTTACAATGACTGAATTTATAGATGGAAAGATTCTAAGATGTACATGCCGAATAATAAAGGAAATACAATGGCAATCGTTATTTCAATATTTTTTTTTCTTTATTGATAACAACAAATTTTAACACATATATAACTAAATATTTTTGACTTTTTAATTTGATAATCTTTTAGTCTAATTCTTACGTCTACCATATGTATGTTTCAAGCATTTGGCTTGCCTGTATACTGGCAGATGCATTTCGCTAAAGCACAGCATCACTGCGCATCAGTCACAGTCATTAACAAAATTATTTATCGTATAAGTCGCTCCTGCATATAAGTCGCACGCGTCATTTTTAAGAAGAAAAAAAACTGAAAAACAGTAGCGACTTATACCCTGGAAAATATGGTAATCACCATTTTCGATGATAAAAACGAACTATGTTTCAAAGTTAAATTTGCCAATTTACAATTTCTTATCTCAACCTTTTTCATGTTTAACACATTTTAAAATATATTTTCCTTGGAAAAAAATCGGGAGCCATGCCGGACACCGCGTTATAAGCGGGTTCGCGAGTTATCGAGGGAGTGGTGTATTTACATTGTACTAAGAATGCTCTTTGGTAAGAAAATTTTTCAAAAATATCTGACTTCTTATGAAAAGTTGAGAACAACATGACATTGATTAAAACATCTTGACAACTGCCGTTTTTGACAATAAAACAAGCAACAGATCAAAGTTTCATTTACCAATTTTGATCACAATTTTCTTCACGTTCAACAAATTGGGGTAATTTGGGTGTATTTTCTAGCATGCAAAAATGAAATGCATGCCTTATCATGCATTATGAACAGGTTTTCGAATTATCTGGGTACAAATTATCATGGGAGTGGTGTATGCATGTATATACCAATGGACAACACTAGATGTACCCTACAAGTTTTCAAGGGAGTGGTGTATGTATGTATATACCAATGGACAACACTAGATGTACCCTACAAGATATCTAGGGAGTGGTGTATGTATGTATGTATGTGTGTGTGTGTGTGTGTATGTATGTATGTATGTATGTATGTATGTATGTATGTATGTATGTATGTATGTATGTATGTATGTATGTATGTATGTATGTATGTATGTATGTATGTATGTATGTATGTACCAATGGACAACACTAGATGTACCCTACAAGTTATCTAGGGAGTGGTGTATGTATGTATATACCAATGGACAACACTAGATGTACCCTACAAGTTATCAAGGGAGTGGTGTATGTATATACCAATGGACAACACTTGATGTACCCTATTAGACATTTCAAGGGAGTGGTGTATGTATGTATATACCAATGGACAACACTAGATGTACCCTACAAGTTATCAAGGGAGTGGTGTATGCATGTATATACCAATGGACAACACTAGATGTACCCTACAAGTTTTCAAGGGAGTGGTGTATGTATGTATATACCAATGGACAACACTAGATGTACCCTACAAGATATCTAGGGAGTGGTGTATGTATGTATGTATGTGTGTATGTATGTATGTATGTATGTATGTATGTATGTATGTATGTATGTATGTATGTATGTATGTATGTATGTATGTATGTATGTATGTATGTATGTATGTATGTATGTATGTATGTATGTATGTATGTATGTATGTATGTATGTATGTATGTATGTATGTATGTATGTATGTATGTATGTATGTATGTATGTATGTATGTATGTATGTATGTATGTATGTATGTATGTAATGTATGTATGTACCAATGGACAACACTAGATGTACCCTACAAGTTATCTAGGGAGTGGTGTATGTATGTATATACCAATGGACAACACTAGATGTACCCTACAAGTTATCAAGGGAGTGGTGTATGTATGTATATACCAATGGACAACACTTGATGTACCCTATTAGACATTTCAAGGGAGTGGTGTATGTATGTATATACCAATGGACAACACTAGATGTACCCTACAAGTTATCAAGGGAGTGGTGTATGTATGTATATACCAATGGACAACACTAGATGTGACCTATTAGACATGTCAAGAAGACATTGGGAATGAGACATTTCTATGAAGTGGATATACCCTCAGGATGAGCACATGATTACAAACTGACCCAAGACATTATCTTCTTCAAGTAAAATCAAAACAAGGACTCCTTAAAGAGTAAAAATGTAAAATTCATCCTGTCAAGATACATTTGACAATGGACTGACATACTAAAAATTTAATGAATATATCATTTACTTAAACTGTGAAAACTTTTAGCCTTAAGTACAGTATGGAATAAACATCACAGCCTATAATTAGTTATTTGTATGCAAAACAATGGTTAAATATAAAAGATAAAACTACCAGAGCTCATATTATCTCAAATGAATTGCAAAATATGTTCTACATTTTTCTGTAAACCCTGCTGTGATGTATCCTGTTATTACTTATAAAGCAAATTTACACACAAAATCTCAACATTAATTCAAATTTGCACACAAAATCGAAACATTAATCCAAATTGCATACAAAATCTAAACAATCTCGAACACTGTTAAAGAGTGATAGATCTGTCTTGCTATCTGTCGAAACATGCGAAACTAAAATGACCAAACCTTCAACTTGATCATGTCCCTGGCATCCTCAAGGGATTTCTCTAGGTGGAAAATCTGTTTCTTTGCATCCTTGGTGGTCCGTACTGGGGACATTGATTGTGATCGTTTTGACTTTTGGACCAATTCTATGCACTTCATAGGACTCAGAGCTATACTACGGAATTGTCGTGCTGGTGTAGAATGTGTTCTCTCATGACGATTCAACCTCTCTGTGTCAAAAACAATGGACTGTTCTCCCTGTCTCTCCAACTTCTCTATTATTCTGTAACAAAAAGATTTAAAGAACATAACAAATTATGAGTATTAATATCACACCCATACCATTTAAATCTAATTCAGATAGGATTCCATGTTTACATCCTCACCTGTAACTAAATCTAAGATTCTCCCTTGTTCACCTTTCAATCTGAGATTTTGACATTTTAAAACTGTTGGAAATTATAAAGCAGAAATATTTTGGTGTAGAGAAGCTCTCAGAATTGTTTCATCAAGGGGGATTTCCCCTCATCACAAAAATGAGTGGAGTAGAAATTGTAGGGGGAGCAAACTTAAATAGTTAAATATTGACCTAACACTTAAATATCCATCTTTCTTTCTTCCTTCTCCATTCTATTAGGGATCTATCAAAGTCAAAATTTTCAAGTCATGTCCCCTCTAATTGTATAAGCATCAATGTGTTTACTGTTTCTGAGCTTAATCTGTTCCTAAGCTGTGTGAATATTATTCTGTGCTGATAATCCCCTATCAGTCTGAAGGGGCAAAATCAGAGTTTGCTTAGCCAGTTTCAACATGTTGGGAAATTGTTCTTTATGGTTCTTATTTTTCCCAGCTCAAAGGTATTGTTTCTAAAATATCTTTGCTCCAAAAAAAGAATTTTCACAAACAAGAACTCTAAAAAAATTCTCACTTTTTTAATCAGTGCTTTGCTGACTATTGTTCAAGATTTCTTATCATCTCAATAATATTAACTTAGAGACATGAAAGTGCGTCACATTCATTTTCTCACTGCAATTTCAATAGAGAAGGATAACTTGAGGTGGATTATTTTTTCAAAGGCAGTAAAATACAATGTCCACATCGCACACACAACTGCACTAGATTTTCCACACTCTTTCTTTAAAACATTGAAGGCAGTGGCTTCATTACATTAGTATTTAATGCCTGCACAAAATCATGTGACTTGGCATAGCGTGTATGAGATTATGTTCTAAAATTCAAATAGCCGATTTCAGATGCAAATGAGTTATCTGTCACACAGAACATGCTTCCTGTCCTGGAGTTGCAATATAACCATTTGTACTCTAAAAATTTTAAAATCATGCTGGACATCTTTTTGTTTTGGTGCAGCACATCCAACTCTGCATCTGACATTGCTGTTGAAATATCATCCTCCATTATGCAAGAAAATTTCAGATGTTCTTCATTCTCCCATTCACTTTTCACATTTCTGCCACCATTGATTTGAGATCCATTTTCCACGTTCCCACCACCATTAACTTGACGTTGAAAATAATCAGTAATGCCAATGTTTGTGCATATAAAAGGAAATATATAAATTGCAGAACCACTGTAAGAGACACATGTTTTGGTTACATATAATTAATGGGATGTTCAATTATCCTTTTGCATTAATGTACATATGCAGATTTTAAAGTAGAAGAGGTATGGTTGTAAATAAGCATCCTTATTTTTGAATATTTTTTCGATTCTTATTTATCCAATTTATCAGAAAAAAATAAATGGTATACCGCTGTGCAGAGTACATTTTTTATGCATAACTCTGAACTAATCTGTGGGAGTTCTTGTGCATTACTGCTTTTCAAGTGCTACAATCTTTGTGAATTGCACAACTGCATGCCCTGGGAGCATCTTGCTTGGTGCAAAGAGGATGTTTATATTGACTAAATGTCATAGTTTATATAATCTTGTTGGGTTTTATGATCATTCCTGTCTATGTATATGAAGACAAAAACTCAAGAACTATTACATGGAATTCAAGGAAAGTTGGTTGTTGTTGTTGTTGTTGTTGTTATGGGGCTTAATGCCATTTTTCAGCACACAATAGGCTATACATGGCAACCAGTATTAATGGTGGAGGAAGAAACCGGGAAATCCCCAGAATGAACCTCCGAGCGATGAGAAGCTACTGGCAAGCTTTCTCACATATCCACATTTGCCGAATCCTAGACTTGAAACCATGCAGACAGAGGTGAGATGGCAGTGATCCTTAAATCCTTAATGGACAGTGCTTTAGACCACTCGGCCACTTGGGGCCCCCAAGGAAATTTGGTAAGATTACTCAAAAAGGATTCAATGTTGATACTTCTTTGTAAGCCATTTCTGGGGTATTCTTATAATAAATATTAATAATTTTACATATAATGTATTTACCTTCAGTCACTCCACTCTTTCAGTGATGTTTGCTATGTAATGAAAGAAAAAAAAACTCCTGGGCAAGAATAAGGTTTAATTTGTGATCTATAGGACTACATAGTTGTCTCCCCATTGAAAGTAATACCTTAGCACTGTAATGTATGTAGTACAGCAAGCAAGTAATCATGTCAAGAAACATGCACAAGTACTAGGGATTTTAAAATCTACTCCAGGTATCAACTATAAAAGAAATCTAAGTTTGAAACAATTATTGATGAATTTAATTAATATAGAAATTGACTATATAAGAAATGTGATGATATACCTTACACTGGTAGCCACTTGTAAATCATGCTCGATTCCTATATCATAGATTCAAACTGATAGACCCCTGTAAGGCATGCTTGATTCCTAAATCATAGATACAAATATATGGACATTTGCAAAGCATGCTTGATTCATATATCATTGATGCAAACTGATAGGCCCTTTCTAAGCATGCTTGATTCCTGTATCATATATGCAAATTGACAGACCCTTGCAAAGTATGCTTGTTTCCTGTATCATTGATACAATCTGATAGACCTTTGCAAATCATCCTTGATTCCTCCATCACTGATAGGAACTGATGAATCTTTGTAAAGCATGCTTGATTGGTTGAACCAGATTACAAATGGCTGTTGGAATCAAACTTACCTTTCTTTTTCCTCCAGCTCTTCATGAAGTTTCTCCACTTCATGTTGAAGGTCCATGAATGGCTCAGACTAGATAGAAGAAATTAAACAAATCACATGATTAAATTCAGAATAAGAAAGTTCTTTGCCAATATGATAAGACAGTGCAAATAAATATCCTCAAATTTAAGATTCTCTTTCATATTTTTCCAAAACAATGAGCACAATGGAAAATTAAAATATTATAAAACTGTGACCATAATGGCCCTGTTTATGAATACAGCTTTTATCCATGATATGCACTCTGTAGATAAGCATCTGAATGACTGTGACTGATAATTTACACTGGTTAACCTATCTTCCTGTCTTCTGCTTGCAGTGTCACACTAAACAATAGCAATACATGATTACCAGTCAAAACACATGCAAACAAATATCTTGAGGAGAGGTCATTTATAAGTCTCATATTGTGCAGACTGTGAAATGTTGGTCCAATGGGCAAAGTCTCAATTTCCACATAGACAACAGAATTATTGTAACAAGCTCATAAATAGGCAAGTTTGGAATGATGCCAAATTGAGCGAACCCAGCAGGATTTCTCGTGTGGATAGATCATCCCAAATAAGCAAGGAACCATTATTGTACAGACTTTCAATGCCTGTTCCCATGTTTACTGAGTGCTAAATTCCATAAGAGGAAAAAAATGTTGACAAGACTGAGACAGCGAGTTCCATGGTAAAGATCCAATGATTGAATTAAAACTGTTGTTTTTGGAGAATCTAGTCCAGGTAGACAATGTTGCTGCCATGGAGGTGGTCCAGACAGTCATTTCCCCACCAATTAACCAAGTGAAGCCCAACTGTTGTATTTATAAACAATGTATCTGTGGGTAAATCACAGTAACTTGGGCAATGTGAAGATGCACATTTTTCAAGTCAACAACAACTGAGTAATCTCCCTTTAGGAAGGCATTTGTAACCTGTCATGGTGTTTTCATTGTAAACAAAGAAGCATGAATAAAGTGATTGAGTACGCTTAGGTAAATAACACTGTGAAGAATGCAAAGTTTGTAGTTGAGGGAACTCTGAAAATAGGATCTAATGAACTGAAAGTGATAATACATCCCTTGGAAACCCCTTATCTAGTCCATAGGTCATCATGGAAAATTATGTCCCATTCAGCAGTGAAGAATTAGATTCTTTCCAATAATATGATCAGTGATAATAGTGGTGTGAAGATAATTCTTTTAAGATAGCATTGCTCTAATGGACAGAAATGCTGCTGAAAATGATCTTCAACTATATACCTCTTGTCCACCTTTGTTCAGGAGAATTTCAATGGTTGAAACTTTAACAGTACTGCTTTCCAGTGGCTTGTGCGCTAGGTGTATACTGGGCATGTCCGTCAATCATTTTAGAGATCATCTTGAAAATCCTCCGCTATAGCCCAGACTGTGAAAGAGGAAAATTGGTCTCCTTTGTGGTTTATTTGCAGATTTCATCAACCTGAGGAGACCATATGATAAATGCTGCAAGTATAGCTTTTCCTTAACAATGGTGGAGGTTGAGATTACTGCCTCCCATTCCAACACTTTAATTTCTCAGCTACTGTTACAGTAATAGCCAGAGAATGTTGGATAGCTCTGTTTAAAAATGGGTCTTCCTGGAAACAGACTCTCCCACATGTCCCATAGGATTTGGAGTGAGAGAAGTTACACCGAGTTCTGCTGACTTAAAGATTGACATAAGTATTAGCCCCAATAAATTGTACATGGCCGCAACAAATGCCATGTATTGTTGAAAGAATTCTATTCCACATGTATTGGGGATGGCTTTGTCATCCTTAAATCTGTGATACTTTGTTCAACTTATAAGGTTATCCAAACAGAAAATTTGTGTGTGTGTGTCCTATAGAACTATTAACTAAAATTCATGGGAAGGTGTTGCTAGAAAAAGTCAGCTGAAATGTGGGTCTTTTAATTGATAATATAAGCTGCCCAGAATGTTAGCAACTTTGCCAGAAAGGTAGGTAATTTAAAAGTAGATTCTTCCTTTAGAACTCATGCTAGAACTAGACCAGGCAGATTTTGTAGAGCAAAGAGGAGAGAACTCTGGTGGTAGTCGGAAGAAAACTTCATTCAAACCTGTTAAGGCTGAATCTTTGTGCATCCAATAGTATCTAATAACATTAATGGAACTTGTGAGCAAGTTTCATCATCTTTGGATAAAGGTGTTGAAGCCAATGTCTCTTACAAAGTAGCTGGAGAAGAATGTTGAGGATAGTGGCTAACATTGTGTCCTGAGTTGGACTTCCAAGCTCTTGCTCAGTACAGGCTCCCTCTAAGAAAGTGAAGTGATATCTCCTGGATACTGAGGCATTAAAGCTGGGCATAAGCAAGAGTGATCTATTAGTGAATGTATAAATAGATTTACGAAACCAAAGCTCCTTCTTCTGCAGTTATCTCCCATCACAATTAGAGGGATATGGCAGAGCCCATCTTGGTTGGCATGACATCCAGTTCTTAAGGTTGGGATGGGATAGGTAATATTATTTCACATAGTCAATCCTTAATTCTGATGGTAAATGAGACTGTTTGCTTGCTCTTTATCCCACTAACCAGCAAGCAATATGGTGTTGAACCCAAGCATGCAAAACGAGGATGTTCTCAGACCTTAAGCTGTGCTTCTGCACCTTCCCATTAGCACCTCAAGTACTGATGGCCATTGACTTGTCTACAAAAAGCAAATCTGACATCCATTCATAGATTGACAACCAGTAGGCTACATATTCAGCATGGTAATCGGACTGGTTTTGCCATTGGTCTAAATCTAAATGACAATTTATACACATTCTACTCTATAAACTTTAGAGAGTATATGCAAAACTATGCACTAAGACAATTATCTATAAAAGGGTGGTCCAGATACATAGACTATTGCAGCATCACAATTCATACTTAAAAATGGATGCTAAAATATTAATGCTAATAAACCTGTAGGAAAGGCCAACTAACAGCCTAAAAAAAGTATAATCATTTATGCATACTTCTTGTAAATTTGAAGTGGATCCTATCACTAAATTATGCATAGAAAACTTACCTGTAGGTATATGACTGCAGTGAAAATTATACATCAATATAACTCAGTTTTCTATAGCACACACCATATGAAAATGCACTGAAACATTATTATTGATACTTTTGAACTAGACACTCTAATATCAATTGTAAGGCAATGTTACATGTTGGAATGGCCAAATGATGGCCTATACAGAAAAAATCAACAGAGCCACACATATAACTATGAAATAGACAGTATGACTACATAAATATAGAAAATTTATCTGTATGTATCCGACATAGTAAAAATTACACAACAATATAATAAGTTTTCTGTATCAAAAACCAGACCTGCTCCTGTTTAAATACAGCTATAGCAATTTGAGGGGACAAAATCATGACTAGTGCAGATATGTACCAAGGTGCATAAGTGAATATAGCAAGGAAAGAGAGAAAAGAACTTTCCTTCAAAGATAAACACTTTGTTGTCAAGGAAAGACAGAAAAGAACTTTCCTTCAAAGATAACACTCTTCTGCCTTTCTTCAAAGTATAAAACTTCCAGAATGACTGTATGTGGACTGCAAGTCCTGTCCATCTGTAGACACTGTGCTACTAAGCAAGAGCTGAAGTAGTAACTGAGGTGGCATGGGCCAGTTTCATAAATTGGACACTGGCAAATTTCATATAGTGTAACTTTTTCAGCTTTTATTATTTACTAATTAAAGATATGGCTTTTTTGTGAAAGATATGTTCTGGGCTTGTGTTCTTCTTGAAATTAATGTCAGGCATATACACCTTCCATAATTACTCGGCGGAATGTAGATAGTGAAATACCAATAGTCAGCTAGTAAGAAGAGCTAGCCTCAAGAATATCTCATAAAAAGCTTGGCTGTCAACTATTTTCAATTGCATCAGACTGTTTTGCGGATTATCATCTAGGAAAAGGACTTATGATGTTTGCGCTATAAGTATCACAAGGTGTCAAAAATGACCTTCAAACGTGAAAATTGCAGGTATAAATTTGAGGTTGTGGTGCATAAACTACTATGTACTGCCATTGACTTCTCTGGTCAAGTGGATAATAGTTTTATTCTTTGTTTTATTATAGGTGTTAAATTTGTGCATAAGAACTGTCCCCTGTCCCCTGAAGTATTTACAGGACTTTGTGCTAATCTCTGCATCAAAGGTAGATCACTCTTACTGCCAATTAAGTGGGCAGGTAACTCAATGCATTTTAGCTAAAAAGTTTTAGCCTGGAAGGACTGGATTTGTGAGGTTGTAATGGTTCTAATATATTGTAATTTCGTCAGATGAAAATAATCATCAAGTTTTAGCATAATTTTGTAGCCATATTAAAAATAACTCCTGTTTTTGCTCCAGTTTGATTTTTTTGTAAATATATATATATTATTGCATTAAAATTGTTGAAAGTCATCGGTATTAACATTTTTTACATTGAGAACCTAATTACATAGCCAACATGTGAAGTCATGGTCGTCTTCGAGAATGAAAGACGAACAAAAACAACAACATAATTCTTTACAATGTGGTACAAGTAATAAAACAATGAAAATAGTGATTGGTTTATTGCTTGCATTTATTGTGACCTTATTTACATCATAGTGTCACTGCATGTACATTGAAGATTTTAACTTGCACTGAACAAACTTAAATAATGTCTCCAAAGAAGTCTCAGAAATATTTTTTTAAAAAACAGTTAGAATAATAATGCAGCTGTTGTGTTCTTTGACCTTAAATATGTAAATGTTTACTCAGCTATGGATATCATGCCAATATGTACTAAAGGCAACAAAAGGAATAATATGTAAGAACAAAGGGGAATGTGCATTGCCTTTGGACAAAGTACCCTGTTTAATTGGCCTTGATTTCTGTCATGCAACAAAAGACAAATCCACCAATTATAATCAAAAGAAGCCACACTGATAACCAAGTTGACAAAATCAAAGTAGAATGAATAATGCACTGAAAATTATGAATTTTGTGTTAAGCTGAAACACAAAACTCAAATGGATTGATGATCCAGTAAACCTTGATTCAGATTTTTAATCTAATGAATATATGGCAGCTATAAGCTGGTTACATGCCTATATTTATACACATTTATCGAACATGCGCCTTTCATATAGATTACATTACTATGTAGGATTGCGTATGTCACTGATAGGAAAAAAACCTCATGAGTGCATGAAACAAAGTAAATAAAATTGCAACAGATGAATAGCTAAAATGTGATCTTTAAGAATGAGATTTTGTTAGAAATGAAAAATATACAGTGAAATCTGCATCCAACATTATTATGAATACAAAAGGATTTAAGAGTCACAAAACACAATACACATATAAGATGTTGTTGTTGTTGTTGTAGGTTTAACACCATTTTTCAGCACAAGATAGGCTGTACAAGGTGGCCAATATAATTGGAGGAGGAAGAACCCTGGAAAACCCTGGGAAGAACCACTGACCCACGAGAAGTTACTGGCAGGCTTTTTCATGTATCCATGTTAGCTGAGCCTTAGACTCAAACTCACAAGACATAGGTGAGATGGCAGTGATCTGTAACGGTGAGAGATTTAGACAACTTGGCCACTGGGGGCCCCCATTGTGTAAGTACTATACATTATAGCAATGGTTTCTCTGAATTACAAAGTCTTTACATACCTTTATATTATTTCAAATTGGAGATATCAGAAAACATGAACATGAAAAATAAATAACATTCAAACAACTGTTGTAGTTTATAACAGTTAAATGACGTGATATGTTTAACAAGAGCTGGTCTGTGCTGTGTGACCTGTGATCTTGCCAATATTGTCTTGACATTTTTGTGTATACAAGTGTTGGAACAAATTTTTTTTTAAAGTGCATTCAAGTCTTGGGACACAACAAATTTTTATTGTCCCAAAACTCATCATTATTACAGCATGTATGAGTAAAAAATCTAAAACAGCCATTATTCTAATATTACCTCCTCATCCAGAAAACTTCCTGAATGTGATCGAGATCGTCTTGTGCTTGCTCTTTGTTCTGCAGCTACATCAAGTTTGCTTTGAAGCTCTGAGATTACATTGTCCTTGCCAAGGATGTCCTATAATAAACAGGGAAATTATACTAACAAAGATGTCTTGTAAAAAACATTGAAATTATACTACCAAGGATGTCTTGTAATAAACATTGAAATTATACTACCAATGATGTCTTGTAATAAACATGGAAATTATACTACCAAGGATATCTTGTAATAAACATGGAAATTATACTACCAAGGATGTCTTGTAATAAACATTGAAATAATACTACCATAGATGTCTTGTAATAAAAATGGAAATTATACTACCAAGGATGTCTTGTAATAAACATGGAAATTATACTACCAAAGATGTCTTGTAATAAACATGGAAATTATACTACCAAGGATGTCTTGTAATAAACATGGAAATTATACTACCAAGGATGTCTTGTAATAAACATTGAAATTATACTACCATGGATGTCTTGTAATAAAAATGGAAATTATACTACCAAAGATGTCTTGTAATAAACATGGAAATTATACTACCATAGATGTCTTGTAATAAACATGGAAATTATACTACCAAGGATGTCTTGTAATAAACATGGAAATTATACTACCATAGATGTCTTATAATAAAAATGGAAATTATACTACCAAGGATGTCCTGTAATAAACAGGGTAATTATACTACCAAAGATGTCTTGTAATAAACATGGAAATTATACTACCAAGAATGTCTTGTAATAAACATTGAAATTATACTACCAAGGATGTCCTGTAATAAACATGGAAATTATACTACCAAGGATGTCTTGTAATAAACATGGAAATTATACTACCAAGGATGTCTTGTAATAAACATGGAAATTATACTACCATGGATGTCTTGTAATAAAAATGGAAATTATACTACCAAGGATGTCTTGTAATAAACATGGAAATTATACTACCAAGGATGTCCTGCAATAAACATGGAAATTTTACTACCAAGGATGTCTTGTAATAAACATGGAAATTATACTACCAAGGATGTCCTGCAATAAACATGGAAATTATACTACCAAGGATGTCTTGTAATAAACATGGAAATTATACTACTAAAGATGTCTTGTAATAAACAGGGAAATTATACTACCAAGGATGTCTTGTAATAAACATGGAAATTATACTACCAAAGATGTCTTGTAATAAACATGGAAATTATACTACCAAAGATGTCTTGTAATAGACATGGAAATTATACTACCAAGGATGTCTTGTAATAAACATGGAAATTATACTACCATGGATGTCTTGTAATAAACATGAAGATTACATTGCCATGTATGTCCTATGGCATGACATTCAATTTTGTTGTAATCAAGCTCCAAGATTACATTTTCTTTGCCAAGGATATCTGAGATAAACATATTTCCTTGATACAGAAGAAATCTCTTGTATAAAGACATGTATCCTTGTTACAGAAGGATTCTGTCTTATATACATTGTACAGAAGAATATTGTTCCACATAGACAACTCTTCCTTATACTGATGAATTCTCATTTACATAGAGGGTATCCGTTATACAGAAAAAATGTCATATAGACCAGTTTTTTTATATTATGACCTTCATGGGTATCCCTTAAAACAAGAATTATGTTTTATAAGGCCAGTGTTCTTTATAAAGAAACATCAATATGGATTATGTACTGTTATGAATATTGAATTCTTATTGTGAGTTTGACGTTTGTCCATTGTTTAGGGAAAGTTTTGGAAACTTGACAACTGAATTTAAGTTACAGTTCTTAGATTATTTACAAAATAGTGAAATTTTTCTTTCAGGAACCATTAGTTTCACATAACATTCAGTTGCCATAAATGAGGTGACAGTCTGAATACTGTTACATGTCTAGGCTCGTACAAAGTAACAAAAGAAGAGTGAAGCCAACAAGCTTTGTAAAATTTAACAAAATAATTTGTTTCCCTAGAAAACAAAGTAAAAATATGAAAAAGGTCTTACGGTTTTTGAATCTAATCCAAAACATTTCTAAATGAATCAAAGTTTAAATCCAGATGAAGTACCAAGATGGAAGGTGATGACATCTTCTATATCATGTTTTGTACTGTTGTGTTAACAGTTCCTTGTTGAATTTTATGAATCAAGAATAATATTCCAGCTATAGAATTCTGAATAATTTCAAATAAATGTCTAAGAATATAATTCTGTCTTTAGAATTCTGAATAATTTAAAATAAATGTCTATGTCCAACAATTCTGATGAACACAAGTACTTTCCTGGGCTAATAAATTATTTGAAAGAAAAAATTTAACATGAACTGGTCACAACACAAAGTACCATTGTGCTCCAGACATGTCAATTTATGAATGAATTCAATTACTAAAAGAGTTAGTTTCAAATGCAGTTTTGGATCACATAATGGGGTCATGTGGTCACTTAATTTGAATGGCACATTAAGACCAGACAAACGACTCAAATGCCATGGTCGGATTTTATTCTACCTAATAAATCTTACTGTAAGATTCAATATTTAAAAATAAAAAAATAAAAAAGTTGTTTACAACAGAGTTGACATGCAAGCCAAAGATGACCAATGATTTTTACTCTGTTTACCAATTTTGAATTAAGGTCAAGAACTAGGTCAACTAAATATACAATGTTACAATGTAGCAATAATGATTATTAAAAGAACTGAACTGAATTTTTAAAAAAGTCAAATCAAGTAAAAATAAAGTTATCATTACAATAACATGTAATGAAATAAAAATCAAATGCAAAAGAATTTAAAACTAACACACAAGCAATTAAATTACATATCATACAATACAATGAGGTTTTAGTAAACAATTATTCATTCCTGTTTTATATAAGTCTTTGATCAGAGTTTTTAGTTGTATTCGGATATAACCTGAGAGGAATCATTTATTTAAATTATTCCCTGCAATTACAAAGTGCTCATTGACTTTATACTAAACACTACTTAGGGATTAATTTGAATTCATTTAAAGACATTCTAGATTATATCATTGTGATACATCAATCTTGAATATCATAGAGAATATCTTATACTTTTGGACATGGGATAGAATATTTTAGATTATATACAATTCAATTCACAAAAATGGAAGTGTCATTAGAATTTTCACTTTGTGTATGATATTTGGGAAATAAATTGTTTACTGAATTTTACAAAAGTTGTTGGTTTAATTTCTTTTTGTTACTTAGTTTAAGCATAGAGGAGTAACAATATACATGAATAATCTCTAGCAAAAGCTGATTCATTGTTCAATATATTTGGAAATATTTTTTTTTACAATCCCCAAAATACAGCATTAGTAAGTTAACAAGTGCACAACTTGCAACCATCTTATGAGAATTTGAAAAGCTTTATCACTCTATGAAGAGGCCTCAGTACATTTATACACAGCAAAAACAGACATTTGGGACAAAAAATTTCCCACATGCATGATAGTTATATAGGTGGTGTTTTATATAAATTGTATATGGACTATAAGTTAAGATTCCCAATAGTGTCCTATATAGACTGGTTTTCTCCAAATAAAAGTGTCTTTTAAGACTGGTTGCAGTGCATTTTGGTGCACACAAGTCATTTTATTTGTTCTTTGTTATTAACAGGGACAAGAGTGGGTTAAAAGACAGTAATATCAATAATGCTACTCAAATTTTCATTATAACATTGTTTTGATCAATATGTTTATCTCCCATCCAGATCCATAATACTATCAGAAGTTACAACATGAACAAGTTGTCATAAACTTATTAAGTGTTCCTGGATGAGTGGTCCCATGAGGCAACATGCAACAGTATCACTCTCAGCCAGTAGCGTGACAATTCCACAGAGGTCCAACAAAGCCGCTAAAACTCAGGACAATCTAATTGCATTCAGAGTTTTATTACCCTGGTTCTGTACAGGACATTCCCTGAATAAGCATTCTTGTTGGTGTATATTGAAATATAAACATCAGTAACTTGAGAATGATATTTATGCTACCAATTTTCATGTATGTGTCAAACAGATGGCATAAAAAGCAGTCCAGGAATATATACTTGTTCCTTTTGATAATCATCAATTCTGCTCTGAAGTCTCTGGGGAAACAAACACAGTTAGGAAACAGGGCCAAAATAGCTTTTCACAGAAAACTGTCGCCAAGCCAAAATTGAATACCACTTAAGTCCCATACCAATATGATGTATAACTTTGCTTACATTAGTAGTTGTCTCATGAATAAACACTCTAGGATATTTATTTTTGGTACGTTAGCCATTTCCATGTTAAACTGTCAAATTGCATGAACCTCTTTGATATCCCAAATCCCTCAATGCTCCTCTGTGACTTTTGTGTTAAAACCCATTTTGTAAGGTACCACATACATTAAATTAGAGCTGTCACTTGCCACTGCACTAAAACCTCTTGTACCCTAAAACAAATACCATTGCTAACACTGGGGACTGCCATCACATAATGAAAAGATGGATCATGGGCAAACTGTCATTCAAGTAATTTTTCCAGCATTTGCCATAGATCAAAGTTACCAATACATAATCTTGCAGTGTAATGTGTGTCATTAAAGATGATTAATGACCTAGTGCAAAGTCCACCATACTGGCTGATTCAAGGTAAATAATCTGTTTCTCTCTAGTAACAAATCAATTACAAAATCTGGATAGCAGTCTGAATGCAGTCACTGTAGAGAACCTGTGAGGTTCTAATAATGCATAAAAGTATATCCATTTTAAAAGCTTCACCACAGTGATTTATGTATGAATTGTTACAGAATAAACCACACGTTACATAACTCTTTGAGAATTATACAGCAAATGTGTGGGATAAAGAGCACACCATACACTGTACTCGAGCACTAATGTAGGAAATACAGCATACCATAAACTGTACTCATGTGGGACATAGAGCAGATGATACACTGTACATAAACACTCACGAAGTAGAGCATATCATACCCTGTACTCATGTGGGACATAGAGCATATGATAAACTACACAAACACTCATAAAGGAAGTAGGAATATCATACCCTGCACTCCTGTTGGACATAGAGCATGTGATACACTGTACACAAACACTCATGAATAAAGTAGAGCATATCATACCCTATAATCATGTGGGACATAGAGCATATGATACACTGTACACAAACACTCATGAAGAAAATAGAGCATATCATACCCTGTACTCAAGCAATCATGTATTGACATAGAGCATACAATACTGTACTATAATCTGTGCTCAATCAAGCATTCCTACCCAGTCTAGTTGAAACAAGCATTCCTACTCAGTCTAGTTGAACCTGGCAAAGTTATTCCAGCAATGAGAAAAGTTTCTGACATGGCTGCTTATATTTGGCACAAATTATTTTACTTTTGATTTACAAATTCTTAAAAAATGCCAGTAAAAATGTACTGGAATAAGGAAAATCTCATTCAATCTAGTAAACACTTTCTATCTTAAACATTTTTTAAATACTTAATTTGTAAACTCTCCAGTGCATAATTTATTATGTTTTTGTGCAATATTAGTCCTTTCAAAGAACTTAATAAGATTTTATTTAAAGTTGATTTTATAAATAAAACAGTTTTTTTTGGAAAAGGAATGTTTTAAATAAGACAGAGAGCAAATCAAATATTTTGAAGACTGGCAAAACAATTCACACAAATGTCATCAAGAATTTCTCCATCAAACAAAGAAAGATCAGCATAATGGAGTGCAGTTCATACACATTTTTTGAGAGAGAGAGAGAGAGAGAGAGAGAGAGAGAGAGAGAGAGAGAAAGAGACAGACAGAGAAAGAGAGAGTTAGAGAGAGAGAGAGAGAGAGAGAGAGAGAGAGAGAGAGAGAGAGAGAGAGAGAGATCAACAGAGAAAGAAAACAATAGGGACCTTTTTCAAAGCCAACACTCGACTTCGTAGCTCAGCTTCTGTTTTCTTAGAAATCTCATATCGTCCACTCATTTCTGAGTACAACTGTCAAGTAAATAGAACATATACATTATTACCATTCATCAAAAAAGTTACAATTTTAATGTGCAATCAGTTACTATAAAATAAACAGAAAAAGTACATGTACAAGACGTTTTGAACATAGCGTAAGAAAAATGTTTATACTAAGACATAATGCATATCAAAAGATTGATACCCCATGTAAACTGCATAATCCGTTTCATACACAATATGATAGCAATCAAGTGTCCATTATTTATGGTCAATAAATTTAATGATGAATCAATATTTATAAATGCATCAGTTTTATTGATGGCAAAATTCCTTAAAATCTCTTGTATTGCCAGTATAAAACTTACGGAAAAAGTGTGTCTTTTGGCAAGATAGAAAAGAAGGTTCTTAACCCCAATACAATGTTCTTGTAGTTCTTATTGTCCTATGGCCAAGAACTTCAATCTTGAGATGACATGACCCACAACCTCTGAGTGAGGTGGGAGTTGAAAAATACAAGAACATGTATGTCTAGCATTGATCTGTCATGTCTTTTGGTTCCGAGATCAACTCAGGTTGCTAGGGGTAAGCACACCCAAGAACAAACAACAATCAATGAGAACATGTTTTTAGTGTCTGGATCAAATCACAGAACAGGTTGCCAAATAAAAGAAAACAAAAGTCTGTAATCATAGTCTCTCTCTTTTCCTGCTTTCCATGATATTTCCTTTGCCCAAGATTTCATTCCCTTGCCTTGATTCATTTGGACTGCTCCAGTGGCCTAATGGCAGAACATCTGCCTTAGATACAGGAGGGTGCAGGTTCGAACCCTGGCCAAATCGTACCAAAGACTTTTAAAAATGGTACTAACAGCTGACTCACTAGGTCAGCATTAATAGATTATTAGTGTTAGGACTGGTGGGCCTGATATCAGGATAATGTGACTGGATGGGACATGATGTTACATGTGTTTGGCATAGTGCCCCAGTACTAAACAATTCTATAAAGTGTCACATTGCAGACATTGTAGTGATATGACTGAAAAATTGTTAAAGCTATGTTAAAAATCTCTCTCTCTCTCTCTCTCTCTCTCTCTCTCTCTCTCTCTCTCTCTCTCTCTCTCTCTCTCTCTCTCTCTCTCTCTCTCACACAAACACACACACACACAAACACATTGCTGACATAATGCAATATTGAGGAAATGTAAATGCATTATTACTAAATGAGTACATTGTATTACCTGTTGTAAGGATTTTGTCTCCATGCTGTATGCATCTTCCTGGTTTTTCATAACTGAAACAAATGGATGTAACTCTTGTGTGAATTTTATAATTGTGGGTGAATTTCTTCATTCAATGCTGCAAGTCAAGCTGAGAAGACATTTAGTTCAAAATTTTCAGTCTCTGTAAAAGTACCACTCAGTATGCAATTCATATTTTAAAATTGTGTTCTTAAAAACTGTAGCATTTTGAAATCTTGCACAGCGAACAGGAATTTACAACCAGTTTTCCCCACCAATCTCCATGACTGCATTTCTTTAAAGTGTAGCAAAAAAGATACTATTGATATGGACTTATGATTCATGAAAATAAATTCCCAAAATATCAATAAAATTTAGCTGGAATAAAATACTCTAATAGATTTTAAAAAATGTAACATCTTATATTATTCATTAGTACATTTTCTCATGCTTATTTTTGAGGATTGCTTACTTTTGTTGTGGTCATGTTTTTATATAAAAATATCAACAAACATGGAAAATTATTTCCATGTGCCTTCATCAAACTAGAGCTAGTAGTAATGGGTGAATTGCAAAAGAATCTACACTATAATTTACTTGTCTTAAACACAAGAAGTCTAGTTGGAAAAATCAAGTTTTGAAATGTCATTTTGCGCCAGAGGTCTTCTAAATGATGATGTTTTTGATTACTGGAAATCCAACTAATTGGATACAACACCTTTGGCTGGCATGAACTATTTCTAATAATGCTGTGCTGCAGAAAGAAAACGTTAGAAGTACCTGCATATCAGAGGCCATTATAGGAGTACCAGCATATTAGAGGCCATTATTGGAGTACCTGCATATCAGAGGCCATTATAGGAGTACCTGCATATCAAAGGTCATTATTGGAGTACCTGCATATCAGAGGCCATTATAGAAGTACCTGCATATCAGGCCATTGTAGTAGTACCTGCATATCAGAGGCCATTATAGGAGTACCTGCATATCAGAGGCCATTATAGGAGTACCTGCATATCAGAGGCTATTATATGAGTACCTGGATATCATAGGCCATTATAGGAGTACCTGCATATCATAGGCCATTATTGGAGTACCTGCATATCAGAGGCCATTATAGAAGTACCTGCATATCAGGCCATTGTAGGAGTGCCTGCATATCAGAGGCCATTATAGGAGTACCTGCATATCATAGGCCATTATTGGACTACCTGCATATCAGAGGCCATTATAGGAGTACCTGCATATCAGAGGCCATTATAGGAGTACCTGCATATCAGGGAGGCCATTATAGGAGTACCTGCATATCAGAGGCCATTATAGGAGTACCTGCATATCAGAGGCCATTATTGGAGTGACTGCATATCAGAGGCCATTAAGGTCTCATTCATATAAAACTGCATTACAATCCTGACTGAAAACAAAAAGGATTTATCAAGTGACACCAAAGTCAGGAAGACAATTATCAGATGATACCTCAACTCCTGTAAATTAGGTCATGGAAAGATGGGACTTACTTATTCAGTCATCAATCGGAAGTCATTAACCAAATTTTAGTTGAAATCCAGCAAATTTTAGTCCAGTTATGTTTTGAAACCAGAATCAGGAGAACACACAATATTCCATGTAGGGTTGAGTATGAAGGTGCAGTCTTACTGATGAAAAGTTTCTCTGGATATCCAGGAATGTTATAAACACCATACCTGGAGAAAGACTGCTGTCATGAACTGGGTTCTGCTGACTGTCTTGACAGCTGCCTGATGCTCACTGACATTCAATTCTTGTAATGTATAGCATTATCACAGAGAAAATGGAGAGGGCTGAATGCCAGCCGAATGCCTGTCCAATACCTGGAATCAAACTGTTGCCTTGCCTTTCTCAATGGATCCATCAATGAGACAGAAGTAATTACTATTTTTTGATGAAGTAAAGGCAGCAACCTGCCCCCATTTCACTAAAGGACTCAAAATTTCTCTTTAACATGATATTTTGCATTATCTACAGATAGCTCCAGTCCATGTTAATATTTCTTCTTCAAAGGTAGTGATAGTGAAATGGCTGTAAAAATCACTTTTAGTATCAAAATTTATTGAAAAATAAATTAAATAAAATTGTCTCAGCAATAAGGCAAAATTCAGTATTCAATATGCTGAATGTTTGGTGAAAAAAAAATCATTTTGTGAAGTTTTGTGAAACTGCAAAAAGGTCTGAGATGAAACCAGGTTGCATCATCATGACTGAACTGACAAACTAAAACTGGAAACAGTTTGTCAACTGTTAATGTATACAGTTTGTGCCTAGAGACAGAGCATACAGCTTGTGCCTACAGACAGGGCATACAGCTTGTGTCAACTGATAGGGCATATAGCTTGTGTCAACTGATACAGCATACAGCTTGTGTCAACTGATATGATAGCGTATAAAATTTGTGTCAACTGATAGGCATACAGTTTGTGTCAAATGATAGGGTATACAGCTTGTGACAAGTGATAGGGTATATAGCTTGTGACAACTGATAGGATAGGGTATACAGTTTGTGTCAACTGATAGGCATACAGTTTGTGACAACTGACAGGCATACAGCTTGTGACAATTGATAGGCATACAGCAATTGACAACTGATAGGGCATACAGCTTGTGTCAACTGATAGGATAGGGTATACAGCTTGTGTCAACTGATAGGTATACAGTTTGTGACAACTGATAGAGCATACAGCTTGTGTCAACTGATAGGCATATAGCAATTGACAACTGATAAGGCATACAGCTTGTGTAAACTGATAGGATAGCGTATACAGTTTGTGTCAACTGATAGGCATATAGCAATTGACAACTGATAGGGCATACAGCTTGTGTCAACTGATAGGATAGGGTATAAAGTTTTGTGTCAACTGATAGGGTATACAGCTTGCGTCAACTGATAGGATATGGTATACAGTTTGTGTCAACTGATAGGCATACAGTTTGTGTCAAATGATAGGGCATACAGCTTGTGACAACTGATGGGATAGGGTATACAGTTTGTGTCAACTGATAGGCATACAGTTTGTGACAACTGATAGAGCATACAGCTTATGTCAACTAATAGGCATACAGCTTATGACAACTGATAGGGCATACAACTTGTGTCAACTGATAGGATAGGGTGTACAGTTTGTGTCAACTGATAGGCATACAGTTTGTGACAACTGATAGAGCATACAGCTTATGTAAACTGATAGGCATACAGCTTGTGACAACTGATAGGGCATACAGCTTGTGACAACTGATAGGATAGGGTATACAGTTTGTGTCAACTGATAGGCATACAGCTTGTGACAACTGATAGGGCATACAGCTTGTGTCAACTGATAGGATAGGGTATAAAGTTTGTGTCAACTGATATGGCATACAGCTTGTGTCAACTGATAGGATACAATATACAGTTTGTGTCAACTGATAGGCATACAGTTTGTGTCAAATGATAGGGCATACAGCTTGTGTCAACTGATAAGACATACAGTTTGTGTCAACTGATAGGGTATACAGTTTGTGTCAACTGATAGGATAGGGTATACAGTTTGTGTCAACTGATAGGCATACAGCTTGTGACAACTGATAGGGCATACAGCTTGTGTCAACTGATAGGATAGGGTATAAAGTTTGTGTCAACTGATATGGCATACAGCTTGTGTCAACTGATAGGATACAATATACAGTTTGTGTCAACTGATAGGCATACAGTTTGTGTCAAATGATAGGGCATACAGCTTGTGTCAACTGATAAGACATACAGTTTGTGTCAACTGATAGGTCATATAGTTTGTTCAGAAACATCCAATGGTAGATTCAATGGAGCAAAGACATGGGCTAATACTGAGGAGAATTGAGCCATGTCATGACCCATTTGGAAAACATGGTGCCTGAGTGAACTATACCTTGAAAGAATGTGCTTGGATAAGTCATATGGGTCATTGTTGTGATCAATATCTTCTCTCCCTTGGTGTCTGAAGATATCTGAAATCATGAAGCCTTAGCCCTTTATGGTGATGAGTGCTAATTCCTTCACCCAAAAGAGCCAAACCAGGAAGTTAGAAAAATAAATAGTTGCTAGAACTGGTGTGACTTCCTTGTTCAAACACCAGTCAACAAAGACAAAACTTTCACTACTATGCCTTCAATGTTGAGGGTCTTCTAGCTCCAGAGATTCTCTCCATGATCAACGACTTTCACTCTTGCCCAAGCAAAGCACCCCTGACCACAGCTAGATATTCTCTGGTCATCATTATCTTCCTGGGAATGTGTTACCACAAAGCCAAGTAGATAACCGCTGCTGAATTTGACTCGCTAGCTTATTGATGGAGAACTGATAACCCTAGGTTTGTAGGTCTGGGAATGGAGATGAAGGGGATAAGTTTGCAATTCCACCTTATCACCAAGAGGTCTAGACAGACCTAATGAGTGCAAACCTGATGAAATAAAGATAGATGGAAAGATGACTGTGTAGAAGGTGGCCTATCCTTGAATATGGAACAGTCTATAGACCCTGAACTTATCCAGGATACTGTCGACCTTGACTAAGATGAAATGGAACAGTCTATAGACACTGAGCTTGTCCAGGATACTGTCAACCAGGACTAAGATGAAATGGAACAGTCAAGACACTGAGCTTATCCAGGATACTGTTGACCTGGACTGAGATGAAATGGAACAGTCAAGACACTGAGCTTGTCCAGGATACTGTTGACCTGGACAGAGATGAAATGGAACAGTCAAGACACTGAACTTATCCAGGATATTCTGGAACTGGACTGAGATGAAATGGGACAGTCAAGACACTGAGATTGTCTAGGATACTGTTGACCTTGACTGAGATGAAATGGAACAGTCTATAGACACTGAGCTTGTCCAGGATACTGTCAACCAGGACTGAGATGAAATGGAACAGTCAAGACAATGAGCTTGTCCAGGATACTGTTGACCTGGACTGAGATGAAATGGAACAGTCAAGACATTGAGCTTGTCCAGGATACTGTTGACCTGGACAGAGATGAAATGGAAAAGTCAATAAACTGAACTTATCCAGGATATTCTGGAACTGGACTGAGATGAAATGGAACAGTCAAAACACTCAGATTGTCTAGGATACTGTGGACCTGGACTGAGATGAAATGGAACAGTCAAGACAATGAGCTTGTCTAGGATACTGTTGACCTGGACTGAGATAAAATGGAACAGTCAAGACCTTGAACTTGTCTAGGATACTATAGACCTGGACTGAGATGAAATGGAACAGTCAAGACACTGGGCTTGTCCAAGATATTGTCAACCTGGATTGAGATGAAATGGAACAGTCTATAGACACTGAACTTATCCAGGATATTGTGGACCTGGACTGAGATAAAATGGAACAGTCAAGACACTGGGCTTGTCCAGGATATTGTCAACCTGGATTGAGATGAAATGGAACAGTCTATAGACACTGAACTTATCCAGGATATTGTTGACCTGGACTGAGATAAAATGGAACAGTCAAGACACTGGGCTTGTCCAGGATATTGTCAACCTGGACTGAGATGAAATGGAACAGTCAAAACACTGAGCTTATCCAGGTTACTGTAGACCTGGACTGAGATGAAATGGAACAGTCAAGACACTGAGTGTGCCCTGGATATTGTGGACCTGGACTGAGATGAAATGGAACAGTCTATAGACACTGAGCTTGTCCAGGATATTGTCAACCTGGACTGAGATGAAATGGAACAGTCTATAGACACTGAGCTAATCCAGGATATGCTGGACCTGGACTGAGATGAAATGGAACAGTCAAGACACTGGGCTTGTCCAGGATATTGTCAACCTGGACTGAGATGAAATGGAACACTCATGACACTGGGCTTGTCCAGGATATTCTGGACCTGGACTGAGATGAAATGGAACAGTCAAGACACTGGGCTTGTCCAAGATATTGTCAACCTGGATTGAGATGAAATGGAACAGTCTATAGACACTGAACTTATCCAGGATATTGTGGACCTGGACTGAGATAAAATGGAACAGTCAAGACACTGGGCTTGTCCAGGATATTGTCAACCTGGACTGAGATGAAATGGAACAGTCAAAACACTGAGCTTATCCAGGTTACTGTAGACCTGGACTGAGATGAAATGGAACAGTCAAGACACTGAGTGTGCCCTGGATATTGTGGACGTGGACTGAGATGAAATGGAACAGACAAGACACTGGGCTTGTCCAGGATATTGTCAACCTGGACTGAGATGAAATGGAACAGTCTATAGACACTGAGCTAATCCAGGATATGCTGGACCTGGACTGAGATGAAATGGAACAGTCAAGACACTGGGCTTGTCCAGGATATTGTCAACCTGGACTGAGATGAAATGGAACACTCATGACACTGGGCTTGTCCAGGATATTCTGGACCTGGACTGAGATGAAATGGAACAGTCAAGACACTGGGCTTGTCCAGGATATTGTCAACCTGGACTGAGATGAAATGGAACAGTCAAGACACTGAACTTATCCAGGATATTGTGGACCTGGACTGAGATGAAATGGAACAGTCAAGACACTGAGCTTGTCCAGGATACTGTTGACCTGGACAGAGATGAAATGGAAAAGTCAATAAACTGAACTTATCCAGGATATTCTGGAACTGGACTGAGATGAAATGGAACAGTCAAAACACTCAGATTGTCTAGGATACTGTGGACCTGGACTGAGATGAAATGGAACAGTCAAGACAATGAGCTTGTCTAGGATACTGTTGACCTGGACTGAGATAAAATGGAACAGTCAAGACCTTGAACTTGTCTAGGATACTATAGACCTGGACTGAGATGAAATGGAACAGTCAAGACACTGGGCTTGTCCAAGATATTGTCAACCTGGATTGAGATGAAATGGAACAGTCTATAGACACTGAACTTATCCAGGATATTGTGGACCTGGACTGAGATAAAATGGAACAGTCAAGACACCAGGCTTGTCCAGGATATTGTCAACCTGGACTGAGATGAAATGGAACAGTCAAAACACTGAGCTTATCCAGGTTACTGTAGACCTGGACTGAGATGAAATGGAACAGTCAAGACACTGAGTGTGCCCTGGATATTGTGGACCTGGACTGAGATGAAATGGAACAGACAAGACACTGGGCTTGTCCAGGATATTGTGGACCTGGACTGAGATGAAATGGAACAGTCAATAGACACTGAGCTAATCCAGGATATGCTGGACCTGGACTGAGATAAAATGGAACAGTCAAGACACTGGGCTTGTCCAGGATATTGTCAACCTGGACTGAGATGAAATGGAACAGTCAAGACACTGAACGTATCCAGGATATTGTGGACCTGGACTGAGATGAAATGGAAGTCAAGACACCGAGCTTGTCCAGGATATTGTGGACCTGGACTGAGATGAAATGGGAATGCCAAGGCACTGAGCTTATCCAGGACACTGTGGACCTGGACTGAGATGAAATGGAACAGTCAAAACACTGGGCTTGTCCAGGATATTGTGGACCTGGACTGAGATGAAATGGAATAGTCAAGACACTAAACATATCCAGGATATTCTGGACCTGGACTGAGATGAAATGGAACAGTCAAGACACTGAGCTTGTCCAGGATTTTGTGGACCTGGACTGAGATGAAATGGAATAGTCAAAACACTGAGCTTATCCAGGACACTGTGGACCTGGACTGAGATGAAATGGAACAGTCAAGACATTGAACTTATCCAGGATATTCTGGACCTGGACTGAGATGAAATGAAACAGTCAAGACACTGGGCTTGTCCAGGATATTGTCAACCTGGACTGAGATGAAATGGAACAGTCAAGACACTGAACTTGTCCAGGATATTCTGGACCTGGACTGAGATGAAATGGGACAGTCAAGACACTGAGCTTATCCAAGATATTGAAGACCTTGACTGAGATGAAATGGAACAGTCAAGACACTGAACTTATCCAGGATATTCTGGACCTGGACTGAGATGAAATGAAAGTCAAGACACTGGGCTTGTCCAGGATATTCTGGAACTGGACTGAGATGAAATGGAACAGTCAAGACACTGAGCTTGTCCAGGATATTATCAACCTGGACTGAGATGAAATGGAACAGTCAAGACACTGAACTTGTCCAGGATATTCTGGACCTGGACTGAGATGAAATGGAACAGTCAAGACACTGGGCTTGTCCAGGATATTGTCAACCTGGACTGAGATGAAATGGAACAGTCAAGACACTGAACTTGTCCAGGATATTCTGGACCTGGACTGAGATGAAATGGGACAGTCAAGACACTGAGCTTACCCAGGATACTGTAGACCTGGACTTAGATGAAATGGAATAGTCAAGACACTGGGCTAGTCCATGATATTCTGGACCTGGACTGAGATGAAATGGAACAGTCAAGACACTGGGCTTGTCCAAGATATTGTCAACCTGGATTGAGATGAAATGGAACAGTCAAGACACAGAGCTTGTCCAGGATATTATCAACCTGGACTGAGATGAAATGGAACAGTCAAGACACTGGGCTTGTCCAAGATATTGTCAACCTGGACTGAGATGAAATGGAACAGTCAAGACACTGAACTTATCCAGGACATTCTGGACCTGGACTGAGATGAAATGGGACAGTCAAGACACTGAGCTTATCCAGGATACTGTAGACCTGGACTGAGATGAAATGGAACAGTCAAGACACTGAGCTTGTCCAGGATATTGTGGACCTGGACTGAGATGAAATGGGACAGTCAAGACACTGAGCTTATCCAGGATACTGTAGACCTGGACTGAGATGAAATGAAACAGTCAAGACACTGGGCTTGTCCAGGATATTGTGGACCTGGACTGAGATGAATATTGGGAATACCAGTTGAGGAATTTCCATACCATGACATGCTAACTATCATGAAACAGGGCAGAAAGTCACCCCCTCCCCCCTCCATCAAATAACAAGCAAGCATCTATTCATATCACAAATCTTTGTTTGGGGATCTTTCAGAGAGACTTCTTTTATTAACCATTCCATCTTGCTACTGGTATAAGAAGTAGCAGATTTGAATCAAGAGCACTATGTAGAGATCTAGTTGACCACAGTAGGGGCACTACTAGACCAAGAGTGCTGTTGTCAAGGATACATGAAGAGACGGACAAGATGGAGCAAGTACACTAACCCTTTGGAAAGTAAGTGGAGTTGAAGAAACAAATTTTAACAGAGATCAACTCTTAGAATCTTATGATCTAAGCAACATGCTTGGGCTTATATCAAACAAATGAAATTATGCATCTGTCAAGTCAAAGCTAATTGCATATTCATTTCATTTTAATGAAACCAGAATCAATATGTTTCCACTTTTGATTCTTGAACCAAGAATAAGCTGGCTCTGGTCTATGACCAGCTGAAACTTCATGCTGACCATTGGCACCAGACAGAGTCTGGACTTACTGATGAAGCAGTTTGGTTTGCAAACTTTCTCAACCAACTACCTGGAGTGAAGTTGCAAAATTTTTTTCTGTAAAATGTCCACACTTGTGGTATTTTCAACATGTCCCTCGTGGAAGATGATGACATGTGAAGAAAGGGCTGCACAAATGAGATCAATATCCCTTATGAAATGATTTGGATCACCAAATTTTCTCAGGGAAGAGGTCTATTCAAGTCTACAGAAACAGATGAAATCTGGAGGAAACTAAAAGGGTGTCCATAGGTTGGAGGGACAGAGAGCATATGGTACAGGGAGGCTCTTTGGGATGAAAAAGAAGGCTTGCACTCTCTTATTCCTGATGTTCTGTGACTCCTATGGCTGTCTGGAATTCATTGGTTACATAAGGACTCTGGTTGCTATGGCATGTTCTTGTCTTTTTGCCAATGATTATACCTACAATGAAATTGCAGCTGATGAGGTCAAAAGGTGGAAAGGGGCAGGCAAGGAGAACTGAAGGTGTAACTCCTACACTGCCAGCTTCCAGTTTTCCTGAATATGCCAAAAGGCAGTATACCTGAGGGAAATGGGCTTCTTGTCCCACTAAGTCCAAATTGGATGAGGCCAACAGTGTTAATAATCTGGCTGTGAAACATTAAAATTCCCATGCATGGTCACTATTGTCTTTGTCCACCTGAAAAGATGAGTTATTAATTTTCCCCAACAATGTAGACCAAGACATTGATCTTGTAGGCCATGCTACTGCTTGTGGCTTCTCAATAATATTTTATTTTTTAATCGTGCCTTAAAGATAAACTATGTCCAGTCCATTACTGGATCAGAGGACATTGGCAAAATGAGACTGTCCCCATCTTCATTTTGTATGCCTTCATAGTTTGGTACATCCCCAGAAGTTATTATGCAAGAATGTCTCCATGCATGATGTGGTACCAGCCAGGTGGGTAAACCATCAAACTGGTGTATGCATTGCAGTAAGAGGCTAAACTACTGGCAATGTTTGCAAAACCAGGATGGATGACTCTATGGCTAGCAAAGTGTGAAATGCCAGAATGGACTGCTAAGAAGCATGGTGGACAGCCATGATGGGTGGAATACTTTTAATTTCACTAAGTAGAATGGAACTGTCAACTAATATATGGTTTGACATTCCAAAATTATCCATCTCTGGTTACATAACCATGAAAGGGGTCATTTTCATGGATGGACTAGTAGGCAGCCAGGATGGCAAGAGACAGAATGGACTGCTAAGAAGCATGGTGGACAGCCATGATGGGTGGAATACTTTTAATTTCACTAAGTAGAATGGAACTGTCATGGTTTGACATTCCAAAGTTATCCATCTCTAGTTAAATAACCATGAAAGGGGTCATTTTCATGGATGGATGGACTAGTAGGCAGCCACGATGGCAAGAGACTGAACATTTCGATCTGATATATGATAGAGCCATAGAGCCTGGAGATATTAGGAAAAATAAAACCTTGTGCCCTGAATTACAGGAATTACAGGCACCAAGATAATACATCTACAACTGGACAGACTTATACCAAGTCGGATGCACATAAGTGGTAGTGTCTCTCTGTATTCTCAAAACTCCCTAATAAGATGTGTGATAAAAAGGGTCAAAAGAAAGTCTTCAAATGTCAAATTCTTGCAAGTAGTTTCTTGGATCAACCATTACAACTCCAGCAGGAGTGTGCATAATTTAACACTGCTATATCTGAAGTTGTAAAGTGACAGTCATAGTCTGCGCAATGCAAGGAATCTTAATTAGTGGTGGGGATGCCATCATGGAATCTCCCATGACACTAGACTCTGAGTGTAGAAGCAGGGTTAAAGTATCGGTGCCATTTTCTTTCCTTGCTAATCAAATATTTTTGAAGAACATTCAACTAATGGCTAAAGAGACTTACATAAGGTTTGAGGTTATATACAAGCCAGGAACATTTTATATGTGACCTCATTAATATTACACTTCTTATGTATATAAGTCATGTTTCAACTGATATGAGCTAAAAAAGATGGCAGCCATTTATATGTTATGGTTGCTGATCTGTCCTGGTTATAAGTAATGTCTTATGTGAAATGTGAAGTTTCCTGTCAAGAGCATTAACTCCATCCAAAATGTAGTTGACAAAACAAAACCAACAAAAATCTAAGAGACAATGTATAACAAAATTGCACCATAATAAGACAAATGAATCCTGAGCTATGCTGGTTACAGGATCTGCTGTATTGGATAATAATATTGATAGAAAACACAGTAATAACTCTACTGAAATTGGCCCCAAAATGATGAAACCTTTGGAAGGTGCAACTGCATGTAATAGTCACTTAGTTACCAAATAGCATCCAGTTTTGCAGAGCTATGCTGGTTTCAAGTTATATATTAAGATAATTGTCAAAGACATCTATCCAAAATGGAGCTGAGAAAAAAACTCCAAAATAGTCACATCTATGGCTATGAGGAAACATGAAATTGCATTACATGCCTAGAATTTAACATAAAAGTCTTTTGAGCCAAAAGGACTAGCAGACGGAGAAATTTACCCATCCTTTGGAATCTTCACCAGTGTTTCATACACATTCCGACTGGCAAAAAATTATAAAAACTAAAAGTCCCGTAGGATATTTATTTGCCTTGGTCTAGTGGACTACTACTAATTTCAAGAACTCAATGGTTCCTCAGTTGTACTGGTTACATTGGTTAACTGTAGTGGAGATATTTATTGCTAAAGGGCCATAACTCTAATGACTTGCATCTCAATAGAAAAAGTATTTCAGTAGGCACATCTGCATATGATAAACAATTTATCTACAAAATGGTATCAAGTTGTGTGTAATGGTTGCTGAGCTAGACTAGATGCAAGAATAATGGATGGATAGATGGATATATATACAGAATGAACAGGTGGAAAAAGGTTAATAATGGATTTCCACAATTTAATGATGGGTACTATTTGTGTGTGTGTGTGTGTGTGTGTGTGTGTGTGTGTGTGTGTGTGTGTGTGTGTGTGTGTGTGTGTGCTAGAAGTTGAAAGAAGTTTTACAACTGCTATTTTTGCTGATATGATATTACAATTAGATTTTCACATTCAGCATCTTAAGTTGCATGCATACAAGATATGCAATAAATATATTACATGGATAACTATCCAATCTAGTTTACTTTCAAGGGCACAGCATCAAATACATTGAACAGCTACCTATCTAGTCTGGTTTACTTTCAAGGACACACATTACAAGGACTGGACAGCTAACTATCTAGTCTGGTTTACTTTCAAGGACACATTACAAGGACTGGACAGCTAACTATCTAGTCTGGTTTAATTTCAAGGACACACATTACAAGGACTGGACAGCTAACTATCTAGTCTGGTTTACTTTCAAGGACACATTATAAGGACTAGACAGCTACCCATCTAGTCTGATTAACTTTAAATAACACATTACAAGGACAGGACAGCTACCTATCTAGTCTGGTCAACTTTCAAGGAGACATTACAAGGACAGGACAGCTACCTATCTAGTCTGGTTGACTTTCAAGAACACATTACAAGGACTGGACAGCTACCTATCTGGTCTGGTAAACTTTCAAGGACACATTACAAGAACTGAACAGCTAACTATCTAGTCTGGTTTACTTTCAAGGAGCATTACAAGGACAGGACAGAAACCTATCTGGTCTGGTTTACTTTCATTAACACATTACAAGGACTGGACAGGTACCTTTCTAGTCTAGTTTACTTTCAATAACACATTACAAGGACTGGACAACTATCTAGTCTGGTTTACTTTCAAGGACACAGTACAAGAACTGGACAGATTTCTATCTAGTCTAGTTTACTTTCAATAACACATTATAAGAACTGGACAGCTACCTATCTAGTCTGGTTAACTTTCAAGGACACATTACAAGGACTGGACAGATATCTATCTAGTCTGGTTTACTTTCAATAACACATTACAAGGACTGGACAGCTAACTATATTTTCTGGTTTACTTTCAAGGACCCATTACAAGGACTGGACAGCTATGTATCTAGTTTGGTTAACTTTCAAGGACACATTATAAGGACTGGACAGCCAACTATATAGTCTGGTTTACTTTCAAGGACCCATTACAAGGACTGGACAGCTACCTATCTAGTCTGGTTAACTTTGAAGGACCCATTACAAGGACTGGACAGCTACCTATCTAGTCTGGTTAACTTTCAAGGACACATTTCAAGGACTGGACAGCTAACTATCAAGTCTGGTTTACTTTGAAGGGCACAACATAAAAGGAATTGGACAGCCTACTATCTAGTCTTGTTAACTTTTAAGGGTACAGTTATCACAGGGATAATACAACAAAGAATTTAGTCTGGTTTACTTTCAAGGGCATGGCAACACAGGCATTGGACAGCTTACAATTTAGTTTGGTTTATTTTCAAAGGCATAGGGATTCAATGGCTATCTAGGTAAGGTTTCTGGTTCTTTGAAGAAAGTTTAGTTTAGAATCTCCAGGGTATGTGATTACAAAATACTGTTACATCCTCTTAAAAACTTACCTGTATGCTTTATAGCTTAAAATCTCTTGCACACAAAAATGAGGTGATCTGTTCTAAATATTGGATGATTTTTTTTTTTTTAAAAATCTATTTCTTGTAGACAAGAGGAAAATAACAAATACACCCACACACACTCTAAAACAACCTGGATCTCTTTTACTTTGCTTCATGTTGAATCTCTGTCGAAAGTTCTTCTATGATAGCTTAATGTTACATTCTCAATGCCATGTAACAAAGTCATTACTTTCAAATGGATCAACAACACTTGGGAGACATTAGATGCATTAAGATGACAAAAATTCCTATAATTCCAATATTCTCTCCCTGGATGAAATTATGTAAACTGCATGTGATGAAGGAAACTTGAACATGTATTATTTGTAATGTTGCAATAGCATTTGAAACTGATTAAACCATTTCATTTCCACTTCTCACACTACTGCATGACACTCTCATCATCAGCATCCATTAATCATTAGATGTAAACAAACAGATTTGTTTATGTACAGCATTCATGCAATTGCTAACAGTATACTGTAGACCCTTATCTACCATCACATAATGTACTAGCAGATCATTGTCTATGCTGTTCGTTCTACTTGTGATCTTCTTATTCAGCACAAACCATGATCTGACATCATGAGACAGTAGATCAAGGTGCACACTGTAATTTATGATGAACACTTTATTCTACTTGTCATTTGATTCAACACAAATCCCAGTCTGCCATCACATAATGCACCAGCATATCACGGTCAATATTGTTTGTTTCACAAGTTTTAAATTCAAGGAGACATTTTTTGCCATACTGTGATGTGCATGCAGATCATGGTCTACACTGTTCATCTAAGACATAATTTGATTCAAAACAGACAATGAGCATCACAGAATGCACAGCAGATCAAAGTCAACACAGTTCTAAATGTAATCTAATTAAACAATGACCTTGCTTTACTGTTACAGAAATGTACAAGCACATAGATAATTGTCTACACAGTCCATTTTAGATGCTATTTTCTTTAAGCTGGTGCATTAAGTATGAGCAGATCCACCTCAAAGATATTCACAGTTGAGAGAGTGCTACCTACTGGCATTTAATCTTAAACAATTTAATCTTGCATAGTTGATCTGGCATTATTATATTCCCATTTGATCTTGCATTTATTTCATAGTGATTTGATCTAACAGTTAATCTGGCAGTATTACATTCCCATTTGAACTTATACAGGTGATCTGGCATTCATTATATAACCATATGATCTTACACAGTTTATCTGACATTTGATACATATGTTTTTTGTGTCATACACTTGGTCTGGAAATATTAATATGTTTTCAATAACAGCAAACTGATATTCTTAGCTGTACTAAACTGAATTTGTATAATTCCCAGTTATGAATTCCAGAAACATGAAACAGATAACAATATTTGGTCAATTTAAAAGATGGGTTATTTAATATATGAAAAACTGCAGATGTGTTTTGTTATGAGTTGGTGGAAAGAACTTTTTTGATATGGCATATGAATATGTATTGACCTGATGGCCTTGACCTCTCACTAAGACATACTTAATTCACATTCTTTCTGGTCACTTAAAACAAATAACACACATGTAGTTTTGTGGTTTTATTGCATAACCACTTAATATCACATTGATATGGAGCCAAGATAGCTCAGTTGGTAGGGTGTTAGACTCATAAAGCAAGGGTCATGGGTTTGAAACCTGACCAGGCCATAATGGGGATGGTTGCCTCAGTATGTCCTTGAGCAAGGTACTTAGCTTCTATTTCCTTAGTATGATATCACCAACAATGTGTCCAGCTAAAACTGACAAAACAAACTTGCATGGCTGTTCTGGCATACAGACATTCAATTATACTTCCATACTGCATTCCCTGATTGGAACTATTGATATTGTTTATGCTAACTCTGGAAACCCTCCAGTACAGATATGTCTTGTTCTTTTACTATAACAAAAATGAACAATTTTTTTTTATTCAGCTGGGAGCATATAATCTAATTAACAAACTTCAAATATCAGAATCACTTTAATACAAACAAAAGTCTATAAAAACATGCCATTAATAAATACCTCCTAATGCATGTCACAATGAAACAGCCACATGAAACAACATTTGTCACTGTAAAGTCTCTCCTAGTGGAGATATGTCCCAACACAGTGTAATTTAATATATATATATATATATATATATATATATATATATATATATATATATATACACACACACACACCACTCCCTCGATAACTCGCAGACATGGGGTCCAAAAACATCGACCGCAATATAATCGAGGGCATGAGTTATCGAGGGACCTATAAGAAACAACAAAACTAACAAAGGGATTGACGTAGCGACAAAAAAGGGGTGGGGTGGCTTGGCATGATACAGTGTTGAATACTCAATAATTGTGCTAATATTAACAGTGAATAAATATCTCTTCATATCGATGTACTTTTAATTTTTTTCATCACATTTAAGTAACATTAATTTCAGGATAACTTACAGCATATTGAAGAGATCATCAGAACATTATTCCATATGGTTTCCTTTCACTTAGCACATTTACGACTTCACATGTTGTGTAATACGTCACTAATTTTGTTTTGAATGGTATAGATTCTAGTTTTGTTGTTTGATCCAAAGTAGACGTTTTTTAAATACAAAAGATCGACACATTTCGAGAAAACAATGTCGATTGAAGAATGTGTAGAATTTTAATGCGGTAGAAGTAAAATGGAAGAAGAAAAAATAAATTCACAAGGGTTAACCATTACCAACATGAATTTAATGGGTCTCAGAATTTAAAATGACATAAATTAGAACACAATAACACCTGCGGTTTGTGACACATTGCTGTGTGAACCATGTGTACACAGCATCGTGTAATTCGTTAAAGTTTGCAGTCCATGCTTGTTTTCGTTTCATCCCTTCATCTGAATCAACATCGTGTAAGTAATTTCGAAGTTTCAGCTCATCCTTAAGCCAACCTCTAAATATCAACTCATCAATTGTTAGTTCATTGCAAATTTTTGATCTTGATTCGGCATTATGAACCCTATCTATGATGCACAGCTTTTCAGTCACTGAGTACGCCTTTGCTTAATTCCTTTGCTCTCCATGGTCACATTTACAAATTAGTAGGATACATTACTGATATTACATACTTTAATGATGTTAATACATAAAAATGTGGAAACAGTTTTGATTGGTAAAATAAAATGAAATTTGGGAACAGTAATGAATACAAGAACTTATGCTCCTATTGGCATGCCTTTGAACTTTATTTTATTGTACTTACCTTGTTTGATTTGATACAAAAGACATATTCAAAGTGATAAAACAACAGAGGTCTTTTTTAATTGAATCTTTTATTGCAACAAACACATGCCAAAGGTGTTGATGGAAACAAAGCCGGCATGTAAGTAGGTTCTCACGAAAGTACTCAAGGGTTTCAATGTGACAGTCAACTGACTCTTTTCATGTCTTCATAAAAGAGAATATGTATGTTTCGATTATAGTGTTGAGTCGAAATTAAAATATTATAATGTGAATTTCACCTTGAAAGACATTTAGTTGGTGTTTATTTCATTCTCTGTTGCTACATGTTAGCATTTACCAGAATTTTTCATTGATCGTTTTTTATTTACAGTGTATTGACAACTATTTCTCTATTTAAAAAAAAAACTAACATAAAATGTGATATCTTATTAGAAGTTGCAAATTTCACAATATCGATTCCATCTTTACCGGCAATAATCACTACTATTTTCGATTATAAAAATGAGCTATGTATCAAGGTTCAATTTACCAATTTACCATTTCTTATCACGACTTTTGTCATGTTCAACACATTTTAAAATATATTTTCTTTGGAAAAAAATCGGGAGCCATGCTGGACACCATGTTTTAACCGGGTTCACGAGTTATCCGGGTGCGAGTTATCGAGGGATTGGTGTATGTCATTGATAAAATGCTTCAAATGGAGATATAACCCAATGCAGTATTCAGATAAAACTATATGTAACATGAAGAAATTCTGTTTCAAGTATCTACAGTGTATCTTTGTATATGGACCTAAATGACCTAATCAAATTAAATCTATCACATGTTCACATGCAATGACCCAATCAGATTAAATCTATCAAATATTCACAGATAATGACCTAATTAGATTAAATCTAACTAAACTGGCCTTACATCAACTAACATCCAAGATTAAATCTCTCACATATTCGCATGCAATGAACAATCAGATTAAAACTATCACATATTCAATCAGGGCTGTACCCCCTTCCTTGTAGACTTCTGCTGGGATGGCATCTGAGCCGGGAGCTTTGCCACTGGAAAGCAGATGAATCGCTTTCTGTGTCAAGCAAGGATGGAGGGTCATCCAGTGATTCGTTGATGGCTAATTGAGGGAGACGGTTGATGGTTTCCTCGTTGATGGATGAAGGGCGATTCAAGACATTGTCAAAATGTTCTGCCCATAATTCAAGAATCTTCTCTTTGTCAGTAATTAGAGTGTTACCATCTGCGCTGAGAAGGGGTGATGATCCAGAAGATGTAGGTCCATACACTTCTTTTAGGGCATTGTAGAAGTTTTTCATGTCATGCTTGTCAGCGTAGCACTGTATCTCATCAGCTTTGTTGCTAAGCCAAATGTCTCACATCTTACGGAGTTTTGCTGAACCGTTCTGCGTACGTTGATGAATGCATGTTTACTGGTGGTGGAATTGGGGTTGTTTAGGTAGGTTTGGTGGAGGCAGTGCTTCCCATCCAGCAACTACTTGATTTCAGTGCAGTTTTCATCAAACCCTTCTTGGTGCTTTCTATTTGAGGGTCCTAGGATTTCCGAAGCTGTGGTGTAAACCAGCTGTCTTAATGCCGCCCATTTGGTCTCAACATTGTAAATTGCCTGAGGGGTGGATTTCAGACGTTCTTCCAGGGCATCTATTTGGTACTTGAGTATTTCAGCTTGTGATGTTCAGTCTTTTAGGAGCCTTCTTTCCCTGTGGGCGTCTTTTAGGCTGAATGCGGATGTTGAGCTTGGTGATGATGAAGTGGTGGTCTGTCCAGAAGTCAGCGCCACACAAGGACTTCGTCACATGCACATCCTGCATGTCTCTCTTCCTGACAATGACGTAGTCGATGAGATGCCAGTGCTTAGAGTGAGGGTGCATCCATGACGTTCGGTTACGGGTAGGGAGGTGGGAGACTGTGTTGATGATCAGCAGTTCATGCTCGGCACATGTCTGGAGCAGGAGGCAGCCATTTCTGTTACAGTGACCATCTCCGTGTTTTCCTAGCACCCCATCCTAGGTAATGTGATCCCATCCAACTCGCCAAGAATGACAAGCTTATCTGCCAATGGAACATCAGAAATAACGGAGTGAAGATCCTGATAGAACTTGGCCTTCACCTCATCTGGGTTGGTCATGGTTGGAGCGTAGCAGCTGATGATGATAAGGTGTTTTCTTCCAGACAAGATGGGGAGTTTCATCATCATAAGTCTATCGTTTACTCCCTTGGGAGGTCCAGCTAGTTTGCCAATTAGTGTTGTCTTTACTGCAAAGCCAACACCAGCCTTATGGCGCTCTTCACTTCCTTGACCGCTCCAAAAGAAAGTGTATCCTGAGCCCCTTTCACATAGCTCACCTTCTCCTGCAAGGCGGATCTCGCTTAAGGCAGCAATGTCCACATTGTATCTGGCAAGTTCCTTTCCTATTAGTGTGGTTCGCCTCTGAGGTCTATCTGTGTCATCTAGGTCCATTAGGATGCGCACATTCCATGTGCCAAGTGTGAGAGGAACAATCCTAGTCTTCTTTTTATTTTTATTTCGACCGCTGAAGTAGAGCCCCCACAAACCGCGGTAAGATGGCTAGGGAGGTTTCTTGCAGGCAATGTTTATGGCACCTTTTCTAGCCCCTTCCTCATGCCAAGGAGGTGAGCAGTGCATTCCTGAAGAGGGCAGCTCAGTCGCTCAGGGGGCTGCCAGACTCCACTGCTGCTCCGTGTCAGTGGTGAATGACCCTAATGGCCTGGTTGCCTGTGTGCAGGTTCGTGGCTATGGCTGCCAGTGTACCCACACCTACCGCTTTGTCACTAGCCTGTCGCCACAAGACTTTGGTGGTTGATGAAATGGAGTGGGTGAATGACAAGAGTGACTAGCACTGTGTTTTTGCTTGAAGTGAGGAAGAGTTGCGCAGTTTGTTGACCTCACTCTCTTGCCCAAAATTATCTGAGTCCAGCAGCATGACAATGTCGAGACAGCCGGAGACGGAGTTGAGTGCAGTGGATGACCAGGACGTCCTATGTGTCTCGTCATGCTCTTAGCGCTCCACAGTGCTTTGCTGAGAGTTGCCTTTCTGCCCATTGACCAGCTGGTGGTTCCTCTGTGCAGGCTGCTGAATCCAGTCTTCACATGCTAGGTAGACAATGCCTAACTCACCGAAGGTTTGAGACCCATCGGCTACCCTCAACCTGGTTTAGCCTTTGTTATATTCTCCAACATTGCAAACGCAAAGATTGCTTACAAAATCACAACAAAAAAAACATGCAGGGTGTAGTTCGTTTTTACAAAATGTTAACCAGTGTCAAAATGAAATTCGCGAGTCATTTCGCTTTGACAGCTCTGAAAAGTATCATAAACAGAATAGCTACAACATGTTTTCCTTCAAACAAGATCAACAAGTGTGAGTGAACTGTCATTGGAGTGAACGACCATACGGACCGTGATCACATGCTACGTGAACTCAGCACATGCGCAGTTAACCAAGTACGATCATTTTATTGGCGAGTCTTACGCTAGCAGAAACGTAACCAGTCGCAAGAAGTACGTGTAAATTAAAACATTGAGAGACGGTATTCTTGCAAAATAGTATCTCCATTCCCACGAATGAAACTTACACACGTCAAGTCAACACCTGGCAATACTGGACTATATATATTACTGTAGTTAACACTCAGTATTAGGATTCTTTCACTCCTGTATTTCGCGAAATAAATTAGTTTTAATTATACAAAAGTTATTTATTTGTTGTTTGCTATTTCTTCTTGCTGAGTTTAAGTGTCTGTAACAACCAACAAACAGAAGGATTAGCCATTCCATTAATTTTATCTGTTCTATTCGCATCTTCAGAAGTCGGTCAATTGTAGGTATAGTACCATAGCATAACTGACTGTCAAAACGTACAGTACTCTGCTATACATCAGCATAAGTAGATTATGATGTAACAATGCACTGCTAAGATGGGGTTGTCCATACAAACAAAGGATCATTTGTGTACTGATTGATTCCAATGCAATACTTAGTTAAATTTGTAGTATCCTTCCGTTCTCCTTTTTATTTATCCAGTCAAAATTAAATAACCAAAAAGTCTGTGCTCAAGATATTAGGGTTCAGCGACATAAAAGAATCGACATAACCCATAACTGATGAGAAAATGCTAAGACAAAGAGAGAATTTGGCGGTTCCACTTCAAAACCATCGACTTAATAAGGTTGGCGAGGTAACCGAGGTCGAGATAAGTGGGTTCCACTGTATATCAGAAGAGATTTAAAATTACATCATTATCTTTATTAAGACAAAAAATGTGAAGGACATATCTGAATTTAATTACTTGTCACATCAATTAAAGCGATCACTAAATTTACTGTGTTTTTGATGATTCATATTAACCAAAGTAATCACCCATATTTCTGAAGACTCATAACAACCAAATCATTGAATTTATTATGTTTCTGAAGACTCATATCAACCAGTGGTCACCGAAAAGTAATCCCTGAATTTATTATATTTCTGAAGACTCATATCAACCAGTGGTCACCGAAAAGTAATCACTGAATTTATTATGTTTCTGATGACTCATATCAACCAAAGTGGTCACTGAATTGTCTGTTTCTTGCAAATCATATCAGCCAAAGTGTTCACTGAATTCAATGTATGTGTCTGATAATAGCAATCAGATTAATTAGCACAGCAAGACTGTAACCACAGACAGAGAGATAGCTATCATAACCATGACATACCACATTTGGCTAAAAGACATGTGATTATATGGATTCTCCACCATATTTAAAGCTCTGATGTTTTCCAGAATGCAAACCTATTGGCAGTGTGAAACTCAAAATATTTGCTAGAATATAATTCTAATAGGTGTTTAACTCATTAACCCCTGGCACCGCATTTACAGGGCAAGAGGTGGTAGCCTACTTCTGAGCTCTGTAGCATCAAGGTCATGTATGACACAATAAAGTGGGTGGTATTATAGAAAGGTAGTCAGATGTAGCTTTACGATGATACCAAATAATATCAATGTTCTAGTTGCAATACAAAATACAGAGGGAGAAATGTTACTTTTTGGACCTGAGATTTTTCAAGCTGAAATTTGCCTGAGGTTGGAATCCGATTTTGTGACCATATTTTAGACTTTTTGGCTTCAGATCTAAGACAGACAAATGAACCTTTGCAAAAAGTAGAATAAGATGGGCATTTAGAATATAGAGTGGTTTAAACAAGAAAGCAAAAAAAAAAAAATTAAGTCAACTTTTACCCCTCTGGTCTTGTTCAGGTAAAATAGCCAATGCAAAACAAGGTTTCTAACATAAAAAGGCAATTAGGTTAACTGAAAATGTCTTGGAGGTCGATTAATGTATTAGGATGTATTTAGAAATAGCCTCCAAAATGGGTTTCCTACTCACATTTCAGGCAAAGACGACAAAAACCTCCAGGAGTTAATGAGTTAAATTCTAATATTTGCCTGAATACAGACAGCCTGACGGGTGTTTAAACTCAAATGTTTGCCTGAATTCAAACCTATAGGCAGTTTGAAGGTGCCTAATACATACTTATAGGTAGTTGGAAGGCTGTTTAAACTCAAATGTTTGCCTGAATATAAATCTATAGGCAGGCAGATGGGTGTTTAAACTAAAATATTTGCCAAAATATAATCATGAAGGCAGTCTGAAGGGTGCTGAACTCAAATATTTGCCATGATGCAAATGTTATTGAAGCCAGAAGATCGTTTTTTTTTTAAAGGTAGTTTTAAATCTTTCAAGAGTTTTCCAGCAAGTGTTTGAACCTAGTCAAGCATGTATGACATTTACCTCAGAAAATTATACTTCCTGAATCACGTTAAAAAATGTTTTAATGAAGGAAAATCTTTACAACTGATGTTACAAGCAGAGATGTGAAACCAAACTTGCTTATAAAATATTTGGCTTACTTTGCTGTGTGTCAGTCTGCAGTGACTGCATCTGCCTGATGAGGTCTGCTTGCTGACTTGAGTGATCTGTCAACTGATTGTGACTCATCCAGAGTTCTGACAGCTCACGCCGCACCGTCTCAAGCTCCTGATTCTTAAAGTCCACTTCCTGCTGCATCTGTGCCACCTGGCTCTCATGACGTCTCAAGAACAGCTTTGTCTCCTCAAGCTAGAAGATAGAGAAATAAGTAAGCAAATGTATAAATCTGAAATCTAAAGTCCCTTACAATGAGACGTCTTAGCATTGTTTTGAGCTTCAATGCTAAGTCACCTTAGTAATGCCAAGTATTTCTTTGAAGTGCGACTATTAACTGATTTCCCTCTGTGAAGCAAAACTATTCACATAAAGTGAATGGATCTAGCAAATATTAAATTTATACCCAAATATTCAATAAGTGAGGGTCTTATATCAGAATTTGATAGGAAAGCATTTGAGTGAGTTTGGATTAGGTTAACACAAACACTCATTATTTTATCACAAATGAACATGAATGGGCAAGATAAATTACAAGAAACTATATTAATTTTGCTTCTTTGATGGTCAACTATGTTGAATAGCCTTACATAACCCCTATAAATACATCTGATAGCTGTCACTGACCTTATGGAGAACTGTATCTATTGCACAGAAATCATTTTTCTCTCTTAAGAGTAACAAGGCACTATGACCTTGACCATTTACCATTCACTTTGTAACCCCTAAATCAATAGATTTCTTACTTGCTAACAATGCAAGTCAAAACAAACTTGGGTCAAGTTTGTGCAAAAACTCATTTGATCAGTGACCTTGACCTTTGACTCCAAAAGTGGTAGGTCTCTTCCTAACTTCAAGTGCAAGCCATAAGCATATTTGACCAAGGTACTGATATAAAATTGAAGTTACTATGCAGAAAGAAAAACATATACACAGATAAACACACAAAACAACATCACAGCATTTGCCAGATTACTGAAAATCCCTCCAACTGATAGAACTTGCAAAATTCAAATAAGGCATAAGACTGCTTAAGTTATGTACTTCCATAAGTAGTAACAGTAAAGGCTGGTTTTGCCCCACTCACATCACATTATGCAAAGTCATAGAGTAGCAATGTTTGGTAGACCCCAGGTATTGTGTGAGGGTGAGTCTAAAATGGTCTCTGGTGATCAAAGTAGCATAACAACAGTTTGGTAACTATCACCAACACCTCAGATATGCAAGGGGCATATGGGATACACTAATGTACAACCTGAAGCATACATGGGAAGACAGACTCAGGGAGAAGTCCTCTAGCAAAGAAAGCATTAACCCTGACTGTCCTGAAGAGATGAGGACTACATACAGCCACCAGAAACCTTTAACATACAATTATTTACAGCGGCTGTCAACATTTTTTTAACTTAACAGGAATCATAGATCTAACCTGATTGGACACCAGGGCTCTTATTATGTTTGGTACAAATATTCAATCCCTCCTCCTTCCAGTTACCCAGTGTGAACTTTCCTACAATGCTCTGAAGAAAAATTTATGGAGCATGTTAATTGGCTGAAGGGACCCATTTAAAACCTTTTATTATTGTTCTCTATCAGTGCAAAGCCAAGTTATCAGCCAGCATATTTATTGCAAATCTTTCTTTACTCCTTAAATCAAATGGTGTACTCCCAAACCTGTTTGAGGCATGTCTGGTCAATGTTACAATGTACTATCTACAGAAACCACAAAGCATTTTCACAATAGTGGCAATAATTTTCCAGGGTCTTTCCAAAGGTGGAATTGTTGAGCAGCTTAAAGCAGTCATAGTAATAATTATTCATGACCTTAGCCAGCAGATCTGTGTTCTTCTGGATGTAGGGTGCCATCCTTGGGTCGTGGTCAAACCAAAGCACCCTATGAATGTTTGTGATGTACATGCCAAGACTAGTGTAGGTTTCATTAGTAAATCATGTACTGCTCCTTTTACAGCAGGTTGGGTGCATGCATTGTGCTTCTGGTTATTAACCTCATAGCCTGTCCACCAGGCTATGCTGGTAGGAGAAATACTGATAATTTGGGATAATCATAAACTTGTGGAAAGTCAATATGAGCATTGTGCAGCTCTTCTAGATTGTCCATATCCACCTCTATTATATAGCCCTTGGGGCATCTGGAGCTATGCTACTTATATCAATTTCTTTGGAGATAGCCAATGATAGACACCTATTGGTAGCCCTTGCATTGTGGCTCAGCTAAGTAAGATTTTTGGAACATTTGGGTTTTTTAGACTCTGCATATCACTTTCTGATCACAGAGATGCCACCATGGGTCACTCTCATCCAGAGGTACAAATCAATGTCTGTCAGAAGCTAGAGATCTGTGCCTGTGGCTTACAGAAACTATTCTAGCTCATACTAGGGGTACTAATGGGGACTGTCAATGCCACACATATCTATAAAGGTGATAAAAAAAAAATCAATGACATTGGACAGAAGGAGCAAGTCTGTATGGAGATTAAAGTCATGATAGTCTTCATTTATCTCACAGCTGAATAAATTCTAAACTTTTTGGGTGCAATGATAGTCCACAGGAGACAAACTCATAAGGCAGAGGGTGCTGTGAAAGGACTCAAAGTCTAAAGGTAACTTCAACTCTTAAAATCAGTCCCACCCATTCATTAACTCAAATGGATGGATACTCTTGACAGTCTGAAGGGTAGTATCATCTGTGTTATATTGAAATCTTATGTGGCAATCTTTCTGAAGATCATTAGCAGTTGGGTCACTGCATGAATAAGTACTAATTTTTTGCTATGGATGGACTGTTGTCAACTGACTGCTTTGATGCCAGTATAGGCTTTATCTGCCTGGAGGCTAGCATGGTTGCCTGGTAGCTGCTTGATTTAGACACTGTGCAAGGATGACCTGTACTGTCTGCAGCTTATCAGCTTATTTATTCTTGGTGGTCTACCCCTCCCAAAGCAAGGCATTAATTTGATTTATGGAAGATGCCTGTGTTTGCTGAAGACTGAGGTCAGGCCTCAATGGCAAATGCCTTGTGATGATATGTAAGCTATAGTACCTAACCTTTCTATGAATGTGTGATTACAATAATCAGTAATTACAAGAATGGAATTTGCCCTTGCACCAATACTGCTTTTATAGAGATGTTTGTCCCTTTGCAAGACTGGAAGCCAGGATAAGCTTTACCATGCAGCATGCTAGGGGCATTCCTAAACTGTCACCTGGCTTTTAGTTCTATCCATCACAGCTTTCCAAAGTAGTTACATGTGTGATGAGTGGTAATGGTGCCTGCCCATTATTCCAGCAGGTAAGTAGCCTATCCCACCCTTCTATTATTGGGCATATACCACATGAGTATTAAATCTTTTTCAGGTCAAGGCATCTATGAACAGGTGTTTGTTCTTTGTCAAACCATGACTACTGATGGTATCATAAAGACACACTATGTCCCTAATTGAGTGTTGGTGACAGTCACATAACTAATGCTATGCCACCATGACTGTTAAGGCCAACCCAGACAACCACCCCATCATGACACCTGGATCTAACAAAGATATGACTTAGTACAAAAGAAAGCATGGTGGGGCAAAAATGCATTTCCCAACATTGCAGCTCTGTGACTGAATAATGTAATGCAAGGAAAAGCTGAACTTGCCTGTCACTACTACTCTATAAATTATTAATAATTTAAAATTTTGAAGACTCGACTGTAGCTTGTATAATTAAAAAAGTCTTATCATCAAACTAGATGTGTCACTATGGCGATACATATAATTTTAAACTGACCCTCCTTGCTAAACTTAACAAAGAATTTAAAACTGAACATGGTCTGGATGTAAAGCTAACATTTTATATATTTCCCATATACAGATTTATAACTATTTTGTACAGATATTTTGAAGGCTTTGCAGCTTTAAAAAAAATGCAGGAAATTCATAGCTCTGCAGCATATTAGTAGCAGCTGACCCTGTTAAAAAACAAGTTGTAACATGGTAGGTATCTATAATTATAAGGCTGACATGTTACTCCAGCATTGCTCTAGCTTTGTACAGTAATTTTAAATTATACCTGCTATTTTAAAAAAATAAAGAGAAGCTTGACCATCAGAACTGAAATAAACCTACAACATATTCTCTTATGGAAAGCAGTGAGTGACAGTGTAGTAAATGGGTACTAAAATGCAGACATTAATGGGGTTTTTTTTTCATTTAATCAAATACACAACCCAGTGAGACACTTCATTTTAATTTAGTAAGCAAATTTACAACCTGCTGTACTTATTACAGTTTATCAAAATGGCATGTTAATCTGAAAGCAACAAGCTTCAGTCATTTAAATATTTTATGATGTCATCAACTGACTTCCTCAACTTAACATGTTTAACAGAGGTAAATATTCATTGATATATTTGTTTCTGTAAATCTTTCTGCCGGTTAGAAAGCATTTTCATCACTTTGTACCAATACTGCAAACCCTGCTACAAGCCATCTACGTATTACTATACTCCTTAGTTAAATCAGTCTCATCTGGTCATCTACAATGGCATCAAAATATCTAACAAAATTGTTTGGCCAATATCAAATTTTCACATTGTGATTGCAGATTGAGTTAGTCCTGGATGGACAGCTGGAAAAAGGCAAATCATGATGTGCAACCACAAGCCCAAGCCAAGACAGTACCCATTTCATCACAGTGATAATCAAAGACAGATCACAATCATAGTAACTGAATTAGATTCACACAGAGCTCATTGATAGTCATTTGAGATAGCCACAGGCATAGAGTAGTGACAGTCACTGAGATAGCCATAGACATAGGTAACAGTGACAGTCACTGAGATAGCCATAAAGCACAGTGACAGTTACTGAGATAGTCACAGGCATAGAGTAGTGACAGTCACTGAGATAGCCATAGACATAGATAACAGTGACAGTCACTGAGATAGCCATATGCATAAAGCACAATGACAGTCAATGAGATATTCACAGGCAAAGAGCAGTGACAGTCACTGAGATAGCCATAGACATAGGTAACAGTGACAGTCACTGAGATAGCCATAAAGCACAGTGACAGTTACTGAGATAGCTACAGGCATAGAGTAGTGACAGTCACTGAAATAGCCATAAACATAGATAACAGTGACAGTCACTGAGATAGCCATATACATAAAACACATTGACAGTCAACGAGATAGTCACAGGCATAGAGCACAGTGACAGTCAATGAGATAGTCACAGGCATAGAACACAGTGACAGTCACTGAGATAGCCATAGGCATAAAGCACAGTGACAGTCCCTGAGATAGCCATAGACATAGAGCACAGTGAAAGTCACTGAGATGGCCATAGAGCACAGTGACAGTCACTGAGATAGCCATAGACATAGAGCAAAGTGATGGTCTCTGAGATAGTCACAGGCACAGTGACAGTCACTAACATAGCCACAGAGCAGAGTGACAGTCACTGAGATAGTCACAGGCATAGAGCATAGTAAAGTCACTGAGATGGCTATAGAGCACAGTGACAGTCACTGAGATAGTCACAGTCATAGAGCACAGTGGCAGTCACTGAGATGGCTATATAGCAGAGTGACAGTCACTGAAATAGTTACAGGCACAGAGCACAGTGACAGTCACTGAGATAGCCATAGGCATAGAGCACAGTGACAGTCAGAGATAGTCACAGGCATAGAGCAGTGACAGTCACTGAGATAGTCACAGGAATATAGCACAGTGAGTCACAGAGCATAGTGACAGTCAATGAGATAGACATAGAACACAGTGACAGTCACTGAGATAGCCATAGACAGAGTACAGTGATAGTCACTGAGATAGTCACAGGCATAGAGCACAGTGTGTCACTTAGATAGCCATAGATATAGAGCACAGTGATGGTCACTGAGACAATCACAGACAAAGCACAGTGACAGTCACTGAGATGGCCATAGAGCACAGTGACAGTCACTGAGATAGTCACAAGCATAGAGCACAATGAGAGTCACTAACATAGCCATAGACATATAGAGCACAGTGATAGCCACTGATATAGCCATAGAGCACAGTGACAGTCACTGAGATAGTCACATGCATAGAGCACATTGACAGACACTAAGATAGTCACAGGCATAGAGCACAGTGACAGTCACTAACATAGCCATAGACTAACAGAGCACAGTGATAGCCACTGATATAGCCATAGAGCACAGTGACAGACACTGAGATAGTCACAGGCATAGAGCACAGTGACAGTCACTAACATAGCCATAGACTAACAGAGCACAGTGACAACCACTGAGATAGTCACAGGCATAGAGAACAGTGACAGTCACTGAGATAGTCACAGGCATAGAGCACAGTGACAGTCACTGAGATAGTCACAGGCATAGAGCACAGTGACAGTCGCTGAGATGGTCATACACAGAAAGCACAGTGACATCATTAGATTCTGATTCATATTACTTTCTGACCAAGAAATACTTTAGTGCCAATTTGATACATATAATATAATACACAAAGTTTGTAACTTAATAAAGTGAACACTTCTGTGAGCACAGTCCCCTCAGATTTAAACTAATGAGTAAAGTAAGGAAATGAAAGTACATTCATATATCTCATCATAGTCAGTTTATCATCACTGGGGATGCCTACAAATCCTATATGAGACAATAAGGGCTACAATTATTGTTGTGTCAATATGAAACTAGATTGAATAACAAATAACTATAAATACCACCAACACAGATCTATACAAATCAAAATGTCAAGAGAAACTAATGAAAATCATCATGGTATCCTATGTATCATGCATAATTTTTACTATTTCTTACCTAACATACAGAATTATTACTAATTTTACATAGTATGTTACCAATCAATTAACCAAGTCAGGTTAATATGTAGTCAATTGTATAAACTATTCAGGTTAATATGTAGTAAACTGTAAAACCTATTTGAGATTAATATGTAGTCAATTGTTTAACCTATTCAGGTTAATATGTAGCTAACTGTGTAACCTATTTGGGTTAACATGTCCTAACTCTAACACTGACCTACCTATTCATGCTAAAAATATATATAATCATGTAAACTATTTAGGCTGATATGTTGCCAATCATGTAATCTATTCTGGTTAATATGTAGCCAGTCATATAACCTGTTTAGGCAAATAGCAGTCAATAATGTAATCTATTCAAGTTAATATGTAGCCAATCATGTAACCTGTTAAGGCAAATAGCAGTCAATAATGTAATCTATTCAAGTTAATATGTAGCCAATCATGTAACCTGTTAAGGCAAATATGAAGTCTATTATGCAATCCATTCAGGTTAATACATGTATATCGACAGTGGTGTAACATAAGGCAAATACCAGTCAATAATGCAATCTATTCAGGTTAATATGTAGCTAGTGGTGTAACATGATAAGGCAAATATGGCAGTCAGTAATGCAATCTATTCAGGTTAATATGTAGCCAATCATGTAACATATGCAGGTTTGTTTGGCATTCTGACAATAAAAACATGCTTTCTAGACACTGTGAATTAGTTCATACATGTACATTTCCATTAAAAATTTGATAAACGATGAGCAATTTGCTCACATATGTCCCTGCTCCCTTTGCATCATACTCCAATAATTGAATCTACAGTATAAATAATTTGTATCAATTTTGTGAAACAATTTTGTCTTGTCGATGACTTGTCAATATAGGTATCTTTGAAGATATAAAGGATCTTGAATGGGTATGATTAAATACAAAATTTATGAAATGAGTTAAATAATGACTAGCTGTTGCAAGCCTTGGCAATCAAAAGCAGGACTATATTCAACGAGTTTCATAAATTTAATGCTAAATCATTACCTATCTGAGATTCTGTTTACATAGTTTCTTTTATTGTAATAGAAATAGATAGAATGAAGAAATAATTTCATTCATTAATACACAGAGGATGCACCTTTCATTTGCTGCACTAAAAAAATAGTCATAACATTAGAATTAGAAAAGTAATTGTCTTTCAGAATGAATGCAACAGTTGACTCAGAGAACACCATTTTTCAATGCAGGATGTACATGGAAGTTCTGTTCTGTCACAGTTTGATTCACTGAGGTGAGACAATCAATGTAACAATGCTGGTACCTAAGGTGTGCTCTTTCAGTACTGGAAGGTACTATATATTTGTATTAAAGGGTTATTACTGGAAGAAGAAATTCCATAGTTTCTGTAGTAATGTATTTGTGACTATATTTGCATTAGTTGATTTGGAACAGGAGACAGTGAGTATTGCATCACATTAGAGACATCAGATCATTTGAGTTATTTTACCACATAAAAATACTGTAGTTTTAAAAGTGTAATGTTCTGTCAGTTGATAGACTGGTGTATGTTTATATTTTTCCAGGACCAAAGATGAGTTTATTTGCTTCAAAAAGTTAATATTTAAAACGCTCATTTATATAGGGTGAATTCTTTGTGACATGATTATCGTCCACCCCTCTCTGCATGCACGCTATTGATGGACCAATACCCTTAATTTTATTTGTTGCCGTAGTTGTTGTTGTTTGGGATTTAATGCCATTTTTTTAGCACATGTTTATACATGGCTATAATGAGCCACAGTGGTGTCAATACACCATATACAGAAAGACATGACATTTTTTTTTCTCAATTCCCTTTGGTCAGTCAATGTGAAAAATGGCTGTCAAAATATTCACAGTACTGGTAAAGAAAATTTTTCTCACAATCACAGCCAGTCACTAAAGAGAATACTGTACAAGAATTTCATGATCTTATTTGGACCAATCAGAATCACATAAGGTGATATGTTAACATGTGGCAATATAAAAAATATATTAAATTGCAAACGATATATGTGGTAAGACTATAATGGGTGAAATGTTTCATGGCAATCCACTAAAATCCCTCAAAATATCTGTATTCACAAAGTTTCATTATACTCCACATCTAGCTGCAAGTCAAAATAGACAATAAATAAAACAAAAAAGTCATGGAAATATAAATAATTGTCAAAAAATGCATCTTTAAATGATAACTATAGCATGCATAAAGAAATCAATAAAAACTGGAGAAAAATACTGCAGGATTACTTGCACCAAGAATGTCATATGTTGCCATAAGCTATAAATATTAGAAACATGTTGGTCACATACAATATTCCTTGCTGAATGATTGCATTATGAAAAGTCAAGAATTCATCAAACTCACCTCTTTTATCATCTTCTCGAACTTGGCTATTTTATCAGATACATCTCTTTCCAGAACCTAAAATTAGAAAAATTCTGCATTCTGTGATGTACCTTATTCATGCTTCAACACAATTACATGTGTAGGTATTAGATTTAACATGTGTCATCACAATACTGCCTTAGAGTGCTAAATGCTACAACATGATGACAGGTATCAGATTTAACATCATGTCATCACAATACTACCTTAGAGTGCCTAATGCTACAACATGATGACAGGTATCAGATTTAACATCATGTCATCACAATACTACCTTAGAGTGCCTAATGCTACAACATGATGACAGGTATCAGATTTAACATCATGTCATCACAATACTACCTTAGAGTGCCTAATGCTACAACATGATGACAGGTATCAGATTTAACATCATGTCATCACAATACTACCTTAGTGTGCCTAATGCTACAACAGGCTGATAAGTTTCAGATTTAACATCATGTCATCACAATACAGTCTCAGAGTGCCAAATGCAAGCTAGGTTAAAAAATTTAAAGATTGACTACAAGATAAAAAGTAAATATGATAAACTTCTTGATAATGCATATATATTAAAATATAAAAAAATTAAATATAGAATCATTCAAATGTTGGGTCAAAATGTATTATATAAGCTGTATTATTTTAAGTAGTCCAAGACCTTCTTTGTACATCATCATAAAGCTAATTGAGTTTAACAGTTGACTACATAATAATCTCAAAGCATCTGTCTCATAAGGCTAAAGTTGATACTCATACAAATGATCAACTATCAGTGGATGCTGGTAAGGTGTGAACTCAGGATAAAGTTTACCCTTTCGTCACCTACATGTTCAAGTATGCATGTCCCATAGACAAGTGATACAATAAGTTGATATTCAAAAGATTATCGGTCATAAAACAGGTAGGTCATCATAGACCTAGGGTGAATTTATCAAAGAACCAGGCTGAATAGGTCATATATTCTGCCATTATTCCATAGTGTTGTCAGCTTTCTCCAATTAAACAAATAGTGAAGAGTTTTAGGAGAACAATTCAATCAGCATACTTATAATTTCTCATAGGCAGTATTGTGATGATCATATTTCTTCAAATGTTTGATGCAGCATTGAGAGTTCATTCTAGAGACACTGGCTCTTCATATTTTCTTCTTGCTCTCTCCAGCAGTATTTATTCAGATTTTCAGCTGCTGTATTTGCATCTTTACATACAACAGTTGACTACATAATAATCTACAACTTCGACCTCCAATCTACACGTAATCAATATTACAATGTGCAAGACATGAAGGAGCTCTTTGATACAGTTAGCATTTCTTATGTTATAGACTTCCTTAAAGAAGTAAACCTATATCATAAGTTATAACTTCTATTTTATCATCTTAAATATTTTTATGTCCTATATATGTACGGTTGCTAGATTTTAATTACCTTTCATATGTTTTCATTGTTATATATTATTTGCAATCCCCGTTGTTCAGGAAACTATTTTTTATCACTGTTACCATTCTTATCATTTTAACTTTAGCTATTTGGTTTCGTATCGCTGGCTGATACAGACCCTTTTTACCAATTGTATATAATGAATATAACCTTTTGTATGGCGCTAAATGGCCTCTTTGTGCTGGTGCGCCGTAAAAATTCAACCAACCAACCAACATACAACACCAAATCATAGGTTTTCAATACATGTTGGAATGGCTGAAGATTTTTCTATTGTGTAGCAAGCAACATCCTGCCATATATGAGAATATGCAAATATCAGATTAGCTACATTTTAAAAAAAAAAAAAACAACTTTCAAGTTTGACCCAGCCAGGAACTGAAAAGTTTCTGTTGAGAAGTATTACTTTTAAGTATATTGTAAAGTGATCACTACTAAAGATGTGGCCACCAACTTCATGGAACTCAAGCAAAACAGATGGATGACAAAAGTAGAATTATGTGGCAGGAAGGATCACAGATGGTTAGATCCAATACATGTAGGATTCTGTGGCAGGATGGATCTCAAATGGTCAAATCTAACGACATGTAGGATTCTGTGGCAGGATGGATCACAAATGGTCAAATCTAAGGACATGTAGGATTCTATGGCAGGATGGATCACAAATGGTCAAATCTAAGGACGTGTAGGATTCTGTGGCAGGATGGATCACAAATGGTCAAATCTAAGGACATGTAGGATTCTGTGGCAGGATGGATCACAAATGGTCAAATCTAAGGACGTGTAGGATTCTGTGGCAGGATGGATCACAGATTTGAAACAAAATTTTAAATTTTCTTCCCTCTCACATTGATATCTTTTCAGCCCAAGAGTGTATGGTGGGTGTTAAAGTTGCCAAGTAGAACAAAAGGTGCTAGCAGATTGATTAATTTGGAGTGCAAATGTAGTACTGAGATTAATTTTGCTGTAAGGCATATAGGTAACATTGACAGGTACACCCATAAACCACTTACCCTGACTTTGTTTTCAAACTGGATCCTTAATGCCAACTCATCTGCCTTCTCAGCTCGTGCCGATTCAAGCTCCTTACATAAATTCTGAAGCCTCTGTTGGAAATCTGGCAAATTGGAGAAAACAGAACAAGTTTCTCAATAATGCAAATGAATTATCAAGGGATATATAGAAGAAAATCTGTATATACTAAGTCACTATAACAAACTACATCAAGGTGGTAAGTTTTTAAAAAAATTTCTTTGATGTTTTAGTTTATATATTAGTTTTTTTTTTATTTCCCATCAATTAGTTTGGTACCACAATCTCATGAGTTTTAGAAATAACAGGTCAGAGCAGAGACATGTATCTATGTATGGGTGAGTCCACATACATGTAATATACATCCATGGATAGGGAGCAGAAACATGCATTTGTGTATGTAAATGTATCCACATACATGTTTTATATATCCATGGATGGGGGCAGAGGCATGAATTGTGTGTAAACATATTAACATGTCCACATACATATGTTATCTATATCCATGGGTAGGTTGCATACATGTTATATGCATCACCTTCAACCACCACTGCCCCCACAGAACTATTGAGAGTAGCACAGGAAACATATCAAATAATGCCTATTTATTGGTCTAGTTGATTTTAAAGACAGAAACTTTATTTGTGACCAGTAGAGCTACATTAACAACACATTGTTGTTCATCCTGAGTTGGAAGATGACCATGACATTATTAACTGGTTTGGTTTCTCTGAGTATGTGGCAGGATGGATCACAAATGGTCAAATCTAAGGACATGTAGGATTCTGTGGCAGGATGGATCACAAATGGTCAAATCTAAGGACGTGTAGGATTCTGTGGCAGGATGGATCACAGATTTGAAACAAAATTTTAAATTTTCTTCCCTCTCACATTGATATCTTTTCAGCCCAAGAGTGTATGGTGGGTGTTAAAGTTGCCAAGTAGAACAAAAGGTGCTAGCAGATCATGCCAATTTGTGCTCTGAACTCTGTGGCACACTTGAAGGATGCTGCTGCTTGGATCTGCTTGATGAATAGAGAATGTGATGCAGATCTAAGATTTCTGCTGCTCCTGCTTTTAAATTGTCCCTGCATTTTTGTTCCATTCAAGTCTGCAGCTTCAGTATGGATGATGCTTAGCAAGATGGAGTGATCCTGAGTGCAATCTTCCCAAGATTCAGGGTCTTTGTTGAAGTGTTTCTGTGATGACATAAGAGAGTCTTTTAAGTGTTTCTTCTGACCACCATGAAATTACATTCCTTTCTTCTGCCTGCTTAAGATCTTATGTAGTCACTTCTCTTGCATGCTAGTGACATGGCCACCCCCATGTCAAGTGTGATTTCTTCAGCAGTGTGGATGATTGGAATTCCTGTTTAGGTGAGAACCTCTGGGATCCTGCCATGCTTTCTTATCCTCATCAGTTTCCTCAGGCAGCACATGTGAAAATGCTTCATTTTCTTGGCATGCCATCTGCAAGCATATAGCAGGACTGGCATGACAATGGCTTTGTCGATAATTAACTCTTTCTTTGCCTGTAAACTTGTCAGAACGGAAGAACTTACCAGCAACCCACCATCTGATGTCTATCTCAGTGTTATGGCCAAAATAGGCATATTTAGCATGGCAGAGAACATATCAAAAAATATCTGGGCCCAACACATATCCCTGTTTGATACCAATGCTGAAAGGGCAATGGTTCAGATGACTATTGATTGTCCATCACACAAGCAAGTATGCCAAAATAGAGTTCATTTCTGCTTGATCTGACTTTTTTATTTATGTAAACAATTCTTACTAGCTTCATTATTCTCATTATGTATGAGTGAATTTTGTAGCTTTGTTGTAAATAAACAAGGCTCATTATATAATTCTGGAAGGTTATTTTCCATTAGATAATGGTTCTTTTTAGAAAATGTTAATTGTGACCCGAGGTCAAGCAGAGAACTATATCATCTTGTGACTGAGGATTTTACCGGTTGTGCTTTAACATCTAGCACTTTAATTTGTATTATATAGTGACCAGTTAGGGCTGAATTTTATTTTCTTCAAAATATTGAATTCAAGTGATTATTTTCTCTGGAAATACAAAAGTGCTCTGATAAAATTATTGGATAAAGACAGTCACTGGAATTTATACTGAATTCCAACCTGGAATAATATATATGTGATTCAACAAGAGATTGTTGACACATCAGCACTTTGTAGACTAAACAGACATGTCACTGCGTTCAATTTTAAAGTGGGACTTGAACTGAGTTTTATTCAGAATTTTTATTACTAGGACTTGTGTTGTTAATTCTTGGCTTAATTTTGGATTTAATTCACAATACTTTTAAATTCTATTTTTCTCATTTTTCACTTTGTAATCAAGAGCAACAAATTATATGTTAAATTTTACAAGGCTTGTTGTTTTCACCATTTTCTGTTTTTTGTTTTATGAGCACAGACTTGTAACACTACCATGTCTGTTTACCTGTATACTGGTACAACACATTATAATGGTCATGTCACATAAGTATGTATCATATCTGTTTACCTGTATATAGCATACATCAAACTACTACCAGAG